>VXAA01001603.1:229809-302055 GCA_013399115.1 Anseranas semipalmata
GGGGGGGGGGGTGAGGACTAAACAAAAGGGCAATAATATGCCTGTGCTGGGACACGAGCTATCTACTTAAATATCTGAGTCTAGCAAGTTGACACATTTTTCTTGTTCATAGTTTGTTTGTTTGTTTGTTTCCTGTAAACATCCTCTTTTCCCTTTCCCTGGAATATTTGGATGTTTTTGCTAGATGAACAATATTGGTATGATATACTTTAATAGTTCCATACTCATCACTGTGTTTATTTCTAGTATGAAGCAGCTAGCAGTTTCATCTAATTGGTGAGAGTTCAGTAGTACTTGGGAAGATAATTGGTATTTGTGAGAAAAAAAGCTTCATAAAACATTTCTAAATGCTGAGATGTGAGCTGCAAAGTCTTGAGTGTCACCTGGTCTCTGGTTTTCTTGTACAAGAAGAACCCAAACACTGAAGCCTTTGTAACGGAAGAGCAGTTAGTTTTGTAACTATTTTTTCTACTTTGCACAGGGAGACCTGTTTTACTGAGTTTTTATTGGCATGGCAGCATAAAGATGACAATGGCAGCAGTCCATCTAACCTGTAAACACAATGTGACTAGTGACTCCATTCTGAAGCCATTTAAATGTAGCTGATTCCTTTCTTTATGATACTCTATAAGCAAAGATATAAGGTAATTGATTTTTTTTAATGAATTCCAACTTCAGAGTTTTCTAAGACAAAACATTTCAGCTTTATTCATCTTTTCACCTAGCCGTACTGACTGAAAGCTGAAGGATCATTTTCCATTTTTTCCAGTAACTGCTTAATCCTTCCTATAATTCCAGACAGCACCACTGTGAAAGCTCTTTATTGTATACTGTGGCAATGAGCTGCACACTAGAAAGGGTCAGGGCTCTATCAGTGGCAGGCAGGACCTGGTCAAGACTCTGTGTTAGGCTAAATTGACAGACTTGTTTGGATCTGGACACTATTTTACATAAGGTCTTGGTAGGAATGGCACAGAGTCTTGTGACATCACATCTAAGTAGCAGCAGCTACTTGATAGTGTAGATAAAAGCTGACTAAAGGAAGCTGGGAAAACAAGATGCTGGGCTTGTTTGATTTTCAGTGTATTTCTTTCAGTCCACAGAAAAGGAGAATGAAGTATAGGGCAAGGAATGCCTCTCATGCCAGAGATATGGGATGTTCTGCCATTCTGTAAAACTCAGCTTTTGCAAAAAAAAAAAAAAAAAAAANAGAAAAAAAAAAAGAAGATTTTTTTCAATGGACAGAGCCCACTTGATTGTCTGGAATATCATCTTCTAGAATTGAGATTACAAATAAGGAAGAGCTTCAAACAATGAAATGGACAAAGTGATCGGTAGACTTGTACAGGCTCCATGACTGATTTTAAATACTGGAAGAGCACACAGGTTTGTTTTGGTATACAGCAATGAATATGATATCCTTGGAGAATGTTACAACAGTAATCAGGTAGGCGATGTAGTTAGTTAAAAGACTAACCTGAAGGTTGAATTGCAGTGATGAAAATGAGCTACTGTAAAGTAATATGTTTTACAAGAGCCTTTAATATATGTTCAGTCATTTTTCATGTGTGATGATACAAATGTTCCTCCTGAAAGTCCTATGTTTTGTAGAAGAGGGGTGGAGTGGGTATTTGGAAAAATCTGTTTCAGCCAAATAAATCTGGGGAAAAATGGTAAAAGAAGTTCCATTCAGGTGGCACCATAAAACTACTATAGACTTCCCATGTCAATTGTGTGTATGGATATGACTGCAGAGCTGAATGCCACTGGGAGTTACACTATTGTTATAGATTGTGCCTTCCCACTTATCAGAATCCCTTGAATTTGCTCTCTCTGTTTATGAATGCAGTTGCTAACAGGCTTCATCACACTGTCACTGGGTCAGCAAGAGCTGATGCCATTTGAGACTTATTTACTCTAAGTCTATCATAGAAGAGCTGATTATAGAATATAATCTCATTCATTCAGTTCAGATTGAATGGGGAGATAAAAGTGATTCTATTCCTAAGTCATTGATTTAAAAATGCAAACTTGGGTAAACAGAGCTATTTAATGAAGTTAGTTGTGACCTGCAAGTAGAGGAGTTGTGGAATTTTTTGATGTTGAACTTGCTAAACCTATTTGGATTTTGTAGCACAAATCAAGGCAAAAGTAGGAGGAGCTTGATGCAGTTTTCAGTAATACAATGCTGCTGAATAGGACAGAAAAACAATGGGGATAACTAATATGAATTTCAGGTCCAAATCTTTACTGAAATGAAATTCAGAGAGTTGTGTTATTAAAGACCAGATATTCTCAATCACATAACTCTTGAAAGAAGTGACATGTAAAGTTGGAGGTCTGAACAGTATTTTAAACAAATCCACAAAGTTACTAGGTAGTACATATGATTGGAGAGTAGCAAATAGAATATTTGAGAAAGATCTGAACACTATCCAATTTGTCGTGTTTCAAAAAAAAAAAAAAGTGGTCTTTTGAAGTCTAACTTATTAAAGATAGGAAGCAAAGAACTAGAATAAAATGATCAATTGTCACAGTGAGGGGGAATACTAGTAGAATCCACCGTAGATGACTACTAAGAGCTATACTGTCATGAGTGGGATCTCATGGTGCTGAGTGACTGGTTAATAAAATTGCAGATTAAATTAAATATCAATAAATACAATGGAACATCTGTGGAAAATACTCAGACTATGTATACTTATTGGTAGGCTCTAAAATAATTAACAGAAAACAATAATTTAGAATAGTTGTGACTAGCATGATTAAGTTATTGCCAGAGTGCTGGGTGGTATTGGAAAGAGCAAATGATGTCTGGATTCAAATTGTTGTACTGCTTATACAGCGCATGATAAGTATGTCTCTTAAGTATTTCATAGAGTCTGGTTTTCTCATCTCAGGGGAAGTGTAACAGAATTAAGACAGGCATAGAGAGGAAAACCATGGATGACCAGAGTAACACAACAGTTTCCATGTGGTGTAATTAGAATAGTTCCACGGTTTGGAAAAGAGCTGAATGATAGGTCATGGTGTAGGAATGTAAATCATGGATGACAAGGAGGACAGGAAACCCATTTGATTATTGTAAATCAAGAGGAGGAAGACATCCCTAGTAAAGCCAGCAGGCAGCATGGAATGAATCTGTGGTATTTATTAACACGAGACATTTCTGAAGCCTGAAAGTATATATCGATTCAAAATGTGATGGGCAAATCCCCAGAAGAAAAGTCTGCCAGGAATCATTAAAGATATGAACACAAGCTGTGGAACAAGAAGACACTATACTGGTTTATTGCAATTTTGGCCAGATACAGGAGTGAATATCAGTGTGTACTCATTCTGTTTTTATGCTATTTCATTGATATCCAGTATTGGCTAGTATCACAGACTAGATGAGTCTAGATGAGTCTTTGGTCTGACCCAGTCTGGATGTTCTTTTGTATATTATATACTTTANATGACTTGGGAGGCTTCTTTCTGTCCTGCAAACCTGTGTTTCACATAATAATTGCATGGTTTTTGTTTGGCTGTTAGTTTTCTTTTGTTTTCTTTTGTTTTCTTTTTCTTTCCTTTTTCTTTTCTTTTCTTTTTCTTTTCTTTTCTTTTTTTGTGGTAGAAATGTGTTCCTTTGATATCAGATTTAAATTTTATTATCTCTCAATTTCATTGCACATCCTTTTGTTCTTGTATTACTAGAAATGGTGAACAGAGCCGTATGATAAATATTATCTATATAGTTCATTATGTTGTTCATTTTTATTAAGCCTCCACTTGTTTCTCTCATCTCCCAAATACACACTGTCTTTTTGCTCTCTCTTTATGAGAGGTTTTTGTGTTTCTGATATTTCTTATTGTCATGTCTTAACCTTCTCTAATTATTTTAATTAAATGTTTATAAATACAAACTTCACAAAAGGAAACTTTGAAAATATTTCTAGGATAGTTAACCTTGATCAAAGCAAAAGAAGTTAGAAGAACAAATATACTACATTAAAATATGATAAACTGTGTAGGACCATTGAAATTATACTGCCTTGAAGAACACATGGCTCTGAGGGAATTATTTATAATACTGAAATGAAAGTAGATCACAAAAATGTCCATCAAAGAGCTGAGCAAATGATGGTGTCCCCTTTATACAAAAGAAAAAAAACCTCCATTCTAGACTGAATTTTTCTCAATAGGAAGGCATCCGTGGAAGTTGAATAGGGAGCTTGTACAAGTAGGAATCCTGACTTGCTCTACCAAAGTTGGGTATATTGGGGTATTAAAAATTAGAACAGTATTGTGGTTGGGTTTCTTCTTAAAGCAGGATGTGAGGAATCATTTGATTTTTTTTTTTTTTTTTTAAGAATTTTACTGCAGTTATAACAGAGGTAACACCAGAACAATAGCCACATTAGGCCATATCAAAGAAGTCCAGGTCAGAGATGTTTCCATCAGCCATGTCTATGTCTTGGCTGCAACAAAACTTATCCATTTTGAAAATATTGTGATCATTTTTAATAATATTTTTCAGTGGATCAAATAAAACTAAATTCTTCTTCAAGTTACTGATTTAACAACAACAACAAAAGTTTCTGTGTAAGGAATTATCTCCTATGGACATATTCCATCTCTGCACTAGTGTAACCTATTGCATGAATTGGCCACATAGACAGTAGTTAGTCTGGAATACAAAGCATATAGTAATCTGCAAAATATTTTCTAATAAGCTACATGGAAGCTTTATTCAAAATGGAGTTAAATGCGCTCCTGTGTTGAACGGTCTCCCCAGCAAGATGGGGAAGCTCTGATGTCTTTTTTTGGTTCTGTCTGATAATGAGATGAAGACAAGACAACTGTGGACACCTTATGTAACTTAAGGGATCAAGCATTGCACGATGCAATTTAGGACCTTGTTCCTGACTTTTTCTCCCCAACCTGCCAACCTGAATCACATGCGGCAGGACCATTTAAGCATTAATTACAGAGCTGCCTGTTTTGTGCTGAGGGAATCATATAGAATATTGTTTGGTTGTAAGAGACCTTCAAGGATCATCTAGTCCAACTGTCTGACCCCTTCTGGGCTAACCCAAGGTTAAAGCACATTATTAAGGGCATTACCCAAAGGCCTCTTGAACACTGACAGGTTTGGGGCATCAAACCACCTCTCTAGGAAGGCTGTTCCAATGTTTGACCACCCTCATGATAAAGAAATTTTTCCTAATGTCCAGTCTGAACCTCCTCTGGTACAGCCTTGTGCCGTTCTCTCACATTCTATCATTAATTAACAGGGAGAAGAGACTGGGCACCTCCTTCTCTGCTTCCCCTCTTCACGAAGTTGTAGAGAGAATTTTGTCACTGCTGGGATTAGGACTCTAAATGTAGGAACCCTTTAAATGTAAAATACTGAGAAGATAGAAACAGGGTGAAGATTTAATCTCAAACCAATTTTAAGTGGCATACTTCACTACATCACGACTGTTTACTCTGGCACTACTGGCCTACCAGAGGGCAATAGCTTTTGGAAGTTTAATATTGGCTGAGTTTTTCTGGAATGAGTTAAAGGAAAATGTATGTTGTTGTTTACTTTTTTCTTTTTGCCTGGTATATGGTTTGGATTTATTGTTCCCTAGTCATTCTATTAGAGGGTTATAGTACTTCTGTGCTGTGGAGCAAGATTTTTCCAGATGTTTGTGGAAAAGCCAGTTGCTGTGCTTGGGTAAGGTCCTGGGAGTTGAAACACCTGTATGTTGTGTGCTAACCAAAATACTGAGTCACAGCCTTACTAGAAAAGAGGAATGGTTTTGAGTCCCCAGAAAGGAAAGCTCAATTAATAGTTTGAGTAAGACACTGGATGGGATTGGTTTAAGTAGCAAAATCTGCCTATCTATCTGCCTAGCTGGTAAAAAGGGTACGAGTATGAGACAGAAACAAGAGCTTTTCCCAGAAAGGTGGTTCCTGGGCTGTTGTCCTCTCAGAACATCAAGCAGAACTTTTGGTGCTTGAGTGTCAGTATTCCTCTGCTCTTGGCAGACACCTGAAATCCACTGACTAGCCCAGAACTTAATAGAGGTAGATTCTTTTTTTTTTTTTTTTTTTTTCAGTGGCAGTAGTCTATGTTGTGAACTGAAAAAATTATCTTTCAACGTTTTTATATTTGCCTTTTTTAAGAATTTAAAAGTTTACAAACACTAGCATTTAAAAGCTGAGAAATGCAACATTGTTTTCATATTAGATTTCAACATTTCATGTATATGTATTAGAGTACTATTTTTATTAATATACACATATATTATACATTTACCACAGGACCTCTCTCCCTCATTCAGTCTACACGCTAACAGAGATCAGTGAATGAGCAGCTATTCATGTTTTCTGTTATTCTTATTGGTCAATATGTGACCCACATGTGGTGTTCACATTCAATCATTACATTGAATTCAAAACTATTAATTTCTCCATAGGCTTTCTTTCCATTGTAGCTATCATTAGCATCTGAATGCCTCACAAACCGTAATTAATTAATTTTCACAAAGCCCCTGTGAGGTGAGATGACATTATTAAAAGAGGAATAAGCCACAGAGAAAAGTGCCAGCCTATATTTTGAATGCTCAAGTTGACATGTGTAAGGTGTGTGGTTTTTTTTTAAGCTACTTAGCGTTCCACAACACTTTATTTGTTCTTTGTATAGCTTCCTCTTATTTAGCTACAAGTGTCCAGCAACTGCAAATCAGGCCACAGATACGCACTTTAAGAATATCAATTGTTCATTGTAAAACAGTACATTGGGTAATGTCATTTACCAACAATCACACAGGCGTCAATACCATCCAGTGTTCAAAAATGGTACATAGCTACCTTAACTTTCCATTTTCTCATTATACTTTCCTTCATCAGTAACCACACACCATTGAACTCGTGCAGAAAGAGATCCCATGGACACTAGTGATCTTGTTTACAGAACCTTGATTAGTCCTCAGGGCAGAAATAAGCTCTCACGTGTTGTCATATGTTAGAAACCCGACACAATTCTGGCCTTCCAACATGGAAAAGAGAGCAGTGATTAACTAACAACATGAAAATGGTATGCATTTAGCTGATAAATATCAAGTGTTTCCCAAGGACAGAAGCCATGCAGGCCAATTCTGGCCACCAGAAATGAAAGTGTGGGTTGGAAAACCTCAGTGCAACAGGAACAGTCCTAAAGATCTTTCTCATATCAGTCTTCTAGATGCCTCTTAGTTCTTCTCCCTCAGATAATAAAAGGATCTTTCAGAAGAAGTTTTTTTTTTTCTTTTTTTTTTCTTTTTCTTTTTTTTTTTCCTTTCTGGTGTAGGCTGCTGGCAATTTGGGTAGTTGGAAAGGCACAGAGATTCCCTGGAATCTCCTGCTGAAAGTCCAGCTGACCAAGTCCAGTTGACTGAACTCACTGAACTGGCATGTAAAGGGCAAGAGTTATTGAGCTGAACTTTTTGTGCAGTACTTGTTAGAGTCTAATGTATATATTTTTTAGGATATTCTGTAGGCAATGCATGCATTTGATTATGTATAATAAAAGGTCCTGTAGAACCTTTAAAAAAGGTTCTGTAAAACCTTTGTAAAAGGTTCTGTAGAACCTTTAACAATATTATTTTAAGACACTATTGTATGGGCATCCTCTAACAACACCCCAGGCATTGTCCTTATTAGAATGCAGTTAATGTTTCTGGACAGGCAAGTGTGACAGCTTGGAGCAAGCAGCCTCATTGTTACAAAAACAGGGTCCGAACTGACAACAAAGCAAAATACTGCATGGTACTTACCTGTTGGGCCCCTTCAGGGGGAGAAAGGAGAGAAACCTTGCAAAACTGCAGAAGCACTTTACTCTTTACATTTACGCAGCACTTTACTCTTTACTTCACACAGCTAGTCATTAACTGAGTCTATCCGATGTTCCCAGTAGGGAATTTATTTATGATAATTTTTTGGTGTCTGATAGTGTAAATTAGTAAATTCAGACTTCTTTTCAGATAGAATCATAGAATGGCTTGGATTGGAAGAGACCTTAAAGATTATCTGGTTCCAACCCCCCTGCCATGGTCAGGGATGCCACCCACTAGACCAGGTTGCCCAGAGCCCCAATCCAACCTGGCCTTGAACTCCTCCAGGGATGGGGCATCCACAGCTTCTCTGGGCAACCTGTTCCAGTGCCTCACCACTCTCATAGTGAAGAATTTCTTCCAAATATCTAATCTAAATCTACCCTTTTTTTAGTTTAAAACCATTACTCCTTGTCCTATCACTACACTCCCTGACAAAGAGCCTCTCTCCAGCTTTCCTGTAGGCCCCTTTTAGGTACTGGAAGGCCACTATGAGGTCTCCCAAGAGCCTTCTCTTCTCCAGGCTGAACAACCCCAACTCCCTCAGCCTGTCTTCATAGGAGAGGTGCTCCAGCCCTCTGATCATCTTCATGGCCCTCCTCTGGACCTGCTCTAACAGATCCCCATCTTTCTTGTGCTGGGGGCTCCAGGCCTGGATGCAGCACTCCAAGTGGGGCCTCACAAGGGCTGCACACAGCGGGAGAATCACCTCCCTCGACCTCCTTGCCATGCCTCTGTTGATGCAGCCCAGGATACAGGAGGATCTGTTCCATGGTCTTCCCAGGCACAGAGGTGAAGCTCACTGAAGGGTAGACTTTGTAAAAATGGTAGTGATGTTTCCCTTTTTCCAGTCACTAGGGACTTCACCTGGCTGCTATGACTTTTCAAATATGATGGAGAGTGGCTTGGCAACTACATCAGCCAGTTCCCTTAGGATCCTGGGATGCATGTCATCAAGTCCTGTAGACTTGTACCTGTTCAGTTTCATCATGTGTTCTTGAACGTGCTCTTTGCTTACAGTGGGAGGGACTTTGCTCCCCCAGTCCCTTCCTAGAGGTTCAGGGACTGAAGTAGATACTGAAGGTACCAAAGAAGATGCTGAAAGAGATACTGAAGTAGCTTTAGCTAACATGTAATTCTTGTTTTATATTCCTCTAGCTTGGGGATCCGTAGGCTAGTGTTTTACTTTCTAAGAAAGTAATAACTAATGATAGTGTAAACCCCCTCCAAATCTTTTCCAGGATCACAGTCTTTTTTTAACAATTCAGAGAATTTAAGGACATATATTTATTTTAGTTGAAGATACAGATCCATATCTCCCAGCTGCTTTGAAGTGTCATGTCACTCTCTAGCTTATTTTTATTTCTTTAAATGAATGCATGAAGGACACTAGGTTAAACAAAGCATGACAATCAAAAGATATGCTGCTTACCTCATGTAGCTTTGAGGGGCTCAGTGATTTTCTGGGAGATTGATGGTCCATTCCAAACAAGAACTGATGGTTCAGTCTGTCAAATTTACTTATGAGATTTTTCCTTCAGACATTTATTAATGAGTTCTATAGCTTTAATTACATGCTTTGTTTACTCGTATCCTGTTCTTGTTTATTGTAAAACATCTGGGTAAGGTATCTCAACTAATACTGTATCATTAAGAATAAATCTTACACAGAAAATTGCCCATTCCAGGTGACCTAATCCAAAAGTTCTGTGCAGTTTGGAAAATAATAGGAATATTCACCTTTTAACACCCTTCTATGTATAGAATAATAAAAATGCGCCCTCATCAAGCTTTTCAAAATTCATAAAGTGTGATATAAAGTATTTGAACTAGTTTTGTTTTGCAAGTTGAAAACATATGAACAATTTAAAATGAACATGTGAATATAGGTACGCTCATGGGTCTTTACCCAATGCAGTTCATTTGCTCCTTCTGGAGCTTTGTAAAGCACTTCTTGGTCATAGCCTCTGATAAAGTGGATCTGCAGTTCAAGAAATTCTCAAACAGAGGGGAACATGTTTATACTTCAAATTCTAAATTATATTTCCTGGCAACATAAGTATTTATATTCTGGCATAAGCAAATAAGTAGAAACAAATTTGATTACTGGACTGTCACTATAGCAGGGCTGTATGCTATTAGCAGGCAGAAAATTAAGAAAAGGATAGAGCATACACAGAAGATTAAAGTAAAAGTTACATGTGGGTGGTTAAAGGCCTTTCTGGATGAGGCCTTTCTGATTCTAAGAAAAGCTATGACTCAAATTTAAATTTAACAAAAGCACTGCACTATAGCTAAAATGTTTCTTTTAATCTTATTTTAGCTTTCTGGCATGTAATATTTATATATAGGTGTAACTGTTAAACTCATTTTAATGGATGATTTTTTATTTGAAAGTAAAAAAAGATGTTCAGTGCTGCAAGCAGCAGGTGTTTTTAATCTTTAATAGGTCACCTTCCTCAGTGCAAGCAGGCAAGCTGTTATTGATCAAAGAGGTTTTGTTGGGTAGCTCTCAGATTATTGAGTGACAAACTTTATTGAATTTGACTTAACAGAAGTCAGAAGACAGCTGAAGCATAAGAGCTTGCACTACCATCAGAGTCATTTTACGACAGCCAGGGAGCAAAGCTCAGAGATGGATACTGAGCTCTTTGCTGGCCCTTGGAGATTAACTGAACAGCCTTCCTACCAATTCCCAAGCCTGTCAGCAGAACCAATTAGATTTTCAACCAGTAGACAAGAAGGGTGGCACTTGGGGACCTTTTTGCTTTAGGTCGAAGGCTTTTCAGACTGCGATGAGATGACATTGATGATGACACGTTGAGCATTGGTTGGTTTTAAGACAAGTTAAATTAGCAGTCTTGAAATGATTCCAACTGTCTCCTGACTTCTCACTGTTGCCATATTCAGTGGATCCTGTCAGGAGCAGGTTGATGACTTAATAGTCTTTCTTGAGTGGATTTGAGCACTTTGGCTGTGTGTTTATATGTAGTTGTCATGCTTAAAATATTCATATAGAGGTTTGAAATATTTATTTGAAGGAGCCTTCTGCAGAGTTCAGCAGTACGGCTCTCAGCGATTCTGACTTTTTNNNNTTTTTTGCTGCTCTAAGCAGTTGTTGCTAAAAACTGTCTTTAACTACGTTTGATCTGTGTAAAGTGACATTGTTTCTTGTGGCTATTGATAACATAAAGCACTTAGGAAGTTTAAGAATTTATTCAGCATTTGATTTCCAAAGCTCCGGATGGCAAGTTCCGATCCCACCTGTACAAACAGAACAATGGTTTTGAGACCATTTCAGATTAGGAAAGGTGTATTCAGCTTGTACAGTCTTGTAAACATTTTGTAATCTTTGATTCTAATCCAAATGGGTTGTGATAGATATAGAAAAAGGGACAGAGGAGACAGGGATAGGAATTAAGATGAAGTCTGCAACAATTAAATTGCCTTAGGCTGTTGAAGCAAGTGAGCAGGATATCATGAAGAAGCTGTTCTTCTAAAACTATGTGATACTTTAAAAACATTTTGCTCTAGTGGATTGGCTGTTACTCTGTTGTAAAAGGACCTGAAGAAAAAAGTGAAGGAAGCTAGCTGACTTTAAATTTATGCCTTAATGTAAACAAAATCCTAACAGTAACTAGAAATAAATTGAAACTGTCAACATGTAGGTTTTAAAATTAGCACGGCTGTAACTTTTAATATTTGTTAATATTAAATACTCAGCATTTAAAGGCTATGGCTAGATTTTTTTCTTTCTGAATACCTAAGGTTAAACTCCTACCTCTAAATCCATGTTTATTCACCAGATTAGGTTCTTAACCTGTATTTAGAACCTGATGTCAAGCATTCATTTAAAAATGTTGGTGCTATTTCTTTGAATTTTAAATTCTCAACTGCTATTTTCTCTCAGTAAGAATTCTTCATCTTTTTTAAAGATGGTGATTTAAAAGAAAAAAACAAATGAGCAAACACCTGCAGTTTTTAGACATTATTCTAAGAACCACAAGCAGGATAACCTGCAGGAGACTGACTGCCATTTAGAAGTATATAAACTAATAGTCTAAGCAACAATATTATTTTTTCATAAGAAATATTTTCGTTTGTCATAGCAGCACAAAGTGATCATACATAGATCAGGAAAAAAAATCATACAAAGGAAGGAAAGGTGGTTCGTTATATATCTATCTACTGTGATAAAATCAAATGTTGTGTTGCATGTTTGAATTTTAAAATTTACAATTAGTATCATCCATTTTATATCCTAATCTAACTTTTCAAATACTTTGTGCCCTGCTCTAATGAGCACTAATCCCCAGACTGATGTGACCAAAGTCAGAGGCAGGCAGTCCATACAGGTTTGAAAATGAGTGACTTGCAGGATGGTCATGGGACAGAGTATCATCTCTCTGTGCCTTAGTTTTTCTGCTTTAAACAGCTACCTAATAGGCAAGAGTTCTGCATGTATAAGGTATTTCAAAGTTTAGGAGATAAATAACAGATAATACTTAAAAAAAAAATAAATAAATGGAGATTTTGGCCACTAGAAGAAAAGCATGGGGTAGTCTTTTAGATTGCTTCAGTTATTTCCATAAAATATTTTAAAGATTATTTTTAGGTGCTCGGTATAACCTTGCATTCCCTATCAGACTATTAAGTTTAGAATACACTAGAATGATTTTTGAAAAAAAAAATGTTTCTGAGAAGAGGAGATGCATTCTGGACCACAATGTTAGTTTTAAATAAGAAAATTGCCCATATATAACAGTTGATGACCACTATTGTCTCTAGATTATGAAGAAGGAAAATGGGACCACAGAATTTAATTGACTGAGCCAATCCCAGCTTCCAGTGACAGTGCTAAGAACAGTGGGTTGATCTTGCATCTGTTTTTCTGGGGTTCTTCTTCCTTGACCATGCCTTTCAAGGTATTCACATCCTTGTGGAACTTTTGTGATCAGTCAGTCTAACTCAGTTTAAGACTGAGACTGGGGTTTTCATGTCTAAATTCTCCCTTTGAAGAAAATCAAAGCATCTTCAAAAGTTCTAATGAAGTTTTCAGTAATGTACAAACCACCAGAATACTTGGCAGCTACTGTCTCCCTATTGACAAATACATGTTTTTTTTTTGTTTGTTTGTTTGTTTGTTAGTTTCAGCTTCCAGCCAATGAATCTGGTTACAACTTTGTCTTTTCAGTTAGGGACCTGTTACCGTTTTTTTTCCCCATATAGGTGCATGTACATTCTCAGTGGGCAGCCTCCTCACCTTCTGTTTTCCAAGCAAAATTAATAAATTTCCTTTAACTTTTCCCTTTAAACAGTTCTTCGATAAATTTTGTAGTTCCTTTCTGAAGCTTCTTGAATTGCAGATATCAGACCTGAGCTATTTTTTATTATAGCCATATTACCTAGGAAGGAAATCTGATGTCTTTATTTGCGTGTAATATTCTCTGCTATTCATCCAAGCAGTATGTTAACCCTTTGGACAATCAAGTCTTCCATTGCAGAAGCATTGGCAGAATTCTTTGTTCTTAGATTTGTGAGTTTATATTTGGCAATATTGAACCACAAGTTGTTTGCATGCATCCAGATTATCAAGAAATCCAGACCACACCATACCATTGAACTGTCTTCTTCATGATTATCACCTACATCAGCTTTTATGCTATCTGCAAATTGTATCTGTAATGATTTTATGTTTCTACAGGAAGATGTTAAAAGACAGAAGGTCAAAAATCCTGACAGAAGGTCAGGATCTCAGGAGAAATCTATGCTCTCAGTAGTAACTTCCATTTTGAGACCTTGGTAGTAGTTGTTTATGCTATGCTGGATTTCTGTCAGTATAATTTTAGAATCAAAATATTTGTTGCTTTACAGAAGCTTCATCAGCACAGTCTTTATCAGCTGGAATCACAGACTTTTCAAAAATAAAATTACAAAGAAAAAGATGAATTCAAAAGATCTGCTGTCTATAAACCTTCAACTCCTTAATCAAAGTCTTGTAATGGCCATTGGTTTTCATTCAGTGTTCTGGACCTTCTCTGTAGTTCTGAGATATGTTAAAAATCAGCATTTATGTTACAAGAAACTGCTAGGCTATTATAAAACTTCTAGCTACAAGTTAGCCATAAATATACTGATTGAAAAAATCTGACTGTAGCTGTTATTTAATATGTTCCTGACATACTATTGAAAAGGAACTATATTCTGATCACTTGATCAGAACAGGTTATCCTGCTTTATTTCCAAAATGCAGAAAGTAATTATTTATTGAACTTTTCAACCTCTTCTGCATGATTTATGATGGGTACGATTTATAGATCCTCTATTGTTTCTAGTAGGTCTTGAAAATCATTTAAATTATCCTTATATCTTCCGACAATTGATTTCTTTTTGCCTCTATTTGCTTTTCACATAAACTTGATACATTTCCTAGCTTCAGTATCTTGTTCTTTAAATATTATTTTTTTAACCATTTTTTAAACTAGTGTAGATTTTTCTTAGATCTGGAAAAATGGTTTTATGGACATTAGAAGCAAGAATCCTAACCAGCTTTCATTTCCTGTGGGAATTTCTGTGTACAATTTCTTTTCTCACTCTGATTTAGCTTAGAATCGTTTTCACATTGTGAAACAGGTCTTTTAAAAACATTAAATCTGTATATAAGTTTGGGTTGTGTGTCGTCTTTTCTTGCAACAAATGTGTTGACTCATGATAGCTTGACTCTAAATTGTCTCTGATTTTTAGTTCCACAATCAATCTCTCTCTTTCTCTCAAGATGAGGTTTAACATGTCACTTTTTTTTGTTGACTCTCAATGATTTTCTAGTGAAGACATTTTTATATGATTTTAGAAATTCCATGAATATTTTAAAACTAGCAGTTTAATGTTGTTGACAATGCCACTTAATGTCAATCCCTAATGAGAAGACAGAAACTTTTTCTCCCCTTCACCTTAGTGACAGGGGCTTATGGAGATTAGTTGTCCTGTTCTCCAGTGTGACTTGGTTGTCTGTTGCAGACAATGGTAAGGACCCCGTTGGCACTTTGATCCATACCACTTATTCTCCATGACTACTTAGTCAGGACCATTTACTTCCAACTTGCAAATGATATAGGTATTGCTGGTTTTGATTTCAAAGAAAAACGTACTTATTCATAGAACAGCATTAATTTAAAATGATTGAGCATATAGAATAGCAGAGTAGTAATGCATTGGAAATCAGTTTTTCTTGCTGTGGATTTGCACGTAGAGAGGTAACAGTGGTCTGGAGTGGAAACACTTGATCACCTAGACTCAACGACACAGGTCCAGCACTATTGGATTAAGTACTGATAATGATAGACCAGGATTTTGCCTCAGGACTCTAAAACTCAGCTTCCAGCAAACAGGTTTGTTCAGTTCTGGGAGGCTATCATAACATAGAGGACTGTAAGGAAAACAAATGAGCATGTTATCAGAAAGACATTAAAGCTCAGAGATCATTGTCCTTCTCAACAGTACATTAAAACTAATAATTCTTTCATTTGTGGTGATTGCTGAGGTTGTGTACCTTCCGCCCAGACATTCCTGTCTATTTAAATTCTTTATTAATTGTTTCTATCAGTTTATGTGTACTGGGGGAAAGAGGATAATTGATATTAAATAGGTGAATTTCTTAATACACAGGATATAACGATATACTCTTGCATATTGACCTTTTAAAGTTTGAGCTATACTATGTGAAAGGATGAAGTAAAGACCAGTATCATATTAGCACTCTTCTTTGGTTCACTTCAATTGCGAATAAGACCTCTCAACAGTTTTTAATCTGCTTTAGCACTCGTGACTAGTGACCAAAATGCAAGACAGCCACTTGTGTTCTACTTGTTTTACCACTGTACTAC
Source organism: Anseranas semipalmata (assembly GCA_013399115.1). Taxonomy (NCBI): domain Eukaryota; kingdom Metazoa; phylum Chordata; class Aves; order Anseriformes; family Anseranatidae; genus Anseranas; species Anseranas semipalmata. The sequence goes on from VXAA01001603.1 coordinate 245,537, forward strand.
ACTAGCAATCAAGAAGAGGGAACTGACACATTTATGGCCTGTGGCAAAAGCTAGGCAATTAGGAGAATCAGTATTGGATTACATCATCTTAAAGCAGATTTATTGTGAGTGAACTTAGTTAACTTTCACACCCTAGATATCACAACAGTTTTAATCTTTTAGTAACATCTTGTGTAAAAATTAATCATCAGTTTGGCTGGATTATTTTTGACAACCAGCAAAACATTGTGAAAAGCCATTCTTGTGCAGTTTTTTGTTATGTGGAGGATATGCCATAAATCTTCTTCTGAAACAATTAACTTCCATTTTGCTTCACCATTTGCACAGTTTAATCACAGTGGCCTTAGTAAATTAGCTTGGAACTTTTGGTCTCTGTATATTATTAAAAATATCTGTTGTTTAATGACAGCACAAGGAATTTGGCAGATACTTTTCAAGCAGAAAGTCTCCCCACTCCTTAGCTCCAAGAATATTCAGCTTCAGGAGACAGAGGAAGAGGTTACATCATATAGAAAGCTATTGAAGATTTTATGTAGAAATTTTGTTTTATTTTGAGAGTTAAAAACACTGGTTTGTATTTTTTTTTCCTCTGTTTTTGTTACTTTGGGCTGCACAGATGTATAAAATACAGCATAAATAATTGGCAGAGAGAATTTCATTGATAGAGAAGTTCTTTACCAGAGTGAAGGTAATGCATATTATCAAGGTGCCCTTTCTGTCACCTCATATGCTCGTATCAGGGACAGTACTAATTTGGCAGGCAAAACTCTTCCACATCTATCCCCCTTTGGGGCTGGATGATTGCCCTGAATTTCTGTCTGTGTGAGTTGGCATTAGCTTGGACTAACTACTGAGCTTACGTCAGTGTTATCTAAGCCTGGCAAGATATTGTTAAATCTGTGAGCACAGAGAAATCACTTTTAAATTGGTATTTCATATGAAATTTTAATATGCATTTGTAAAACGTATCTTGTTTGCAGTGATGTTTATATAACATTTTACAAAAGTTACTAAAGTAAATTGAGAGGTTTGTGCATACATTTTTAGTGTATGTAAGCAAAGTAAAATACAGTAGATATGTTACACCATGCATGCTATTTTGATTAAAAAGCAATTTTACTGATAAAATATGGGCTGTATGCCAGAACAACAATTTAAAGTGAGACCCAATGGGGAATGATTAAAGCTATGAGCTCATAGCAGCGTAGCCTTCCATTCAGTGCATGAAAAAATTCTATCCTTAATAGATTGTTGTTTATAGGTAACTAGCTTTCTCTAAAGTGTTCAATTAATACATGAAAATTATCTACAACACTTTGACACTTTGTTTTGTTTTCATGGAAACAGTAACTGTAAAGTTGTTGTCAATACAAATGCTAAAATTACTATCCAAGTCACCAAAAAGGACAGATTTTTAACACAAGAGATTGCTGTTGTCCCCACTCTTCCACCACGAAAAAGGTTATCCATGGACTAGTTCATTTGCTAGGGGAAAAGTAGACCACTTGCTGGATTTTTGCTAAGCTTCCCTGAGACAGTTTAGGAGAAGATAACATAGCTAAGCAAAATTTTTGTGTGTACCACAGATTTTTTCAGTAGGCTTATTAATGTCAGACAAAGGCTTCAGCTTAGCAGGCGTAAGTTTAAGTAACTGGGAAATCATGTTTAGATCTCCCAGTCCTGTGTACTTAGTCCAGAGCTCTGTGGAATGCAACAGTAAAATGATAAATCATCTACTGGAAAAAGGACAAAGAATCAAACTCTGATCCCCACTTAAAGCTGATACATTACAAAGACGACATTTATGAGACAACAATTTGCAACCTGTTGACATTGTTTAAGAGAAGATTAAAAACTAAGATATAAAATGGTGTTAGAGAAGCCTAGATACGTATTTGTAGCGAAGCAAATATGGCAATGTGTAATTATCAACAGATGATTTGGGGTCACGGGAGCTGCCAATTCTTCATGAGATGGATGAAAGTTAATGGTTGAAAATAGCTGTGGAGTGATGCAAGATATGCTTTGATTACATGAAATTGTCAAACATGTGGGAAGAGTGTTTTTCTATTGGGGGCTTGGCATGAACTTGGAAGAGTTATAATACAGGAAGTGGGCAGGTGTTGTTTTTCCTGGAAGCTATAGTAAAAGAATAAGCACTAGAAGCTTAATTCTGGCTGAGAATATCAAGGTAGTTTCAGGGATTAAAGATCCTAACTTAAAAATGTAAGTGTGTTGTGACACTAGCAATGGTGAATAGGATCCTGCTGCCTGTAGGCAAGGAATATGTGGCGCATATGCAAGGTCTGTAGTAGGAGTAGTAAAACAGAAAAGAAAATCAGGGAAATGGACCATGCAACAGCCAGCAGCATGAAGACCTGAAGTCTGAGAATCAGTCTGATTCTGAAGAGTTAGATTCAAACATATGGAGCCTACGTTAGTTTTGTATAGGAAATGGTACACCCTGCAAGAAAAAACAACAACATTGCACAGCAGGTCCCCTCTTCAATTATAAACATTCCTCCCCATCAGCATTTCTCCCATGTCTGCATTTAGCAAAAGCTGTTTCCTTCAGTATTGCTGGAGAAGGTTTTACTTTAATCACACCAGTCCATAATTAACACGTAGATAACCATAATGCTTCACATAGTAGAAGACAGCAGCCTTTATTCCATGCTGTATTTATTTTGTCCTTTTCTGTGTCTTATGTAATGGTCATGATTCACTGAGGTAGAGTGATAAATTCCCAAATAGGGCTTTAAGATTTCTTTTACATGCATGGGTAGTAGTTGATCTTTGTAAGCAATCAGCTCGCCTTTCAGGAAGTTTGATATACAAATAAAACATCTGTATAATAGTAAATTATGTTGTTTGATCACTGAAGGCCTAAGCCGCATGCAAGTTATTAGCCATAAAAACAAGCAAGCTACATTTCTGACTGTGGTCAGTTTCTGCCAAGGACATCCAGTGAAGGTCTTTACCATGAGCAGTTAAGGTTTACAAGAATGAAGCAACAGGTGTAGTATGTAATTCTGAGCAAAAGGTCTAGGAGGAAATGTATGGGTACATGCCATCTTTTACACAGGCAGGTAGTGATAGGACAAGGGGGAACAGTTTTAAAGAGGGGAGGTTTAGATTAGGGTTAGGGTTAGGATTAGGAGGTAATTCTCTACTCAGGGGGTGGTGAGGCACTGGAACAGGTTGCCCAGATGTGGATGCCCCATCCCTGGAGGTGTTCAAAGTCAGGCTGGACGGGGCCCTGGGTAAACTGTTCTAGTGGGTGGCATCCCTGACCGTGGCCGGAGGATTGGAACTAGATGTTCTTTAAGGTCTCTTCCAACCCAAGCCATTCGATGATTTTAACTGTGCTGGAATGGGCAGAAATGGCATTTCTCTCTACTGCCATACAAAAACCTTATCACTATTTGCAGTTTTTCTATCTTATCATATTGTATTAATATCAATTGTATCAGTAAAATAGAGAAGTGTTAGTGTATCCACTCAGGCTTATATAAAAAGGTGTTACCATTAAAGTGTCACAAAGATGTTCAAAACCACAAATATTTCTGGACCATATCAATCTTATGAATGGCTGATGCAAACTGATAAACAGAAAATGTAATACATTTTCCAGTGAACAAACTGCGGCAAAAACAACTAAATCTTTTAGGGCAGTGTAACTTTTCTGTATTCAAGTGTGATTTAAATAAGGAACAATTAAACTGCGTACAGGCTTCCTACTTTAAGAACAGTTTCAGAATTATCTAAATTCACTTGAATTGCCTTTTCCTAAAAGTGACAGCTTCTGGAGCTATTTTCTGTGCTTGGCCATACCTTTACAAGGACTCTAATAGTAGGATGAGAAAGTCATTCCAGTTTGGGTATATCTGATTTATCAGCCTGCAGAGAGAAAAATGTCTTCATGGAGAAACAAATTCAAATAAATTTCCAAGACTGAGGGTTTTGAAGGTGAGGGTGAGGGGTGCGAGGAGCATCCAGAGGATTGCTAGCCAAAGTCAGATCACTAAAATTCTAAACTTCTAAAGAAAGAAGTAATATTTCATTCATTCGATAGACAAAACGATGCTGCAGCAACCTTGTGAAGGGCGCTTACACAGAGTCCACATCAACACTGGTCTCATATTCTGTGTCCACTCTACTGGAATGAGTAGTTATCTTGTTTGGCAAAACGTGTACTTTTCCTTGCCTTTGCAGTAGTCTTGGTTTGTCTGAAAGCTACACCACTGAAAAGTTACAAATACGCAAACTGCATCATTCTCTCAACTAAAAGTTAATAACCAATAACATTTAAGCAACTTGTATGCAACACAAAACTTCAGGTATTCATAACTGACATCTCTAGATTCATCCTATTATTCTGTGGAATGCCTTGCTTAGGCTTTGTGCGTCTCCCTTGAAATGTCAGTACTTTTGTTATGGGGAATGATATATCCATTTCCTCTTACAGCGGTTCTGTTGTGGTTGTAGTCTAACTAATACCTTCCCAAAGAAATCAGCTCTTATCTGCCTTCTCTCTGGAACTTGGAGAAGATATCATAGTCTGTAGGAAATAAGGTTAGAAGTGAGCTCCAAAGGTCATCTAATCTATCCCCATTACCTCGATATCACCTCCAGGGAGTATGGCAATGGCATCTACTCCTTTCTTGTATTGTAATTCTTCCCTGCTTCATGACTTACTGCTGACAGAAAAAGCTTTTTTTTTTTTTTTTTAATAGTGCAGGTGTTATTATTCCTTGTACTTTTTTTTTTTTTCTTCCAGAGGGAAAAATCAAAAGTGTTTATTGTTGTCTGTTTGCGGCACAAAGAACTATTTCTGGATCAGTCTAGGCTATTCTCAATAATATTTCTGAAGAAGAACAATCTAAAAAGGGGAGGAAGCCCTAACTGTAAAGCCCAGGATTTTTTCATCAAAATATTCTGCATTGGAAATTGCAGGAATGATAGACAGAATTCTCTGTGGAAAAAGTTTTGGTGAAATTTCTGTTTTGGAAGAGAGAAAAAGACTTCCATTTCTCTGTTATGTCAGAAAGTCTCTTATGGGAACTTTCAAAATTTCAAAATTTGGTCTTCAAAACTAATCTTTACTTCAAAATTTAACTTTATAAACAAAAATTAAAATCATTATTCTGTGTTTTAGAATATTTAAATAAAATTTCTATTAGTAGAATTCCTTTAGTTGTTGTTGTTTTCTTTCTTTAGATTGTCAGCATGGGACAATTTTAGGCCAGGATCTAGACTGGGTTGTTTTACATAATTTGAAGAATATCCAAAGGCTGTAAAAGAATTTAATGTGGAAAATATCATTGGCACACTGGAGAGAGTGAAGAAAATATTAGATGTTTCCTAATGGTTATATCCACAAAATAACTGTTGAGATCACCTGTCATATCTGCTTTTTGATAAAATAGATTTAAATTTCCATATGCTTGGATTTAGATGTCTGACATCAGCTGTGTGCAACTTGAGATACCTTAGAATTTATTTTGAGGCTTTATTGGGTAACCATTCATAAAGAAATACCTGCATTTATATATGTCAGGATGTAGGCAGCTAAGAATTGAGATAGTTCTGAAAATTTAGTTCTTAAACGGAAGGTAAGTAAACAAAACATGCTTCAATATGTGTGACTTTGTCAATCTCAACTATGTATTTGGATGCTCTTTTCCTCTGTCTTTACCCTCATCATTTCTGGCTTTAAAAGATTGTTAAGACCATTGACAATCTATCTCAAGCAGAGATAAACATCCACAAAGCTTTGAAAATCATCCTATAGAGCCATGGTGTATCCCTCTCTCATCTCCTTCTCTGATCTATTGAAATACCACCTTTCAGTGAATCTGAAGTGAGTATATTGTAATTCTTCAGACATTCCTGAGAAGTTAATTTTGTCCACAATCTGTAATGTGTTTTTGTTTGAAAATTTGCAAAAGAAATTAATTTTAGTAACTCCGTTAGGAAGGTGTAATTGACCTCACTTTCTAGATCAAACTGAAACCAGTATAGCACAACTCAAAAGGCTTCTTATAACAGCTAAATAGTTCTTTTGCACACTGAAAAGCTCAGAGTATGAAAATTGCATGTTTTATTTTGTTGGTGTTTTGAATTAAAACTTGATGGCCTTGCTTTTGAAGTAATCACAACATTATCCTGTTATAATTCCATATTCAGTAAGACTGAATGAGAAAGTTGTGTGGTATCACTTTATACAATTATCTTTTAATCTTTCTTTCATGGCAAGTAAATACAACTTCTAGATGTAATTGGTGTTATTATACGCACTGAACAACTTTATGTTGAGATTCATGTTATATCACATTTTCCCTTTAGTATAGTTGATTTTAATTGTATATTGTGATCTTTAAAAGTCACTACTTGATTCCTTCTCTGCTAGAAGTTGGACTATTCTTGAACTTTCAGCCATATCTCCTAACAGAAAATACTCTTTTCTAAACATATTTTATCTACTTCATATTAAAATGAATATGAGTTTATTTAGTGTTTACATATCTGAAAAGGAACAATCAAAATTGTGTGCAAGTTTCCAATAAGCACAGCTGATTATTTTTAGTATACAATTGCTTAACTTAAGAAGCCTGTCCTAAGGTAGAAGAAAACATTTGCACTTTCAATGTTTCTCTAATAATTGAGGCACAGTGCTTCTAAAGGGTACCTGGATTCTAAGCAGGGAAGAGATGTGTGTTTACACATGATCCCAATAGGTCTGAGACGGATGTTCATCACCTTCTGCCACACAAAGTTGTACAGTAGGGCTGCATTCTTTCATTTCTCTTGTGGTGATTTGTATATAATACTAGGTGAAATAATATAATGGACGATATCCTTTTGGGATTTTATTTCTTGCCCAAATAGATGCCAAAAATTATTTTCTTTCTGATCCATCCCACATTTTTTTTATACAATTTTATGTTTGTGTGCCATAATCTCTTTTCATATCCCTGTTATGGAAATTTTGGCATTTAACGTAAGCTGTTCATCAGTGTGTTCCTCATAGATTTCTCTTTTATATCGGGTGGTGTATAGTTACTTTTTAAAAAAATTTTCAACAAAATTTATGCTAATCATTTGTATTTCACTGAATTCTTGTGACTATTTTATTTAATGAAACATTTAATAAGATGAAATGTTGTTAGGTCAAAAAGCTTTTCCAAGTGCATTAACTTTAAAACCCTCTCTCTTAAAATAGTATTCTGGCGGGTTTGTATTCTGTTTCAGGTTTGCAGTTCTTTTTTTTTAAAAAAAGAAAAAGTTTCTTTTCAATCCTACATGTTTTTCCAAAAACACAGCTTGGATTTTGAGGAGAGGGTACGTTTTTACATCATTAAAAATATGTAAGCAAAACTCTGCATTGCTTTAAAGTCTTTGCAGTGCATAGATACTATTCAGACACTATTTGTCCTCCAAAATGTGTATACCTAATGGTTATGCCAAGTCAGAGAAATCTGAAGAAAAACAAAACTTTTGCTTCAGGTTAGCAAGAAGTTTCTTGCACAAAGAGCAAAGGAGATACTGAAGCATATAGCCAATATCCCACTATAGCATATTAGTAGAGGAGCTACTAAAGGTAATTCATTTTAAGAGTGAAGTGTGTATGCAGTGCTGCTGGTGAAATTTTGTTATGGGAGCTATTGGAAATAATAACCTACTGTGCGTAATATAGAGAAATGACAACACGTGGTAAGTGCTTTCATGCTGTTTCCTAGTGACAACTTTTGGTCAGGGTTAAATAGTTTCATTATGTTCCATTAAAACAATTGTAAATCTGAAATTTCAGTGATTTTGAAGTAAAATATTTTCATGAACTCTGGACTGAGTTTTCATACTCTGAATCAGAAATGTTTAAAAAATGTTATAATCAGCAACATTGAAAAATGACGTATGTGTGCTTTTTTAAAAGAATGAGGGCTGTTCCTCTGTTTTAGGTTGGTCTGTTCAATCAGTGCATATCTTCCGGTTCTTCAATAGTTTGCAGCAGGTGAAGGGTTTATTCTACCTTTTGCCTCTGACAGTTTGTCTGCAGCAGCCGGAATGAGAGATGTTCTTAAAATAGTGGCAGGGAAGGAGGAAATATCAGTGATAATTCAATCTAATAGAAAATGTTTCAAAGAAATTATATTAACCTCTCTGAGTTTATTGACTGCAGTTATATTAAGTAGATTTTAAAGCAAATGATAGCACCATTTTAAGCAGAACATCATGTTAACCTGTAGTTTTATGGGATTCCTTAGTCACTGTTTGCTTTAGAAAGCACTAACTAGAGAAAAAAAAAAACAAAAAACCCACAGACCAAAATTTCCACACACAGTTTGGAACACTTCAGGTGCATTAACACTGGGCAGTTCCACTTAAAGTAAGTGTAAGGATTTATCTATTAGGAATTTTAGTTGATTACTAAAAGTTTTGTGTTGGTTTTTTTTTTTTTTTTTTTGGTCAAACATTTACTCAGTCCTATTAACAGAATAACGCCTATTCCGTATGCATTATAATAAAATCCTGTGTATAGAGGTTTTTAAATGCTTGCAGATTTGCTGTTATTCTTCAGAACAAAAGTTTCTCATTCAACAAGAGCTGATGAATAATGTTCTCCTTTGGAGTATTCCATAGACAGCTTCCTTCTTCAAAATTGCTACTGCCCCCTATTGCTCTCAATGGGATTGAAACCATAGTTGCCCAAAGCCAAGACACACTTCTGTGAAATGACGAATGCTTCCCATTGTTTCGAATGCAAGTGGAAGTGCTCTTAGAATAATTGTCCCTGAAGCATATGAAACGTCAAAAAACTTTTGCCAGATTAATAATGACTATCTCAGAGATGCAGGATTAAAATTTTAATTTGTCTTTTAAAATAAGTTTTATTTAATGTAAAATTGCAAATACTGTTATAAAATAATTGTATGGAGTTGCAAGATGGTTAAAATTAAAAAGTTGTGGGAGATAAAAATGTAGCTGAGCACAGTGATACATTTAATCCTGAGAGTTTATTGGTTTTGTAATTTTTATTCTTTAATTTTTGTTTTCAATGTCCATAACAGACTTGTGCGCTTTCTGTCTTTCATTAGAGATATTTTGTATTTAATATAATTCTTATGAGGGAGTTGTTAAAAAAGTATAGGAAATATTCAGTACAACAAATTAGATGGCAGTCTTAATTATTCAGAAATGTAAGTAACAAATTGTTATTCTACTAATATATACTAATATATACTACTAATAATAATTTTACTAATATATACTAATTACAATTATTCTAAAATAAAAATGTAGTTCACTGACATGAATTAGTTCTTACAAATACGAGGAGTACTTAATTACATTATTAATAGTTATTTAGTATATTTGATTGTATTTTGAGTCTGTAATGTCTGTGGTTCAAGGATATTTCATTTTGCTGTGAGATTTAGGAGCGCTTTAGAACTTAAAGCGAACCTCCCCGTTTTAGATACTGACAGTAGCTTTTTCTTTTTCAACTTTTTTCAAGGCTGTATATCTGACAAAGTGTAAGAACACAAAGCAGAATGATTTTACTTAAAATAATTGAAGAGCTAGTTAATAGTAATGCTTATAATGGGAAAATGCAATGCAGAATAGAATATTACACTTCTTTGTATGTATTACTGCTTTATTTTATATCTGAAAATGGAATGTTTGCTGCTATTTGATCTGTTGACGTCAAACTGGCTCTTGCTGGAGGCAACAGTGCCAGTAGAGCGTGTTTCGACCTTGATTTCTTCTATTTCACCCTTTTTCATGCCATTTGTTAGCATAAGCAGGGGATACACATATTTTTAAATGACAACTACAAAACTAAGGCCTTATATTACTTTTTTAAAGAACAAAATGGAAGGGATTTTTTTCTTTTAGCAGGATATTTTGCTAGTGAAACTTGTATTGATAACTTCAAGGCATATTCAGTAATCTCGTAAAAGGAGCATGACATATGATCAGAAAAGAAGAAATGTAAGAGCTGTAAAAACAAGGAATAAAGAAGGAATGCTTGTATTCCCTGTCATTACTGTAACTCAGTGGACTTTAATGAACTCTTGCCTTGTTTTTAGTGATGAAAGATCAGAGTTATCTCCTGCCTGTTTAATGTCTTTGTTCACATTGGTGTTTTTATGATTTTAATAGCAAAGCAGCATTAATATCTCATAGCCATAAGAAGGTAGCTCACCATCTGTAAGTTGTGAGCTCTTTTTGTATAATCACAGTAAAAGAATAGCCATAAAATTTCAAAAAGACTTCACCAAGGATTTTTAAATACTTGATTTATAGGTTGGAAGGGAAAAGAATGTCCCAGCCCAAGAGGTATGTCGTAATTCCTGTGCTGGGTTAATGCAAAAATAATCCCAAACAAAGAACAGAGAGACAAAGGGCTGAACACTGGCTTGTTCTATAACACAAGCTCTTCAAAAAGATGATAATATTTTCCAAATATAGCATTTATTTCTGGCACAAAAAAAAAAAAAAAAAATCAACGGATACTAAACTTCAGCAATTAAGAGGCAAAATTATTTTATGATTTAAGGAAGTAAAACTTATAGAGGTACCGTAGGTTTTATGTTAAAAAAAAATGTTGATTTTCTTAAAATGTTCATACCACTCAGCAGAATTAGAATCAGGAACTAAAAAGCAAGAATAAACAAATGCGAGTAAATGGCAAGAAAGCTATTTCCATAAAGAAGCCCTTCACATTTGTGAAGCTGATTCTATGAAAACCGGTGGCTGGGAACATAAATTACAACAGGCTAAAAGTAAAAGGGGAACTGAAGAATCAAAGTTTCTAAGAGGAAACTTTGTAAAATTTTGCTTTAAAAAGCATAAGTTGCAGAACACTACTAACACACACATCTTAAATAGCAGCCTGTGTCTTTTAATCTCCCCTATTCATGTAAGTTGGAGAGCTAAAGAAAAGATCGAAATGGTGCAATTCTTCCCCTAGAAGCCATCAGAAGAGCTAGGAAATTTTGAGAAAGTAAATAGACCTAATAGATCGCCAGTAATAATGGCAATTAATTAAGACAGATAATGATATCGCTGACATACCAAAAAAAGACTGAGGCATTAAGAAAGCCCTAAGTTGTTACGCCTAGGTGGTACATCTTCAGGAACTTTGAGCAAAGTTATCTGTGAAAGAACTGAGCTCCTAACGCCCCCCCATCCCCAACACACAAATTCTCTTTCAAGGCATTCATAGCAGACCATTGGATAGAAGGTGTTGTACATTAATTTAATCAAACTAGCAGACTACTTGGACTGATTAGGAGGATTTCAAACAGAAGGTTTTGCCCTTGTCCTTGCTCCATTGAGTAAACCAATAAGAAAAACACAACACTAACACCTGAAAGATCACATTATGATAGAGCCAAAACTTGCATGAGCTCTAGCAAGTAAAACTATATCCCACTGGTCTCTTAGTTATTTTGAACGTGACAATATAGGACCAGATAAAGTAGTGTTTGAGTACTCTTTGTGAAAAGACTTCTTTTAAAATAGATTGAAAGACTGTGTATAAATCCAGCCTGCATGTTGTGTGTGCCTGTTAATTTAATCAGAGTAGCGTTGAGATGGAATAATGTTTAATAACTTTGCATCAGATGTGTGGATTTATGGATTCTGAAGGCATAACTCTCTCTCGTGAGTGTGTGATCTTTTTATATGAGGGCTTGCTAGAGAAAGGAGCAAGTATGTCTGTGCTGGGAAGTGAAGCATGCAACACAAAAGCAGAGATCCTAAATAAAAACACAGTTTTCAATATAGGGCAGCTGCTGCCATATGCTGATAAACAACAGACTCATTAAGAAGGTAATTTCAGACTAAGAGAACATCCGCAGAATGTTTTTGGCACACACCTAAAGAAAAGATAGTCTGTTAGGATGATAGTGTCCCAAAAAACATTGTGTTTACAGGGTTCACGTTCTAAGTAGTTAAATGGATAAAGGTACTATATTAATTTTATCTCAACTACTGGTTTATCATTTGTCCTCAAAAGAAGGTTAAACCACGAACTGTAGGAGTAACTTACATTGAGAGTGCAGAAGACCTCAAAAATTGATTTGAGAGTATAAAATGACAAATAGCAGTGCTGTCTGTCCCAAGGTGAGGATGGACTTGCCATGTGGGTAGGTTCAAACATGGTTAGTGGAAGCATGTGAGGGCCCTACTGACTGGGGCCATTTGCAGGAGACAAGTTCTTACTATTGCCAATTGCTAATATAGTTTGCCAAAGCACTGAGGTGTTGGTATCCTGTTTTCCTTTTCTCACTGAATCTGAATAGTTCTGAATAGTTCATGGTTATTTACTATTGTAGTATAGCTAAACTTAGGGTGTAAAATTACTCTTCAGTACTTCGGCATATAGTAAGAGATACTGTCGTGAAGAGCACTCAGGGTAAGGGAAAAACAAAATGAGGAGGTGATACAGAATCCATCACAAAGCAATTAAACAAATTTTTGAAGACCATGCAGAAAGGCCATGTTTGTTCTGGGAACAGAATGTAGATTCACACCTTGAATTGCATGAGAATAATTGAGTATGACACTTTCTGCCTTACCAATAGAATAAAATGAAGAAAGTAGAGTATGAGTGACTTGCTCATGGTAGCATGGGAAACATGTAGCAGATTCAAGAATTAAACTAGGTTTTCTCACATTCCCGGGTCATATTTGCTGTCCCATTTTGAATTCAGTGCAAATTTATCCAAGACTCAGGTTTTACACTTGCTGAAACTCTATTAAATAGACAGCTTTCTGATGGATCTAGAATTGTTGTGAACTGCTAACAGGAATCACATAATTTGGCTGTACACTTTTTTTTTTTTTTTTGTAAAATAACAAGATTTATTATACTCTATGAGAAATAACAACATGCCAAGTCCATTAGTGACCATTCCTCATGTTGCATAAAAGTAAGACTATCTTCTGCTATATTCTGTACATTCATGCAGTGCTTAATGTGAAAACATTCTTCCTCTGAACCTGCAGAAGTCAGTGCATAGTCTGATGCGTGATATAGAATTATCTTATTTAACATGTGTAATTATGAACACTATCATTGGATCAAAAAATCTCTTTTATCTTACCTGTTTTAGATTGCTTAAATATTTTGGATCCATATATAGATGGAAATTTAGATTACAATTTTCTGGTTCAAGACAATAGTTGATCATAAGTGCATGTCTATCATTTTAAAACTGAGCCACAGTGTTGGTTATAATGAAGTAAATTCACAAGTGGTTTTGCTGGAAATAGTGCTTTCTTGTATGGATGTGTAGGTAAGGATCATTTTTCTGTTTAATAACACTATAGCTTGTTGCATTGTTATTTTTGCAGGTCTTTATGGATAATTCTATGTAGTATTTACTTTCTTCTTCAGTTGCATTCCTTTTTACATTTACTAATTGTTTCAGCTTGAGCTTTTACAAGCTCACATGATAGTATTGAAGTAATGCATACTGTTCTGTGTTCCATTGCCTTGGGATACTGAATGCCAAAAGTAATAGTTGAAATGATGCAGAAAAAGAAAGAAAAATTATTTTAGGTTTCTCACCTTTGAAATCCATTCTGATCATTTTAGCCATTGTTCTTATTTGTACTTTGCTTGTTAGATTATATTCATTGCATTCAGTGTAGATGAGTGGAGTAAAGCAAAATGATTTCTCTAGTTCTTGCCATGGGGTGGCTCACAATGAAGGGTTGGTGGCTCAGCTAGTTTGCACAGTGACGCAAGATTCAGAACAGGTTGCTTTAGTATAACAATGTGGCTTTAATTTTATCTTCACATTATCATGAGGAACTCTGACATAGTAGTAAAGAAAAACTATTTCTTTTCATATATGGATATATGTGTGTGCACACAGTATGGAACTCTGACTCATACTGATTTTTTTCTTTTCATTTAAATGATGTTAATACTTCTGCCTTTCTATTTAGGAAATACTTGACTCAGAAACAGAACAAATATAAGCCAACTAATATATATTGTATTGTCATAATATGTCCCTAAATTTAATATTGACTTTTTTTTTTTCTACTTTTGGTACTCAAAGACAGAAGTAATAGAAAAAAATGAAAGTACATAGTCAAGATCCATGGACAGGTCAGTGACATTTTACTGACATATTAGCAAAACTGTTCAGCTATCTGTATTCCACTAGTTTGGAGAAAGTTATGTATCCATTGTTCTGTCAGTAATTCATACTTTTGTCCTTAATGGTATACTGCTTATTATGTCATTGATATTTAAGATTCCACAATATCATGACTTTTTATTTTTAATTATAAAAATTACTTTTAAAATACTTCCTTGAGGACTCTGAAAGGAATCGCTCATTTAGGATTCTTCCAGTAACCAAGTTTGTTGTGTCAAGACATTATTTTGTTGTTTCTCAACAATAGCACTCAGTTGCATTAAATGGATTGTCCAACCACTGATAATAAGAGCTGTGAAAATATTTCCAGATGATGTTATCCAGAATTTTTAGTTTGAGAATATTCTCCTCAAGAGGGGACTGTTCTGCAAAAAATCACACTCAGGATGCGGTATTTTGAGAATGTCACTACATGAAGTACATTTTTTAAATGCTGCTAATACAAACTGCAGAAGTCCATAATCCTTAATTAATGTACATTGTCAAGAGCACTTCTTGGATGCCAGAACCTCTCAGGTTTGTTTTACGCTTCTTCACCCATATGACTTATAAGCAGATACTCTTACACTGTAAGAATTTCCCCAATGACATGTGTTAAATTGTATTATGTAAATTCTGCATAGTATGATCTGTCCAGAGTATTATTACTATACCAACTTGTAGAATTATTATTTTGCAAAGTCCACACGTTAGTAATCCTAGGGAAATACAATGCTAGTAATACTAAGGAAATATGCTATGAAAAATCCTGTGAATTTGACTCTTTTGACTAATTACAATAAATTGAGTCACATTTGTAATTTCTATTTTATATCAAGTAACCAAGTTTCATGTGCATTTATCAAAACTACAATGTAATTTGTTACTACTGTCCATATGGACAGTGCCCGTAAAAGTGTGGCAAAATGGATGCATCAAGAAGTTAAAAGTCTGCTTAATATTGTGCACTACCACTTATGTTTATTAAGAATAGAAAATAAAAATGTTATAAGTCATTGTTTTCAGCTTGAGTAATGATACGTAGTTATTTTTAGTGTGATGAAATAAACTTTCTGAGTCTGACTTCTTTTGAATTTTGGAAAAACTCAGATTTGTGTATGGACCAAAGTTTAGAGGCAGATTTTCCCATGAAGGTAAGCAACATTTTGATTACAAAATTTGTATAGAAATAGGTGGTTTCCTATCACTACTTGCACCATGATTTCTTTTTCATAGTAATAATGACGTGTAAAGAGGATCATAAAGAAATTATATGCATAATAACTTCGTAGAAATTCAGTTTTACTCATGCACATTTTTAGAAACTAGTATACGTTTCAGAATCTGGTTAATGGCACTCTGAAGTTATTTGCAGTACAGTTTCCAACTAGGTAGGATAGGTGAGCCAGAACCTTCAGAAATATCATTTGAGTACCAGTGAGATCATTCACTTTGTAATGGAAAGGACCAAAAGGATCCCAAGAATGCTTACACATGACAACTTCTTCCTATTTTTGTGTCAACAATGAGGTTCAGCTTTAATTAATGGAGGTCA
Organism: Anseranas semipalmata; assembly: GCA_013399115.1. Classification (NCBI taxonomy): domain Eukaryota; kingdom Metazoa; phylum Chordata; class Aves; order Anseriformes; family Anseranatidae; genus Anseranas; species Anseranas semipalmata. The sequence goes on from VXAA01001603.1 coordinate 261,257, forward strand.
GTGTTGCAATCACTTAAAAATAAAACTTACAGTTTCCCCTATAAATTTCTGTAGATACGTGAGGGCATCAGTCACCATGAAGTAAAATACAATGTGCAAGCACTGCAGCTGTGTTGTCTTAATTACAGTCCAGTCTTTGTAAATTCTTAGGCAAATCTATTGAAAGGATCTAAAGGATAGATCTAAATCTAATATAAACCTTAAATGTAGTAATATTGCTTCTGTTTAAAATGATGTTTCTGTGGTCCCTGAGTGGCTTGAAATGATAATTTTAGATGGCTTTTGAGATGATCTTAGGAAAATGTTTTTTCTTAATAACTGTATTCATACACAGTTAGCAAGTCAGATCATTTATGACAGTCAGCCATTTTAATTGTTTATGTTTCCATGCTAATGTTTCTGTGCAAGAATCCAAATTATATTTCACACAGAACCAGCATCTTACTTACAATTAAAAAAAATATATTTCCAGTGCTCTTATTCTTATGCTTGTACTTGATAACTCTTGAGAATTGGATATTCAAATATGATTTTTCATTTAGTTTGTCTTGAGCGAGTGTTAGCAGTGATTGCAAAATTGAACTTAGAGAAGTTGGTGGACATCCAAAGGTTCAGCTTGTAGAAAGTTGGCCTTCTCTGCACAGCAGATACAACTTTCCAGTTCATGGATGTGCCAAAAGTTACGAGGCGTGTATCTCATGTAAAGTGCTTAAGAAATGGCCAATCAAAGATCTTCCTGTGGCTGATAATTTTCCATTTGAAAGAGGGACTCATTCAAACTCAGCTCTCTGAAAGACTTGAGAGCTGTGCAAAACACTGTGGGAAGTTTTCTCCTTGGCACAGAAAAACAGACTGTAGGACTGGCCCTACACACAGGTTCTACAGACTTCAGCAAAAGTTTGTTGGTCAGGTTATCCGGAGAGAAATACTGGTGTTTGCATGGGTTCAAACCCACTAGCACACCTAGTTTGTGTGTATCTTCAAACGCATCAGGTTTGAAGATATGATCAAGAATCACAATATATTCTCCTTCTTTATGTCATTATCTTCTTCCTTTCTCTTCTGCATTTTATCCCAGCCAGGACCACTGTTATGATTGATCAGCTGATATTCAAGGCATGACCCATAAGCACCCTCATTTATACCCTTTCCTTTCTGCTCTAAACCGTTTCCCTCAACTCTCCTTTTGCCCCTATACCTCCCTCTTTAGTTCAAAGGATATTGTTGGTAAGAAAAATGTTGAACCATTTAGGCCCACAACGGGACTTCACTGGGCTATGTCCCTCATTGCCTGCAAAGGATCTACTGTTTTCTGTTCATAGGCAAGGGAGTAAAAGACAAAGCAGATGTCTGGTAGTCACCATGCAGAGCAGAGTCTGTATCTCTGACTTCACTTAAGAACATCTATACTGTGGACATGTGCGCTTTGGGGGACATGGTGCCCCATTCATACCTTCTCCAAATGTTAAACCACCCAGGAAAGTATCCAAGAGCTGTGCTGTGTTTAGTGCAGCAGACCTCGAATTGCTTATATGGAAGGTTTTCAGACCTGTCTGCTGGCATCTGTCACTGTGTTTGCAGTACTGCCTGGGGCTGGCTTAACGGGGAACATGCACCTAGGCTGCCATTTGAGGAAGAGATAGTAGATGCTTACCAGCAACTCTCCAGATACGTTTTGAAATCGTTCCTGTTCTGCTGAGTTTGGTTGCAGTTCTGTGGCTGAGAGCAGACTAGTGGATAGTAAATGTGTTACCTTACATCTTCTTCAACTGAGCAGGGGGTTAGGTGGGACTTGTGTATGCTGTCAGTAGTTGTGGGAAGGAGAAACAGCCTTGAGCAGCTCTCTATGAGAATATATGCATAGAGACAACTCATCTTGAAGATGCCTGGTTGCTAGAAACTATTTTTTTTTACTGTTTTACAGTAAAGTTAACTGATTTGTTGCTTGTCTAAGAAAGTGTAGATTTAATTACCAAGTGATTATCATTTATTACTAAATATTATTTCTAATGTGGATCAGGAATAAGCAAGATATGGAAAATCCGTTTTTTTTTTTTCAATATTTCTTCCAACAACCTGACAGCCCTCATGGGGAAATGTTCACCATACAGATTTTTTGATACACAGTTTCATGGAATTATATGCTTTTATTGACCACTCCCAAGGAGATTGGTTGCATCTCCCTTGTTTCCTTATGTAAGTGGGAGTGGGAGATGCAAACATACTATTGCAAAAACAGTCATGATATTCTGCAATTATAATGTTAGCTGTTCTGAAACATGCACTCAAGAGGACCCAGGTATTTTGGAAAATCTACAATAAAACCTGTCCTTGATAGAGCACTAGTCAATCCTCTATTGGAGGTCGCAGAGGTATTTAGCTTCTTTCATAGAATCATAGAATATCCCGAGTTGGAAGGGACCCATAAGGATCATCGAGTCCAACTCTTGGCACTGCACAGGTCTACCCAAAATTTTAGACCATGTGACTAAGTGCACAGTCCAAACGCCTCTTAAATTCAGACAGGCTTGGTGCAGTGACTACTTCACTGGGGAGCCTGTTCCAGTGTGCAGCCACCCTCTCAGTGAAGAACCTCTTCCTAATGTCCAACCTAAACCTCCCCTGCCTCAGCTTGACACCATTGCTGCGGGTTCTATCACTGGTGATTAAGGAGAATAGGTCAGCGCCTGGCCCTCCACTCCCCCTCGCAAGGAAGTTGTAGACTGCGATGAGGTCTCCCCTCAGCCTCCTTTTCTCCAGGCTGAACAGGCCCAGTGACCTCAGCCGCTCCTCATACGTCTTCCCCTCTAGGCCCTTCACCATCTTCGTCGCCCTCCTCTGGACACTCTCCAGCAGTTTTACATCCTTTTTGTACTGTGGTGCCCAGAACTGCACACAGTACTCAAGGTGAGGCCGCACCAGCGCAGAGTAGAGCGGGACAATCACTTCCCTCGACCGGCTAGCAATGCCGTGCTTGATGCACCCCAGGATACGGTTGGCCCTCCTGGCTGCCAGGGCACACTGCTGGCTCATATTCAACTTGCTGTCAACCACAACCCCCAGATCCCTCTCTGCGGGGCTGCTCTCCAGCGTCTCATTGCCCAGTCTGTACGTACAGCCAGGGTTGCCCCGTCCCAGGTGCAGGACGTGGCACTTGCTCTTATTAAAATTCATGCGGTTGGTGATTGCCCAGCTCTCCAATCTGTCCAGATCTCTCTGCAAGGCCTTTCCACCCTCAGCCGAGTCTACAACTCCTCCCAGTTTGGTGTCATGGGCAAATTTGCTCAAAACTCCTTCTAGTCCAACATCCAAGTCGTTTATAAAAACATTGAAGAGGACTGGCCCTAAAATGGAGCCTCGAGGGACCCCACTAGCGACCATCCGCCAGCCTGATGTGGCCCCATTTACCACAACCCTTTGAGCCCTGCCCGTCAGCCAATTGCTCACCCATCGTATGATGTTTTTGTCTGTTTCTTTATGACTAGACAAGATATATTTGATTCTTGGATCTAAATTTTTTGTTCTCTACTTAATCATTGGCTCCACGGAAATCAGTAGAGTTACAAAAAGGTTAAATAATGGTGAGATTAGAATCAGAATGTTCAAACTGCAAAGTTATACATACAAAATTAATGTTAGGTCATGGAAAATCACATCAAATAAAATATTGAACCTTATTGCATGTTTAAGTTTTAAGTGAGTGTTGTATGCATATGTGTATATATATGAATGGTTAGATACTAAGGAAAGCATTCAGCATACGTTTACTTTGTTTTACAGTTCATGCGGGTTAACAAGATAGTGAACATGAGATTTAGTCGTGGTGACTTGGATATGGTTTCATGATATGACCATCTGTCTAATACAGCAGACATTACCTACAATTCTCCTAAAATGATCCAGTGCCTATCATAAAAAGTGAGGTTGTTTGCTTTTTAAAGGAACAGCATGATAGCACTTGGCGGTATGCTCCAGTTTACTAGCTAATAGGTCAGACAGGCTAGGACGGCTCTTCTGTCCAGACAGAAGGGTTGAATGTGTTACTTCTCTCTTATTTCTGAAGTGTATAATCTAGTTCCAAAGACCATCTGCTTGGGTACTCTAATATTTCTCCTCTTTATCATGCCTAACAAAACTAAGGTGTACAACAATACCCAGGGGATAATTAGGATGGTACCCTTAAGCTGCCTGTGAGCGTATCTTCCTATTTCCTGTTCAGACATTTTAGCAATAGATATATAGATGTGTTTTTTTTTTTTTGCCTTTCATATGTTTTCATATTTGATTTTTCTTTCCTAGGAGGAAGAAATGTTTTTTGCCCTAATAAGCAATATTGCAGCAATGTTAATGTGTTCTCTGGCACATATGTTCCCAAATTTATGACCAGTACTAGCTTCTTATTGAAACAGTTTGTTTCGACAGTTTACAGCTGAATTAAAGATGTGATATTGAAATGTGATATCTCTACTTTGCCGAGGTTAAATATTTGTATTAGTGTTCATTTTGAATATAAATATCTCAACATTATTTAGAGGCTATCATAATGTATTGCCCCTCTGTGAGATACGATAGTTTAGAATTCCTATAGTCTGCATGTCAATTCACTAGAAAGAATAGTTTATTTCACAGGATATATTTAAGAAACAAAGAAACAAACAAACCAAATTGGAATTGTTTTTAAATAATATTATCCAAGCCAGCATGGATCCCCAGAATGTAAATCCCAGAATGTTGTCAAAAAAAGGATGGTGTAAAGCCATTCTGCAGTCAGTCAAAACTGAAGTCAGAAGGCAGACCTGTAAATAGACATGCTAGGTTCACTCATGTGCCGTGACTGTGAGATGAAGTGAACACGCCTGGCGCTGCAGCAGTCAGGGCAGTGTAACACTTTTCAAGCCACTCTTGTGGAAAGAGAAGTTGGAGAGGACAGAATGTGAGCAGTGATTGCATTGGTCATGTCAGGCATGGCGTGGGCATTTCTATGCTGGCAGAGCTGTCAAAGCGATGATTGCCCCCAAGGAGGTCTAGCGGGACAAATTCCCCTGGGTTCTTTGGAAATTACTTTGGAGGTATATAGTTGTTGAAAAAGAAGCTAATAGTAATAATTCTGTAAACCATTGCTTCCTACAAGGAACAAATACATGCACACATTGGTGGTTTTATAGATATTTAAAAACCCAGCTTCCCAGATGTGCTTCTACTAGGTAATAAATGGAAAGCATTCAAGATAAGCATTTGAAAAACCATTATCCCAGTGCCACATTTTCATTGTTAACCTCTTTACTCAAGTCAGTGGAGGCTTGACTCTATCAAATCTGCCACCTTTGTTTTGTTTACTGTGTTGTTCCATGTTTGGAAAGCGGAGAAGTAGCATGCAATTAGGTACAGAATTTCCGACGGAGGGTATCAGAGGAGTGTCACCGTAAGGCTCCATGACTCAGACTATCAGGCTTCCATATTCTGTTCAAACTTTTCTTAGTTTCTTTGTTGTATTGTCACAAAAGCAATACAAGCAAAAAGGAATACAATTAATTGTTTTCTTTAGTTTTTAATTGTTTTTGAGAAGTTGAAGTAGGCATGACTAAATGGGAAATGACAGAATGCTTTAGGTAATGAAGAATAATATCACTTTTGATTGTGTTTTGTTACTGTCACTTTTCTTGTCAAGCTCAGGAGTAATAATCCTTGTTGCTTAGGGAGTGAAACATGATCACCTTGAGTGGATATTTACAAATATCTCTTTGGTCCAGATATTTTTACAGAGACTCTAATGTATCATGTCATGGAAAACAGGGTACTTTCTGCTTTTCTGTGAGTGTTAAGATTTAATATATCATACCTATTACAACCTTTCTTTTTTCTTTTTTTTTTTTTTCTGTGGAAATTGTATTTTTTTTTAAGGAAGAAAATAAGAAAATAACAGGAAAAGAAAGATGATCCTACTCTAATTTTTTTTTTCTGTAATGCTTTTGGTGAAAATATACCACCTTATGCACTTCAGATTTAACTTTACTGTAGATCAGTCTTCCTTACCAAATGGATTGTAATTTTCTGAACCAACCTTTCCACTTGAGGCTAATCCTTTTGGGAAGAGGTAATTTTCCTGTTTATCTTAATTGACATGTTCCCTAAATTTCAATCTGTACATTAACTTGACCTTAATTATGTGGCCTCATTGATAAAATGAAGGTTACCCAGCCAAGCTCCATGCATGATTAATACTTTTTTCTGTGTTTGTAACAATCAAAAATCTGAACTCTCTTCCTAATCTTTAACTTCAATCATTTTAAAAAATGAGTGCAAAGAATATTTTTGGTGCTTGTTAAGGATCTTTTTAAGAACTTTATGCGTGAGATGGATACATAGATGTAAATCTATGTATTTCCATGTGTCTCCTTCTTTCCATAAGTAAAGTATGCTTTGATATTGTAAGTGCTGTAATTTAGTCTTGATAGGTTTCTCCTGCTTATTTTGTTATTTTTAATTATTTTTTTTCTCCAGTCAAACATGCATTACATACAGTAGCAGATTGTTGAAAGTTGAAAGTCTTCTTGCAATATCTGGAGTTATCCAACCCGCTGGTGTGTGAAGTGTGTAGAGTAAAACCACCATAGGAAAAAAAAACGACAAAACAACCAGCCAAACAAACAAACAAACAAAAACCCCCACCCTCATTCAATGCATACCCAAATTCCATGCTTTGAAAGGAGAATTTACACAGCTTTTCTTGGCCATAAAACTGATGTTCATATAGCCTGAGTTAATCTTAAAATGTGAGCCACTGAGTCATAGTTTATAATCAGTATTTAATTGACTACAATTAGAAGAAATACTTCTGATTGAAACTTAAGGTGACTACAGACTTTAACTTATAGCAAACAGAAAATTTGTATGTTAGAAATTAATTCTCATGGTTGCAGAAGGTTGAGCAGTCTTGCAAGTAGGAGAGGACGTCATGCTCCAGGCATTTTTGTCCTGTACAATGAAGTTGTTGGAAAGAGACTATAGTACACTGGAAAAATCTAGCACTGCTGTTATTATCAGTAACATTCACAGTTGGTTTGTAGTAAAATGCAAGTCACTCTAGTCTGTGAATAAATATCTTTCTGACTGCACAGGATGATAATTGCTCTGCCTGCACTTTCTTTGGCACCTACTTATCTCAGCTGAAATGATAGATAAAAATATTTTTGTACTGATGCTGAACACTTCTAAATTATATAATGATTTTTGTATTATTTCACATTTAATCTGAAGAAAGTTCATGCTAAATTGAGTTTCACTGCTGTCAGTGTCTTTATTAATCAGAATAGGAAAAGTATGGTGTGTTTCCCCTTTTTGCACAACATCGATTTTAAAAGCAAGACTTCCTCTTTCTTTTTGTGGAATGATACAGAGAGTTATGGACGAGGATATCACGTAACTGACTTCAAACAGAAGACAAATTCAGTAAAGTGAAAATGATTGTGATAGTTCTCTAATTTCCCCCACAGTGTATGTAAAACTGACTTTTAAAGTGTTTAGTGGATAATGGATCATGTAAGGTCAGTACTAGCCATAGCTGTTATGGCTATTATTTTCTCCTTTCATGGGAGGGTGCTCAGCAAAATGAGATTGTCACGCTCTTTTTTTTTTGAGAGGACAGTGACAGACAGTTAAAAGCCTCTTCATGTAAGGATGTTATTTCATAAAGACACCAGCACTGGATTATCCCCTTCACTTTAAACTTCTGCCAGCTTGTACAAAGAGATAAAACAAAATAGCCCCAGTCCCAGGGGTGGAGAAGTGCTGGCCAGATCTGCCCATGTCCACAGCTTTCATTTTGATTAGTCACATGTGAGGAAAATTCACTTAGGCTGAGAGGTAAATTTAATACCAGTTATGCCCATGCTGTTCATATCACAACCATTTTCACATGATGCCACTTAATTCCCTAAGAAGCAGAAAGGTAAATCGGTGGCTGACCAGCTAAGGTGTCATAATGCATTAGGACCGGGGCTCGCTGCAGGGGATAATGGTTCTGATTGCTGTTGACTCATGTCTCCACCAACTGCCTCATGTAAAATAAGTGACATTTAAAAGGCATCAAGATGTGAGAAGAGGTCAAAAAAAAAAAGAAGAAGAAAAAAAAAAGGAAGAAGAAAAAGTAGAGTACTAAACTTGCCACTGGAACATAAAGTCCCTTTTTCACCCTAAGTGGTATAAAAATGATAACTCGACATGCCATAGGTGACCTGCACTGCGCTTTGAACTTCCTGTCTTGTGTTTTTAGAGAAAATCTGTAAAATTGCTTCTGGGAACTGTTCCAACATGTTATCATTTATTTCCCATTTAATTTTTTTTTTAGTTTTATTTTTTTTTGCCCTTGGATATCAGTCTATTCATCTTTTAAAAAGCTTAAGGCTGAATCAAGTTAGGCAATGGTATACAACAAGAGGCAGCCTCGTCTCTGAAGGCCCATTTAAGTCTATTTTTATAAAGAGAATCAAATTCCAGTTTACAGTAAGCATATGCTTCAGTTGACATCTGTTTCTAAGACTTGGATGCTTTGTTTGCATAACAGGCACCAATAAATGGCCTTGTTTTAAGTCTGCTCACTCAGTTGTATTTGGGTTGTTCAGCTGGGGATTTGAGTTGCAGCTGATCCCCTACCGCTCATAGCAGATACGAAAGAGAAGAAAAAGAATCTGAGAAAACCAGTCTTATTTATTAATGCAGATTTCAACATTCTCAATGAACCACTTTCCCTTTGTTACACGACCACTAAATACTTGTTTGCCCAAGCAGAGAAATGTTTCATAGTATGAAATTAAAGATAATAAAAAGTTTTTTCTTTTTTAAAAATTTTATTTAATATCTCTTATATCTTACTTAACTGACAAAGCTTGGTATTATGAAGAGCATATAATGTTGGGAATTAAATGGATGATCTGTGCAAGAAATGCATTTGTTTTGGCAACATATAATTACATGGTATAATAATTTTTTTAAAATATTACATTTTCTTTAAATCACAATGCCCTGCTGCTGATGCAGTCTAAAAGATATTGTAAATAAAATTTAATGACATCTGCTTTCATGGGCAAAAATTCTGGATTTCTCAAGGAAAAATACAAAAGTATATATGTTGCTTCTCGTTTTCAGAATGTAAGCCCTTCTCAGTGAGGTGATGCATTCTTTTGCAATTATTTGATGTTTCTCTGATATCTATAATATAATTTAAATAAATTTCCGCTAAACCTAGGAAATGCCTATAAAGAGGACAAAAATGTATTAGCATCACAGCTGTATAATTAACTTTGCTTAATAACTACTGTAGTTTTTTTTTTTTTTAAAGCAATAATATCAGCACTGATTCCTTGTAGTATTCTGGCCCTCCCACACCCCTTAAATTGTTGTAAAGTGCTCTCTAGTAGTTTACAGAATATGTAATGTATTTCGAGTGGATTTACTTATCAACTTTTTCTAGTGGTACCAACAGCAGTAGTATGAAATATATTACTCCATTTACTCTTATCCATTGCACCTACTTTCTTTTTCCCTTTAATTTTTATATATGGTAAAAATTTCATTGAAGAGAGATTTTAGATGACAGGACTGTAATTTTAAACCCAATAGAAGAGGTGTAAGCAATTTGAGCTTAGCTGAAGCATAATCTTAGGTTGTCAAGAAGAAACCCATTCTCCCTATGCTAATCAATCAGTATATCAACCGACCAATCATCTCCTCAGCTTAGCATATATCCTAAGGTTTGATATATCTATTAACTGCCCATCATGCAGCTGGTCTCTGGTTGATGAGATTCCCCCTATCTTGGCATTTGGAGGTAGACAACTGAGCTATCACAGCCTCAGATAAATACTAAAGTGGAGATTTCAATCCTGCTCCTGATAGCAAAGACAATTCAGGAATACAGAACATATTTTCAGAACAGAACACACAGAGAATTACATTTTCAACAGTGTGTTATGTTTGAAAATTGCATATATTTCATGATCTCTTCTTCTTCCACCCCCCTTCCTTCCCCAGAAGTAACAGGAATTTACTCTTTTATTGTGACTCAAACTCTTTAAAGGAAAAAAAGAACAACAAGAATGTGCTAAAATTTGTTGTTAACTGCTAATTACTGTAGTGGTGACATACAACTACTTAAAAAAAAGGGGTGTTTTTCCTCATTATTACAGTGTTATTACTTTATTGATGGAGAGCTATATGAAAATAGTGTCACAACACATTTAATCCTCGAGGAAAAAGTTTGAATTTCAGAAGATTATATACCTGCCTTTCCATCTTGAAAGTGAGCTCAAATCTCATTAAGAAAAAACATAGTCTAGATATTGAATAGTCTACCTGCTATATGAGAGTTTGACATGCAGATTTAACGTAGTGTTTCAAGGTCTATCTGAGCAAGAAATGCTGTAGAAAGCGATGACTTGTTCTATTGGCTTTGCAGTTAGTAAAAATCAGTATCTGCCTCAAAGGATAAAGTGGCCTAAGTTTGATATTGTAAAACCTTGCTTCTCCCTAGCGAGAATCTTAGAGTTGCCAAGGGTCTGTGGTCACCATAGAGTTGGGCACACAAGGGAAAAGTCCTACACTCAAATTGCCAATGTCAAAAGATGGGGGCCAGCTTCTGTGCTGGTGTATGACTGAGCAATTCCAGAACTCAGTGAACATGTGCTCACTTTAATTAAGAATTAGATCAACTTCCTTTCAAGACCTACCAATAATAAACCTAAACACGTTGTAATGAGGTTAGCTCATAGACTCTTTCCTGCCTTCATGTAATTAAATTGGGTGTAGTGATTTGCTTAGGTGTTGTTCCTTTGTTTTGTGACTCAATCCACTGGATGTTCTGAAATACATTCTTTCAAAACCAAAAATGTCATAAGTCCCTAGTCTATATGTCTTAGTTAAGGCACATTATTCTTGACCTAAGAGCACTTTTATCTCGGAGTGTAAAAGAATAGGTGTTTATACAGTTCTACAATGTTTTTCAGCCGAATTCTTGGAGCACCTGTAAAGCTCTTTTGCATTATTTATGCCTTGTGAAATAAGAATGTGGTCAGTTAGGTCATAGTTTATTAGAGTAACATGGGAAATATGGAAGTAATCAGGGAAAAGTGGTTGTTAATATTTCAATCCACTTTGGAGACTAAATTCTACTAGTATCATTTTTATATTCTCCTTTAACATAGCCCACAGAGACACTGATTTCCTGAGGAGGATACCCTTGGATTGAAATCTAAGAAATGATCTAAAGCAGTATTGTTAGCATATATTAATATAATGAAGGCTAGTTAGTTTCTCAGAAAGACCTTATCAATTGCATATATCAAAATGAGGGCTGCTTCAATAGCTGGGATACACTGTCATAGCTTAATTGTCAATGAAGCTACGCTGCATAATACCAGCTGAAGATCTCGCCCATTGTATTTAGTGCTAATGAAAAATGTCCAATAAACAGTGTTGGCTATTGAAATCTGTTCAGGCAAAAACCAGCCATGAACAAGAGCAGTGTAAGTTCTTTTGTGATGCCCTATAAATCTATGTCAAAGATGACCTGGAAGGATCTGTAAGGATCTTTGTGCTTATTTGGCCTTTCAGAAAAACTTCATATATTCTCCCTCATTATAAATGATAACATTTGCTTTAAGTCTTAAGTCTGAATTCATATGGAACATGTGCATGTGGGTCTACAAATAGGTGAGATGTCTGAATGTCGTTCATCGTTGTGCAGTGCTCTCAAGCAGAGAGCTCTTTACCAACCAATTCCCATGTAAGAGATGATAACAAGGCTAAGGTTTAGTAACGTAATGTTTGGGGCACCTAACTCAGGATGGTTATCAACAGTGTAGGCTTTGAAAAATTGCTTAGGACCACTTGAAGATATCCCCAGAGTAAGAATCGAGGCTCATTCACTCTTGTGATTTAGTTATTTCACTTAAGAATATGTGACATGTATAGTAGTTGCCCGTATATGAAGTTCCAAGTACTGAGATACACTGTTTTGTTAGAGATGGTCCAAAGCCTTCAAACTGAACTCTGCACACAATTATTATCTCTGCTTGCACCCAATTAATAACTCCTGGCAGCACAGAGCAGATGCTTTGCTAGTGGTTTGGTAAGCTATGTAGAATGAGACAGTTTGATAAAGGAGAAACATAATGAATCAGAATCTACTAGGACCACAAAGGTATTGTTTTTGTTTATTTAATTTGATGGAAAAAAAAACAAAAAACAAAAAACAAAAAACAAAAAACCTCACAAATATGAGAAATCCAGCATCCAGGCACCACTTCCAAACACAATAAAATCCCCCAAATAAATTCCTCTTTAAATTATTTATCTTGAGCACTCCAGAAGAATACATAGGTCTGTTACCCAAACTGCCATGTTCTGTATCAAATACTTGAGAAAGGTAAGCAGTATTAGCTGCCATGGTTAATCTACAGGTTTTTATCCTCTCCTATCATGACATATCATAAAAAATTGAAAAAAAAAAAAGTTATTTCCTCACTTCATCTATAGACAAGAGTGAAATTAGTTGCAATTAATTGACTAAATAGGGGTACAAGGCTACAGCTGAGATAAGGTCGATTATATCTATAAGATATTGTGAATACTGATCATAAAAGCAGTTATTTAATTGAAATATCCAACTATTTGTCTGGACACAATTCTTTGAAATCTTCCTTTTTGTTTTGAAGCAAATAAATATGCAGGTACTCAAAAAATGTTGCTACATATTTAAGTAGTACAGTTCAAATATCATTGAATATTCTGTTTTTACACTTCCCAAAATGAGTGCTCATTCAGATCAGATATTATGAAAAACCAATGGCTAATCCTAAATTCAGGTGTACTACCACTCAGGCTAGGCAGATTGCTAGTTGATCATGCTAAGATGCTCCCTTATCCATTATTGGATCTGAAAAAGAGGAGGATTAAGAATTATCTGACTTCTCAGTTAATGTGCAAATCATCTAAAAGCTCAGCTTAGAAAGGTCTTAGAAAGCAGAACAGCACTAAAATAATAATGTCTTAAGAATTTTTAATAATATAAATGTGCCATATCACATTTTTAGAGTGAAAATAGTTTTATGGTTTATATTTCAGATGGTCTTTTATCTCTCTGTTCCTGTTTTTGTAATTACATATGAAAGTCCTATAACAATTTTTAATTAAATTTTTCTTTATTACAATTAGGAGTTTTCACTTGGGACAAACTCACACCACTGAAATTTAGTAAAAAATATGTTTCTTTCAAGCAATAATAGAAAGCAGTTTGATAGCTATCTTTGGAATCATTAAAATTCATATATCTACTTTTAACAAAGCATGAGGGAAGGAAAAGTCTGGCTCAGGAAATATAGTTGTATCTCTGCAGGGTTTTTCTGTGTTACTTGTTTCTAGTATCTTTCTCTGCTCTTGGTTATGGTGAAATAACTTTTCATTGAAAATATTAAAATACTGCTTTTCTATATTTTCAAGGGACAGGAGAGTCTAGGAACCTGAAGGCATCTCTTAATGTTCCACCTTTGTGTTTTTAGGCTAGTTCTGCTGTTTGCTATAACAATATTTGTTTTATCATTTTTTATCATTCCAATATGTATACTTGCCTTTCAAAATCTGTGAAAAGTATTTAAAAAGAAAAGAGAAAATTCTAGTATTTCAAAACCCTATTATAATGCATTTTCAAATATGTCAGACACATCTTTGTTAAAATTAAACCAAGGATTGGTTTTGAGCGAATAGCCCTATATCCTTACAGATGCTGTGGATGGATGCATCTAAGCTGCTTATTATATTGATGGGTTTTGCTGCTCTGCAGCAAATGAAAACAGGCAGCTGCTTCCTCCATCAAAGCAAAAAGCAGCCTGAGTTTTTATTAAACGAGTGTTCATTTCTTCTATTGCCAAAATTCTTACACAAAACAAAAGAGCAGTTTTAGCACATTATTGCTTAACTAGACATGAACAACTGACAGCAAGTGATAAGCCTGTCTGCTTTTCACAACTGGTAATCATTTTTGGAATAGATGTTTTAATATAGTTGAATATAAAATTTTGTAATTTACATCTACAATGGTACATAAATTTATAGATCCATTTTTTTGCAGGAGAATGAAGGCTATAATCACAAAAGGTTTGTTCCAGTGTTGTTTAATTTTTAATAACTATTTGAAAACTAGGTAAAAAAAAAAACACACACACACACAACACAATCAAATTCATTCATTTGAAAAAAAGGATGCTAAAGACAATCATACAAGTAGATTTGTACAGTTTGCTGATTTTTCTTATGGAAGAGATATGTGTACATTTACAGCTTTGACTTCTCACTATATTTCCACATCAGTTCCACCGAGCCTTCTAAGTTTGTGCTCTAAAAGAAATTTGCACATTGCAAACCATCATGTTTCCCTCCTAGTCATGAATAATAATGAGAATGAAAGTGAGAGATACAGCACTGAGGCCATTTCGCCTAGGCTGAAGATCTCAGCCGGTGCTTATACATATTTTCCAATGATCTGAATATCATAAATTCTGTTTTAGATTGAAAGAGAGACAAGAGTTTCTGTAAAATGTATGTGCATAGAGAAAAATGGTGAGATGTGTTTCTCTTTTTATCTTCTATTTTTTTTCTAGTGTTCTTGTACCTATTCAAACTCACTTATAGCCATCCTGCTGTTGAAAAGTAAGCTAGGCATTCTCCCTGACACAAATTGTTCCTCTTCACCGGACTTGAAAGGTGGTTTGCCATATGCTAGAGTCAGGTGCAGTAAGGCTCAGGTGTTAGGTACTACTGCTAAGGCTATTAAATACTTTTCTTTTCTTTACACTATACATATTTATCACTGAAGTTGCTCACTTGCAAATACACTTAGGATAAACTTCAGAATGCAGAGTCTCAGGTTAGACGATTGGACTTTCAAAACAGGTTAGCTCTTATGTTGATACTTGAATTGGCCAAGCATCCAGAAGGAAACAATGCTCTGTAGCTGATCTCCTTTTGAATATCTGCTCCCAAACTGAATTTTGACCTCTTTTGGAAAATTGTTTTATAATTATGTGCACAGCATGTGCAAGCAATTTGTTGAAGATGACCCTTCTTTTATCTGCTTGTGCTGTAGATGGGTGTAAACTTAAACATAAGGATACAAGTTTGAAAATGGGGTTTCTCTGTACTGCAGACACAATAACATTTTTTAAGTGTTTTTATTATTATTATTATTATTATTAATTTTCCTCACTTATCAATTCATTTCATTTCTTTGTTTTTCAAAAGTGACCAGACTCTTGTCATTATATTAGTATGAAAGCCATTTTCTATGGGAGGTTTTCACTCTTCTATATGTGCATTTTATGGCAGCTAAAAACTTGAATATTTATGGTAATAGTGCCTTGTTATGTATATTTGTATTTTTTAGACTCAGAGCACCTTAGGTGGGATTTTAGGTAACCTGGATTGATGATTATTCTTTCATCTATGTCAGATTTTGCATGCTAAATGAATGAAAATAAATCCTTTACTTCCTGTCTATACTAAGCAATGTTTTTGAAGATAAAATTATATTGATAAGGGATTTGAGGTATGGAGTTTGATGAAAGTTGAGAGCTAGCAGTATTTCTGAGAGCTATCCATGCAACATAACTAACTACAGCAGTACAATTAATTACAAGTAGTCTTTACTCAAGTAATTACCCAGTTTAGGACAATCATGCTTTATGTTACTAGCAAGATGTACTTGGCAGACATATGCATACTCTTTCTTTCACTTGGAAGTGAATTTTAGTGCTGCATTCATATAAGGGCTCAAAATATTGGTTAGGACCTTGTTTTGAAATTTTCTGCAAATTACTGTGCTGTTCAACCATGATTTTGACCTGCTCTCTCACTTCTCCAAGGCCTCCAGCAGGTGTACTGTGCTTCTTGTGGTGCTTGGTGGTGGTGATGCACACAAAAGCTAACAAGAATGAAATCATCAAACTTGCCTTTTCTTGTGACCTAAACATAAGTCATAATCAGTAGAAAATAAAGTCTCATACTGTAAAATCAAGGTCTTAACTGTGCTACAGAAGGATTTACTGCTTTCCACAAACAACATACTGTGGTCATGAAGGATAATGAATACTTTCCTTAGGGTCAGAAGACAATTCTTCATTGCTCAGTGAAATTGTTCCTACTTCTTTTGAGACATTATTAATCTCTTTGCCCATAATGCTTTTTTTTTTTCACCTGATTTGATTAATATTAAAGCAAATAAGATGATTTTGAATAGTCCACAATCAGGACATATGAAAAAGAAAGACCTTTTTGAGTATATTCAACTAGGGAAAATGGTTGACTTTTCGAACGTAAACTGCCGTTGCATTTAATGGTTAAGATTTACTTGAAACTTCAAGTGAATAGGAAGATGTCGCGCAGCTTAATAGTGCAAATAAAAGATAAACTTTGATAAAATAATGTTTTGAGATCAGACACCTACACGTGGCCATGTGAAGCACTAGGAAAAAGTGACAAAGAAATCTTGCCATTTGGCTTGGCTTGGAAAGAAACTTGTTAATCTCCTAGCATGAGTGAAGCATTTGAAGGACAGCTTTATATGTTCTACTCAGAGCTTCAAGGGATAGTTCACCTGTCACCTCCAGTCGTGCCTTTGTTTGCTGTGTATAGCAGTGGCAGACAGTAGAGCAGAGTTGCACTAATCTCGTGCTATGCCAATTAAAGTAATCAGCAGCTACTGTGACTTCTTTGTACCTACAAAACAGTGTGGGGACCTAATGGCTCCAAAATCAAATGTCTTCATTAAAAAGACAATGTCTCAAAATTTTCAGCACTCTGTCAGTGCTGAGAATTTTTAATAACATGCCATTCTTTAAGAACTTTACATCAGATCTCAGTATTTGTTATCCAAATGTATGACATCGTTCTTTAAAATTTGTGGTAAAAGCCACAGAGGAGAAACAGTAATTTTTTTTGTTGTTTAATATTGGAAAAATTATTTTTAGTACAAAATTTTCTGTAATCTTGTACAGAATCCAGCATTTTCAGAGTAGTAATAGACTGCAATAGCACAGAAAAAACAGATTTTTTGTTACTTTGGAGCACTGATGTTCCACCTGATGATTACAACAAAGGATCCTTGGAAGGCAGTCTACATGTGATTTAGTCCATCTGAGTCGAAGGTTGTTTTAAAGAACTGTTGTGCCATGGCTAAAGCAGATGAACCTGATTTATGTGTTCTTAGCATTATTATGCCTTTTTTATTTTCATGTTTTTCCTTTGTAGGAAAAGTTTGGGTGTGGGTTTTTTTGGTTAAATCATACCTCAAGGATTTTGGATGACCCAGGCTTTATTCTTGGCCTTCCCATAATTTCATTCAGTATGTTTAAGTAACTTAATCTGTCTCTGTCTCCTAGTGTGGTTCCTAATGTGCAGAATTTGGACAATAGAAATTCATGATGTCATCAAGTTCTTGTGAGGTGGACTCCATTATTGTGGTAGATGTTGTGATATGGTGATAAGTACTATAGAAATGTCTGCATTTTGTATGTGTCTGTATATATAACATTTCATCATCCATCATCACAATATTTAGGGTTAATGTTTTTCTAGGATTACCACTGTAGTAAGTATCATGAAGCTGTCTGGAAGTAGACATCGCTGGTTTTATGGCACATTTACAGATGGGATAGTAATACACTTTGTGGAGCAGTGGATCTCTTGCTCCATCCTAATGGTGAAAGGATACCTGCTGAGACATGAAATGCTGTAGGGCGTTGTTCTGTGAGCACTGTCTCTCTCCCATGTCTTCAGACATGCCACATCACAGTCCTTCTTGAGGCTGTCCTTTAAATTCCAGCACAACTTAGATTTTTTGTTTCAATAAGTATTCCAATGCTTTCTGGCAACCCTGCTCTGTTTTCACATCATAGTTATCAAGGTGGTAAAGATCTCTAAAACCTCCAGCAAGTTTTGTGAAGTATTTATTTTTGCAAAATGAAACTCTTGGTTTGCTCTGTTTCCTTTTACAGTGAGATTTGTGAGATTTTGTTGTCTAGGTCTTTTAGTATATTTATAGCCTTTTAGGTACAAATGCCATTTGGGGACCTTTTGATATTCTTTTGCCTAAACACGTGTAGATAATGGACGATTGTGTGTAAGTAATTGCACATGCAAACAGGTACCCATCCAATGTTGTGTATTTATAATCAAAATCACACTTCAGAATACAAACAATTTATTTTCAAAGAGTTATAGTATATTATTAATAATATGATATTTATTACATTACATTTTCGTGGGAAACTTGATATATACAAATCTGTATGTGTTTGCAGAACAAATAAATGATGCTTTTAAAACTTTGTGGTAGTTGTTAACTCGTAGGAATTGCTGCATAACTCGTAGGAATTGCTGCATTTCTGCATTACAGCTGAGCATTTTTCAACAGAAGCAGAACTATTTTATACTTCAAAATGTAGGTCATTGTGTTGGTAAATGTAGGTCAGAGTGCAGGGGAAGAAGACAGCATGCAAACTCCTCCACATGCATCTTTAAGCTTATCCCTGTTTTGAAGGCAAAGAGGCTTACCTACCTGTTCAAGCAAGAGAAGCTTTTCCTTGTACTAAAATTAACGCAGGTATTCTTGCTGCTGGCATCCGGGCTTAGCTGGAAGCGCTGTGTGCTTCCCCACTTGAGACCTGTGCTCGTGAAAGACCTTCTGACTCCTGCTTCTTTAGCTGCCAGCCACTCGTATCATAGCTGAGGTGATACCTTCTTTCCTATGGAGAGGGGAGAAGAGTCGTGTACATCACTAGCATCTGCCTAAAGAAGAGCATTGTCTTTCTAAAGGTGCTTTACCCTTCTCTCAGCACAGAGCTATCTGACATACCTGCAGTTTCAGCTGGTATCAACATTTTAACGGTAGCAGGGGAAAGAACAATGACCCCTCATAAAAGATTTAGTGACACCATTCAAAGTGCCCTTTCAATAATAACCATAGAAAAGTGAGAGACATTTGACTGAGGGTACTGAAAACTCAGATGTTGAAGGATTTTGCTGCAATTGACAAGTATTTTTAAAACCCACTCAGGCTAGAAGTTTGCTATAAAAGAGTTTAGGTTTTTTTGTGTGTGGTTTTTTTTTTTTTTTTTTTTTAATGTGAGATATGAAGTATTGTAAATGGTATTAAATTAGCCGTGTCTTCACTAAATATTAAAAGAAAAACACTTTTATTGCTTGAGTATACACCAGTCACTACAAACTGAAACATTCTTTATATCATACACTAAAATATTTAAACAGTTATTATATTTATTGCAAAATCTGTCATTTTAGCATATTTCAATGCTCAAAAGCCTTGAAATGCTCAAAAGGGAGATGGAAAATCCTGTACAATTCTTAGTGTATGTTTCACTGCAGAATGGGTAATCGTGTGTGAATATTTTATTTTAACCCCTAACAATCTGAACAAAATAGCACATTTGCAAAAGCCTAATCAGCCTAACTGGGAATGAGCAGGGCAAATAACAATAGTGCTTTAGTGTTTTTGTCATGCATAAGAACCATCAGTCTGTTTATTTTATTTATTTTATTTATTTTATTTTATTTTATTTTATTTTACCTTTAAGATCTTTGTCATACAAAAGTTATATGCAAAGTTTTGACCAAATCCTTTCTAGGCTTTTGCTTGACCTGCATGCAGACAACACATTCATAAATTTTCATCATTTATCGCTGTGAGTAAGGGTAGTTCAGAGTACTTACTGGATGGACAGGAAGAATTATATATTTAAGGGTTACAATCAGGCTGTAAGTGATTTAAAAGGAATACAGTTTTTCTCCTAAACTTCTGCTTCTATTAAATATGTTGTGATGTTTTTAAAGTCTCTGGAGAAGAAACAATTATAACAAATGGTCTAAAGATAGTAAGCTGCATGGAATTCAATTTACCTGTCCAGAAACATCTGAAGGATGCTCCCAAATGTCTGTTTTTAAGTTTACTGAAACCATTGAAGTGTCTACAGTTTATAATATTAAGTCAGGCTTCTGTCATAGTAACTCATAATGCTCTGTACGGCGGGGGGAGGCTAACCCTAGTTTTGACCCGTGGATAGACATGTAAGCATGTTTTTTCATTGCTAAGCAACAACAGATGGAAAACACATACAACTGTAATTTGGCTGCATATGCCTTTGATTCATCCTCCCTTAACTTTGGGAACCTATCTCAAGTGCCTGAATAGGAGTCTCTTTTCCCCAGGCTCCTCCAGCAATGGAGACAGATGCCTGCAGGAGAGTGTTCGAGCCCCACAGGACTGCACTGCCCTCTCCGTGGGCTGCAGTGCTTCAGTTAGGTTGTTCAAGTTGGGTGGGAAACTGGTTTGAAGTAGAAGCGAGTTTCATGAGTGAATGTTATAGAAGAGGTAAATTTGCGTGGATGCCTCAAAGTATTTGCCAGGGTTGGCAATGACCAGTGTAAGTTTTATGATGGAAACTTATAAAGTTATGAATAGTATGGAAAAGGTGAAAAAAGCATGATTGCTCTGTCTATTCCTATATGAGAACTGGAGTCTCAAATGGAAATGACAGCGAGGCAAGTGCAAAACAAGAGAGGAGATATTTCGTTATGCAGCACCGTAAAACTGTGGTGCTTTCTGCCACGAGACGTTGTAGCTACGAAAGTTTGCCTAAATCCAAAGAACAACGAAAAAGTACTTTGGTGGCTTTAAAAAAGAACTAGGAGTTGTGGCTCAAGGAGCTGCTGAGGAGGAGAGAAGAGGAGAGACAACTAGAAATTATGCTGTCTTACTGCCTTAGTCATGTGCTTATCCTTAGCATGTGCTGCTGATCAGTGCTCCTTAGGGTCAGACTGATACCTGACCTAACAAAAGCTAAGAGGCCTCCTGAGAAAAGGAGCTGAATAAAAAGGAGTGGGGAAGAAATGAAATGACTACAGAGGACAACTAATGAAAAAAGAGGCTACTCTTATCCACTGTTAGAAACAGGCTGCAAGGCAAGGTGGACCTTGAATCTGGCCTGATACAGACACATTGATGTTTATGTGGATGCCCCGATGTCAAAAGTATTTTAGAAGTAAATTTTATATAACTTTTAAAGTCTTGACAATAGTATGTATATACATGTATGTTTATGTATGTGGGTGTTTCTGTAAGGTACATTTCTCATCATTAGTCAGGATGAAATCTATGAAATATTCAGTTCCAATGCTTAGAATCAGAAATCTGCCATTAAAAGTCATATTTGTTTATTTATTCTATGGTATTGTGGCAACGTAAAAAAATGAAATAGTTGGCAGAGATCTGCAAATGAAAATACATATTCAAAAAATATTTTAGACAAAGAAAGGTCTGTTCTAAGAATGTGAATATCTTTTGTCTTATAGGTCTCTGGCCAGCTGAAGAAGTATTGGCTTACTACTGCCTAAAGCACAATGAAATATTCAGGTACAGAGTTAAACATAAAAAGATATTTTCCAATCTATTAGTTTTATTGTATCTGCATGGTAAAGATTGCTATGATTTAAGCCTTCAGATTAAATTTAAAATGTTCAAGGTGAAAGCATGTTGCTCTTAACAAAGAATTCTGAGCTGCCTTTGGGTACTAATATTGCACAGCAAGCTTTCTGCTATATGTCAAAGACTTTTGATTTCCACTCAAGGCGTTTTATTTCACTTTGATTTTTGGGAAACAAAAGTGAAGCTCCAATCGATCAGTACTGATTGTGAAGGTCAGGAAAAATAAAAGACATTCTTTAAACTGACATCTGTTGCAAAAGCAAGCAAAATATTACCCAATAAAGTACATAATAATCCCTGCATACAGCAATGGAAGAATTTGCACCTGTATTTAAGCTTTATGAAACATTTTGAGACATCTTGCAATTTTATGTGTTTTTTTTTGGTTTGTTTTATTGCTTGTTTGTTTTTCATATTTTCTGAACTTGTAGAAGACAGGTATCAAGCATCCAATAGGAATGCTGAAAGATAAAATCCATCCTGCATCCTGTCTCCTCCCCCTTGAGTATACAGAGCCTTGCGCTTGGAAATCCTTGAAGTTTCATTGTCCAGGAGGATGAATGGGGCATAAGAAAAGATGTAACAAGAGTACATTTGCAGGCATAAATTGTATTCTGAGCAAGGCTACAAGGCTAATACCAAGTAAACCAGCTTGGAGCATACGAAATCCCTCTCTCTGTGTACGTATGGTGTTGGGAGAATAAGGAGTACCAAGCTGCTCCAAGTCCCTGCCCCTTGCACCAAACCTGAGCTGATTCCTGCAGTTTGCTGACTCCTATCTGAATTCAAAGGCCTGGCACTAAAGCAAGCCCTGGTTTATACAGCCTCATTTCTGCTCCAGCGGCCACAGGAATGAAACGCACCCCATCAGAGGAGGCAGCTAAGGCACCTCTTTGCTTCATTTCTGCTGCTGTAGGGCTATCCCTGCAGCACTTTACCATCCCAGCACACATAGCAGCTTGTACACTGTTTGTCTTCAGAGGCTCCTTGCAGCAAAACTCTTGGTGGTGGTCACTAAAGTGTGTTTTCCTAGTTTGGATATCCAAAGCCGGTTACTCAGAGACAGTGATCAGTCAAACTTCCATGGAAGAAATTGGCAGTTTCACCTCCTGAGTTCTCAGGATTCTGCTCTCTGAACAGCACACCCAGAACAGAGTTTCTTATTTTAATTCTCGTTGATAAATGTTGCTAAATATTGCTAATATGGGAGCTTTGCACTAGAATAAGTAATTTATTTATGTAAATATTTATACACACATATACACGCACACATATATTACATACATACAGATTTGGTTCAAAATGCACCAAAAAAATCCCACACTGGATACTTTCTGTGTTTATTTTGATAAACATGACAAGTACCTTGTGAATCTTGTAACATATAACCTTATGTACATAAATAAAAAATGTATAAAATATGGTTAAGAAAAATCAAAATTTATGTCAGGAAAAACCTATAATCATTCTATATAAACCACAAACTGCAAATTTCCCACAATCTGTTTTTAATTCTCATTAGGTACAGCTCATTCCCCCAGACTATGCCCATCTTTTGTCTCATTTCTGTTAAACAGGACAAATAGACTTTTTGCAAAGAAAATTTGCAGAGTCTCAGAAAAATAAATCTATACTATCCAGATAGTAAGCATTAGTGTATTGTCATACAGCCTAGCCCAGTGGCCTCAGTGAACAAAATATCAACATCTGTATACAGATGCTGAGATGGCATCTGAGATGCCCAGTGTAGGGTAAGTGGGGGAGTAGTACTTTCGCATAGAAGTAGGCTTAAAAACGTTGGTGTTTTAGGGCAGAAGAAAAGGTGCACCAAAAAATCTGCTTAACTGAAATTCCACTTTCTGCCTGTCAAAAATATTTCAATGGAAATGCTCCTGGCAGCTGTAACAGTTGCCATAGATTTAGCTGTAAGGCCGTTGTGCTCCTGAACTGAGGCTCTGCCCTGCCCTAAATGCTGCTTCACGCGGTTTCGGCGCTCGGTCAGCATCCCTCCCTCCTCCCCTCCTGGGCAGGCAGTGGCTGTGGAGAACATTCCTCATGGCTCCCCCTGCAAGCCCCCGTCCGGCACGCTCTCTGCGCCAAATTATGTTTCACTTGCACGTCTTAAAAACTGCGCTCTATGGTCTGAGCTAAAAGCAACCTTTTAGACCAGGTATTCAACCCTACGCTTGGGCTCAGCTTAGAGTCTTGACACTAACTTCGTTTAGTTTTCTGTGGCTTTACTGTTTGCAGTTCCCATCGTCGTTCATAACAGTATTGTTTGTAGGTCACTTGCGGCTTTAAGTGCTAATTGAAGGATCGGATTTCTTCATGGGTAATTGTTTTGTGGTATATGGTGTGTTTTAGAATTTCTCTTTTTTAATTTCAAAAGGCTTTTAGGCATAACTATATAGAGTGATATATAAATAATATTAATTTCTCCATTTACTTCTCTAACTGTTTTGCAAGAATGAATGTGGATTAACATTGTTATCCTTTCCTAACAATTATCTTTCGCTACTCTAGCTAGTTTAGTTCTAAAAGACAGAGCCATTGACAAGGGAAAAAAGGGAACCTTCTCAGATTTTTCAGCTCAGCGGTGGTAATGTTGCACTGAACACTAATGAGGGAACCCCCACTGATTTGCCTGCTTTGTGACTTTTCTATTTCATAATTATTTTTAAAACGCAAAACGACATGAGGTAGCCTAGTCATGTCTCTACAACTTCCTGGTAGCTCCGTTCTTACTGCAGATGGCAATTTGTTCTTGTAACATATATGTCTCTCTGACCATTTTCATCTAATTTGTATGGGTTCTACCATTTCCTTTCTCTCTTTCAGGGACCTTGCTGTGTGTGAGCTAGGGGGTGGCATGACATGCTTGGCTGGGCTCATGGTAGGTCTTTTCTCAATTCCAACCCCATTCAGAGGAAGAAACAAAAGGAAAAATGTTCCAGTGCCTCCAACTGCTGGGTCAGAGAACTGTCAACAGCCTCAGCTGCGGTCAAGCTGCAGAGTCTTGAGAGACCTTCTAGATTGACTTGCTTTCGTATCATATTGATTTTATGGTTGCCTCGATGAGCAGAAACATTTTACCTCCGTGTAGTCAATATCTCTTGTTGTGACATTCCAGGCCACGTACGGTCTGTCTTTCATTGCCATAGCTGAAGCATTTTTTTTTTCAGATTATAGTCCCATTTGCTAAGATACAGGAATAGCCTGGCGAATCACAGTTGGAGCACCATGATATAGCTGCTAATGTTTTGCCTGCATTATTACACCAACAAACATGATCCAGAGCTCTCGGTAATTAGATTCTTTTGAATTAGATTGGCCATTCAGGAGAGTCGTTCACCATTCTCTGGGTTCTGAGTCATGTATTCAGGAGATATTATGTAGCAGTGCAGTGCATTAGACAAGTTTTTATGTCTCTACAAATAAAAGCATATTGTTACACTGATTGGCATTTGACAAACCTGTCGCTCTTATACAATGTGTCGAGGTTACAGCCCAATGTGCGAGCATGTCAAAGCTCACAAAAAAATTACCCTTACAAAGCCATCTGCCTGCAATGCAAAGTTATATGAAGGGCATCAGGCAGTCAGACAGAAGCAAGCTGAAAGGCAGAGTGACAGCCTTGTATGATGGCTCTACTAGATAAACAGAAGCCCGCAAATGAAAGCCTCTCAGAATACCATCATCCGCTGTCACAATGCAATTACGGAACAGAATGATAGCAAGATAGAGGCTCCCGCAAATGGAATGATAAAAGTATTGACTGATTTGATTGAATGATTAAAATAATGCAGACATAAAATGAAAAAAGATTGAAGATTGTTACAGAGAAATAGGTGAGGAAGCATGATACTGAAGGCTTGTCACTCCTGTCTTCACTTCCACACAGACAAGCATATTTGCTCATTGTTTGCTGTGCTCTTTTTTTCAGGTTGCTATTTCTGCAGATGTCAAAGAAGTTCTGTTAACTGATGGAAATGAAAAGGCCATCAAAAGTATCCTTATTCAGATAGAAAACTGGTTTGTTGTGTTCGTTCCTTTTTACTGGCTGAGTAACAATCGATATAAAGACAGACGGCATGGGGTATATTAAGAAAAAGTCCCCACATAAGTAATTAAAAAATAGATGCAAAATATCTTGAACAGAGCCACAGCTTCCCCTGTAATAAATTCCACATTTTCTTCTTTAATTAAAAATACAAATGTCAGTATAGAGCAAGTACAGTAGTAAATATTTGTCTTATGGTTGAGTGCTGAAAGATTCCTTGTGTGTAAGCTGCACGTTACAGGAGGTATAGCAGTGAATCAGATCATTAGCTCCCCTTCACATACTCATTTTGCAACAGAAACTAGGTTTGTGGGTGTGTTTTTCTTTTTTTTTCCTTTCAGATATTAATCTCTTAAAAATGCATAGTATTTGTATATTGTCAGTGTATTTTGAAATGCATGGTTTCATTATTGCTGCTAAGTTATAACTGCCTACCAATTATCCATTTAGTGTGCTTAAATAATTATCAATTTATCATTATTTCTCTTGATGCAAGATTACAAAACTCCTCTGTCCCTTGTAGAAAGTATTTTATTATATTTCTTATATTATTTTATTAGAATAAATTGCTATTATGCCCTTCTAGTATGAACACATAGTTCAGAAAATTGAACTGTACTTTGGCTAAGCGAGAGAATGAGTGAGCATAATTTGTGGCCACATTAAATATCAGCACAGAACAAGAACAGATATATATAGTGAATATTAATAGCCCTTAGAAATTGAGAGGAAAAAATGGGAGATATCTATTTGCTTTTGTTCCTTGGTAATATTTCCATTTGCATGTTAAGCCAGACTAGCTTTTCAGGTTTTGGCCCCTGCATCATCAAAATTGTATAGATTTGAGGGTTTTATGTATTTGAAAGCTACCATAATGAGTCCTTAATGAAAAAATAAGTTAAACAATGTTGTGGATTAGGAAATGGCAATTGCTTATGACTGTTAAATCAGGAGACATAGCAGTGAAATGCTACATTATTATTATGTTTGCTACTACCTCCAAAACACTCAGAGGTAGCTCAGAGAACTATAATTGCTTGGAATTTCATGGGAAAAAACAACCAATCATATCTTCTAAAACTTGAAGGAAGCCTAAGAAAAGTCTCCTTTTCTTGAAAACACAAGTTCTCAGTTGTGTCCCAAGGATTCTTGTTTTGCTAAAATGTAGCTGATTATGCTCATGGGCTGAGGAGAAAGTACTGATTATTCTGTGCATTTTATACAGCATCTCCTCTCCCAGTCTTTCTTATATGTCATTACGAAGATAAAAAATGTAGGAGAAGAAAAGTGTTTCAAAACTAGCTTAACAAAACAAACAGATGTTTTATGAAAACATAGTTATTTAACAAAAGCTCATTTTACCCACAGAAAGCTTCAGGTAAGCTCAGTAATCATCAAGTCAGCACATACCTTGCATAGCAGATTCCACAAACATACCTGAACTTTTTTTGAAATTTAGAAGTCTTCCCTGGCAAGGAAAATCAGTGAGCACTAGAAATATTCAGCGAGTCTTTGGAATTAAATAAGTTAAAGTGCTTTAATTCCTGAAAAAGATTTGTTAATGTAATTTAATTAGCACACCTTAGTTTTTCACAATATGTTGTAGAAATATCTTTTATTTCTGAAAGTCTTGCAAGAAGTCTTCATCTGTATTCACTCAGTGAATCCCTTTCAGAGGAGTGATTGGTGGAAAGCTCTAACAGGAATTTATTTTTCTTTTTTAACATTTGGTGCTCTGAAGGCTCAGCATTCAAAGTGCTTTTATTGTGTTGGATTTTACAATGGGCTTAATATTAGCAGGGTGCCAAAGTGCAGCAGACTAAGAACTTTACAGTGTAGGTGGAACGTATTCTTAAAAGCACACATAATAAAATTTATGTTGCTTTTTATGTGTTTTATGGACTTCAGTAGTAATTTTATGATCTGTTTAATGGTAATTTTCTTTTTCATTCTTTTCTATAGTGACTAGCTAGAACAGAAGTTTAGGCTAAATTTAGATCTGTTTCAGCCACACCAGACTCACTGAAATCAGTAAGAATTTTAGTATAGATGGAAATAGTGTCTGGCTTCAAGTGTCACAGGCTACACAAGATGCATTTCTGCTAATTTCTGTTATTGCTAGTGGTATTTTTTAATTGTTTAGCATACCAAATTAAATTAATGTCGGATAAAATACTGTTTTCTTGCCTAGATTCTGCTCTTCAGGAACAGTGAATGCTTGGTATTATGCTTTTTATGTAGGTATTATACATTAAAATAATCTTGTTTAAAAATTACTGTTTACATCTCCCCTTTAAATTTCTTAGGAAGCTTAAATTACATGCCAGTCATACTATAATATCCAAAAATTACTTTCCAAAAAGTAAAAGTGGTTGTCAACAAAAAAGAAAAAAATCACTGTCAGAAGCCAGGAAATCACCAAGCAAGCCTGCTAATTATTCTTAATGGGCAAGATGAGCACATTAAGAAACAAATGAATACATCAGTGAAATGTAATTGAAAATCGACCTGGCAATAGTGCATTGCATCTGAGAATCTGCCTTTGTATTATCATCATCATCATAATTATTGTTGTTTTTGTTGTTGTTATCGCTATTCAGTGAGCGTAACTAACAGCCTTGCTTTGTGAAGTCTCAAGCTTTTGAGGATTTGATTTTTCTTTTAGTTTTTGACATTTTTCACATTATTCTCCATTTCATTCTGGCACGTGAAGTATTCACTATGTATGTTGTGAATATCTGTATTAGGATATGTTATTGAAATATTACAGGCTAAAACAATTGATGAACATGTTAATTTCAAATCATTATTGTGGTTTTAACCACTTCACTGTGAAATACATAGCTGTATTTTATATTAATCAGTGGTCTTATGCATGAGGTTTATGGAGGTTTTTAAATGGATATTATGATTTAAGTTAGTAATCCATTTAAAAGATTTCATTTCATTCTAACTCACTCCTTTTGCTTATCATAGACAAATTTTTAATCAATTAACAGATCATTCATATTGCAAAATCAATGAAATAAAGGATGGTCTTGCTTTTTCAGCTTCATTGAAAACTTTATTGTTGATTTAGTATGTGTTATCTAAGTTCTTTCATGATCATTTAAATGAAGACAGTATTAAAAAAGTAAAATGTAGATATTTTCATTAAATATTGAAGATTTACATAGGCAAAGTCATCAGATTCACTCTTCTTTGAAATTTTGGGTGATATTCATCCTGATACAAATTTTTCAATTTAGGTCATTTCTACTATAAATTCAAGCAGGAACATCAAATTCTATATCTTCAGAACATTGGAAGCATGTGTACTCACTTTGACACATCCAACTCCAAGGATGTTGTTCATTTTTAGTAAAAAAATGTCTCTTATTTCAGAGAGGCTTTGTACCTTCTGCCTTAGCTCTGTTTCACACCATGCAATACTGACTTGACTGCTGTCTGAAAGCATCAATAATACAAAACATTGTTGCAGTGCACTATAATGGCCATTAAAATATAGTGTATGGATCTTTCAACAGTCCTGGGAAATTTAGGTTACAAAGGTCATGTTCAGCCTGAATGCCTGAAGACATGGGCTTATAAATTATTAAAAAAAGCTGGTGTTAACATGGTTACAACAATTATTAATAGTTTTGCCCAGTTATATAATTTAAGTGCAGTGCAGCTAATTTATCAACATCGTTACTTCTGCCTCTACTAAAAAACAGCATTCTTTGCTCATGGAATTATCTATGACTTCCTTCTGCTTCACAAGTATTGGCCATTTATTACCAATTCCCAATGCATATTGTGGAAAAGATTTAAAAGACATGTCCAAAGCACAGAGATTTGTTTAAACCAGTTCTCTATCATTCCATTTGTACTTTTTGGCTTCACAAAATATCAGTTGTCTTTTCTTTCACGTTGTTTGGATAGAGACTTTTTTAAAATAACTTATCTTAAACAGTCAACAGTGTTAGGAAGGCCCATTATGAGCTTTCAGCAAAGCAAATAAAAAGATACATTAGTCATTTTTTAAATTAGCCTGACATTAGTGTTCAATTTTCTTAAAAGAGCACTTGCAAAGAATTCAACATATTTTGTGCACCTAGAAACATCCTTCTCTTTAGTATCAGATTTCCCATACCTTAACTAAGAATGAATGATCATTGACATCTTTATGAAATCTGTCCCTTTAAGATAATTTTTGATATTTGAGAGTGAATTGTTCAAATATGTTCGCACTGGATGACAGTTAGTGTTCTCATAGTTCCTTGGTTACTTGCTACACCTTTTCTTTCCAACAGCTTCTCGCTAACTACAAATGATTGATTTTGAAGGTTATCTTTCCAGATATAGATGACTGGGCACAGCTCCCTGGAAACTTTTCACTGTCAGCCCTTGCTTTGGCCTGCTTGTGAGGCTGTCCAAATTTGTGAACTGATCTTGCAAACTGAAAGAGGCTGAGACATGAGGCTGAGGCACTGTTGCAGTGCTTGTGAAGAACAGGCATTTATTACTTTGTACTGTCCCTTACGGCAGTTCCAAACCATTCTCAAGAAAGCAAATGGACTAGAACCTCCCTTGCCTACAGGTGAAGGTGCTCCTGGTGTCTGCTGGATTTCATCCAGATAGAGCCAGCAATGAGCCATACCTTGTGGCAGGACTGGAACTCAAAACCATAAGCCTCTGAAACCTCAGCACTGTGATCTAGTGATACAGTCAAAAGCAGCACAAACTAATCTATACATTGAATGAGCAAGCTAAGAAATTTCTGTTCACCATGGCTGTAATTCTTGTATTTGTAAATAATAGTTGCCTTTAAATGTATGTAGGATATGGGAAATCTTTTTCAGCTTCCTGTATATCTACAGCGCTAGAAATTCTGTAAATGGAAACATAAAAGAACAGCTGATAGAGGTAGGCAACAAGTGGCCGAGTAGATTTACAGCTGATGTACCAGAGTAGCACTGTAAAATTTATACTTTTGAATAGACTGACTATTAGCACAGTTTAAAGACAAAATAGATAAAAGACATTATGAAGCTATTACTGATGTAAATAAGTATTTTTGATTATTTTTATTACTGCTCTAGTTTCATAGATAATTCTTAACAAATATGCTACAGATGTAAGTGACATCATCTCAAGAAACCAAACCGCAGGAGTATTTAAGGCTCAGAAGGTGTCAAGCTGGTAAGATACTACTAAAGTGTCTTATGGATTCTCACATGTAATTGTTTATTTAATGTAAATGTGAAATGTATGCAAAAGTGTGAACGTGTGACATATTACTGACACAGGCATGTACAGCAGGAGTATGTATGTATCATGGGTTAAGTGATGCAAGACAGAAAGTATTAAAAAATATATTTGAATTGCTTTTTATCCTACCAAATAAAGTATGATTAATCCTAGTGATATAACCTCCTTTTCAATTTATTTGTTTATTTTTTTTAACATACAGAATGTCTGTTCAAGCTGTGATTCAGTGCCTGGTTGAAATTAGGCTGCTTGAGAGTCAATATTACCCATTGTACTGAATATGAGGCTTGGAACGAGTGTACCTAAATCACTGGCAGGTTTTATTTTTAAATTGCTCAGAGAATTTGGGGTGGCAATGAATGTCATTTGCTCCTGGGGCAGATGTTGTTGGAGCCTTCATGGGAGGCTTTTGGTCATCCTGTGTGCATGATCAGTATCATGTGTTGTTTGTGTGAGGGAAATGGGGAGTGTGGGAACCAAGCACAGAGTGCTGGGGCCCTTCTCTGCTCTTACTATGTCCTAAACTGCAGGGCACATCCAGCATTTTTCTCAAAGTGCACCAGCTCCATTGTCTCCAAGCTAGCCCCAAAGGCATGCTCTGGAGGGTGAGCATTGTTGAAGTCCAGAGACTTTGGTTTCAGATAATCTCCAAAGCCCTTCCTGTGCCACCCTGTAATTGATCCCACTAAAGTTAGCTATTTAACTATCAATTTTATTGGTCTCCATGTGTGGTAGGGACTGGAAACAGCTGAGAATGTGAAGCGTGTTCATCTTTTCTGGTATTTGAAAAGTAAATTGTAAAGCTCTTCATATTTATGGTATAGGGTTATGAAAAAGAATGTGCTCAGAGGTGGCTACCTACAATGAAATAGAGCATTCTCATGTGTGTCTAAATCTTTTTTTTTTTTCTTTTTAAATGAGTCTCATTCCAGAAGAAGGGCTCTCAGTCCTTCTCAAAGTGACAAAAGTAAAAGTGAAAAAGGGCTAAAAACAGCAGAATAAGCTTATTAACATAGAGGGATAAACCCGTACAATTTTAGTGGCTATCATTCACATCATTTATTCTATGCTTAGGTAGCCATTCTGTGTAGAGAAGTTCTTTTAAGTGAGCACTTAGGAAAATTCTGCCTTCATTAGGGTATATGTACATATACCTTAGAGAGAGATCTGTGCATCCTAATACTTGCCTGCCAAGTAGACAAAGGCCACATGGGCCCCAGGAATAGTCTTTGAGGTTCCATGTGCTGAACACTTCTTGTGAGTAACCTCAGATGTGTGCAGTACATCCATCCAGAAGCTCAGATTTTGTAGATTTCCAATTGCTGTCTATTTTGTATAAGATTTCAGATTTCATTCCTTGTCAAGCCTTCAAACCTGGTCTTTTAGATATCAATCAAAAGCACATTTTCTACCCGGTCCTCATTTACATTTATCTAATGCTTAAGGTCATTTGTGATCATTTGAGTGTATTTCAGCATATGGAATCAGTGAATAATAGATTTCGGCTTCATGCTGTGAAGAAAGATTGTGTTTTTACAAGACACGATGTTGTTTACTGGGTGTTAATAATCACTAATTAATAAACATATCTAGACTTCATAAAATATTGCATTTTAAGGAGTAAAAATGTCAAGTGTTTAACTTATTGAGTGCAATAGCAGTTGGGGTCTTATTTGCATTAAAAATAATTAAATTACAAAATAATGTGGAGTACTATATCAAAACATAAGGTTCTCATAATAAAAACTTAGTTTGATTTTTGGTTCTACATTCTTAAGGCTTTTGCAGGTTTGTTGTAGCAATGTAAATTCTTATAAATTAAGTGTTCACGTGACTCTAATCATCTTGAATTTCTCTATATTATACACATTGATAGTTGATTTCTTGTGTCAAAATTAATGTTTTGCTTTGGTTAGTTATTTGTTAAGTGCTAATGGGTAGATCAGTCCTTCAGATTCAGTAATGACGTGATGAAGACACTAACAAAGTTATCTGATCACCTCTAAAGGCCTTGATGTAATATCTGAAATATTACTGTAATCCTGATTCACTTTACTTACAACTCAAAACCTGGGGTTTGCATAGGAAAAAGACAAGAAAATGTGATGTTTTATAGGGAAGAATGCAATGCCGGCATGCACAGTGACATTAGGTGACTTTTTTTACATTGACCAGAGCTTGCAGGCAAATGAACATAATGATTTATTTAAGTGACATACTGCAACATTAATTTAATCTAGAGAAGGCTCTACATGTTCTTCACTCTTACATATCATTTAAACAGTGTTCAGAGCAAAATTATAGTATTATAACATATAAATATAATAGACCCTTCTTACTGCAACTCCATCTCACTTTGGGATCTTGTACTCTTTTCCTTGCACATGGAGTAGAAATTATCTGTATGAGACACAGTTTATGGTGTTCCAGACATTCAAGTCTAGACCTGGAAAATATGCCAAAAAATGTATGGTACAAAAAGGAGCAATCCGGTATCAGCCAAGACAAGTTAGATTAGGACAACCTGCCATACATTTATTTATTTAGATTTATACAAAATGCAATAAATAAGCACTTATCTAGCTCTCTGCCAACTCTTGATTATTGTTTAAAAGTACGGTAATGTAAGCCAAACTGGCAGTTTGTCATATTATGTGTTATAATGTAATAATAGATATTTAGTAAACAGTTTACTTCAGCAATGGCTATACAATTCTATGTTTATTTTTAGCTTCCTGTAGTATGTTCAGAATTTCTTGCTAACACTTACTGGAAATAGATACAGTAATGCCACAAAGTTACTAATAATAACTTGCCATAGTAAGGTGAATTGTTAATATCGTGTGTAGGTTTGATGATTTTAGTTTTTCATGTTCAGAAATTATTCTTGAACCACTTTAAGTTTACACTAAAACTCAGCATACAAGTTATCCTGATAGCGGTCTTTGTACCATCAGCTGTTACTAGTTTGACATGCATTATATCATTTTTGAACATGTCCACCAACAATTAAATTAGGAATAACAGTCATAGAATCTCTACTCTTTCTTCCTTTTTCATTTGGAAATCTTCGTAAAGTAGGGGTTTATGTTGAAAAATTGTTGTTATTACAAATGTCACAATAGAAAAGCTTTATCAAAGGGAAGGATTTGCAGTATATTCTAAAGGTTATCAGACTTTTTTATTCTTATCCATCAGGGAGTTTGTTCTTCCACCACATTCCTTTGTTAAGAACAAAATTTGTGTACTTACTCTGGAGCGAGTCCAGCAGAGAGCTATGAAGATGATTAGGGGACTGGAGCATCTCTCATACGAGGAGAGGCTGAAAGAGCTGGGCCTGTTTAGCTTGGAGAAGAGAAGACTGAGAGGGGATCTTATCAATGTGTACAGATATCTGATGGGACAGTGTCAAGAGGACAGGGCTGGACTCTTTTCAGTGGTGCCCAGCGACAGGACAAGAGGCGATGGGCACAAACTGAAACATGGGAAGTTCTGGCTGAATATGAGCAAACATTTCTATACTGTGAGGGTGACAGAGCACTGGAACAGGCTGCCCAGAGAGGCTGTGGAGTCTCCTTCTCTGGAGATATTCAAAACCTGCCTGGATGCGATCCTGTGCAACGTGCTCCAAGTGACCCTGCTTGGCAGGGGGGTTGGACTAGATGATCTCCAGAGGTCCTTTCCAATCTCAACCATCCTGTGATTCTGTGATTACTTATATGGGACCTATGAGTTTTAGGCATGGACAGGTCTACTGTTTTGTTAAGAGCTGCTCCACAGAGATTACATTCCACATGAGTGTAAGCAAGTACATACAACAGTGAGAGAAATGTTTATTGCATGATGCACTGTTTGATTTGATTGGTAGTAACGTATCATGTACTCTTTGCTCATTTTATAGTCAACATTAGAACTCACACTGAGAATGTATAATGAAGTAACCAAAAGTGAGAAATCCTTCTCCTTAAAAGTTAGCAGATAGGTTATTATCTGTTACTGAAGATTTTAGTGTTCCTTACAAATGTAAAAATTTACAGGCTTCCTGATTTAAGCCTGAAAAGAAAAAAAAGCCTTTCTCAGGACTAAATGGCACTCAGTATAATAGTAGGATGAGGTCTCAATGACAGAGCACTACTACATAGTCCTGATCCCATTCTTATATTAATTACATCTTTTTCTGTAACTGCCACCAAGTGAATATTTTACCTTTCTGCAGAGTTCTTCAAAAAAAAACCCAGCTTTTTAACCTTCTTGATCTCAGTGGAGCATGTAACAGGTTCCATCAACATAGGACAGCTTTAATAAAGACTCCCTCTGTGTTTTCATTCATCAAATTGATGTGTTGCTAAATTCAAACTTTTTGAGACAAATTTATTGAACTAGTTGTGTTTGTCAGCTTAGTAACCCTAAAGGCATCCCTTTCTCTGAACTGCTTTTCCAGTCTCCCCATGTAATGTTCTTGCACACACAGCATCTACTGGCAAGGAGGAGGCTGCCAGAAGAATCACTTCCTGCTCTCTGGTTAGAAAGAAAGATGTCTGGTTCCTGCTATCTTCATTTGATGATTTTATGTACATGTGGGAAGAAACAATG
The DNA here is from genome assembly GCA_013399115.1 of Anseranas semipalmata. Taxonomy (NCBI): domain Eukaryota; kingdom Metazoa; phylum Chordata; class Aves; order Anseriformes; family Anseranatidae; genus Anseranas; species Anseranas semipalmata. The sequence goes on from VXAA01001603.1 coordinate 296,710, forward strand.
AGCAGTCTGTCTGTTCATGCCCATTGTGAATTTGTAGCTCTCTATCACAGAAAATTCAGCTCAGGTGGAGGCCATTCCACACCTCTGATCATACTTGCCCTTTTCTATTTCTTTGCCAATTTCAGTCTACTCCTTTTCACATGAGGGTGAGCAGTACTGCATTCAAAGTGTGTGCAAATTATAGATATATGTAGTGGCATAATTATTCTTTCTGTTCCTCTTCTAAAAATGCCTAACGGCGATTTGCTTTTTGACTGCAGTTGAGCACTGCGCTAATATTTTCATGATACTGTCTGTCATAACATGAGAAGCTTTCTGGTGATGGTCAGTTTTCTCCATTTCCTTTATGAAGCAAGGATTATTTTTCCCCTTTTCCACTTTGCATTTATACACACTGAATTTCACCTGCCATTTCATTGTCCAAAACCTCAGTTTCGCCCTTCTACAATTATTTACAGCCTGTTCTTTTCCTTATTGTCTTGAATAACCTCATAGCATCAGCAAACTTTGACATCTCAGTGCTCATCACTTGTAAAGATATTGAATAAAACAGGTCCCAGGAAATCTCCTTTGTTTATCTCCCATTGTGAGAACTGACCATTTACTACTACCCCGTTTCCTTTTTTTTTTTTTTTGTTCCATTCTTTAGCCATGCCAAGACTCTTATCCCATGGCTGTCTACTTTCCTTAAATGTTGTTGGTGAGGGTCTTTGCCAATAGTCTTTTGGAATCAAAAGCAGCCTGTGCTACCCAGATCACCCTTATCTAAGTACTTGTTGACCAGTTTGAAGAACTCCTGAAGGTTTGTAAAGCAGGACTTCCTTTTACAGAAAACATCTTCCATCAAGAAAGGGTTCTGTAGTGAAACTGTATTCAGTTCCTTCTGCAGTGAACACACAAAGAATTAATTTCAATTCTCTGAAATGATGCCATCCTCTGTGAATGCTCGTTCTATATCTTGATTATTAGCTGGCAGGAAGATTTAGAGCAAAAGAAAGAGTACAGTCATTTTTAGCCTGCCTAATTGTATTATTATACTTAATTTTCCAAGTTTGTGGTCCTTTCTTCATTTGGATGCAACTTCAGCTTTTGGAGGAATGATATCTTGTTTCTCATAACCTTCTTTATTGTTTGGCAATACCAGCTGACTTTCACCAACTTTCCAAGCCTCTGCTGTTTGTGTATTTCACCCATTTGTGCTGACTTAATAAAATTGCAATTTGTTTTAAATCACATCATAGCTTTGTCTTTCATCTTTATGTGACCAGGTAAAAATATATGAAGAGAAAAAAGGGAAAAATTAATACGCTCTGTTGAGAAATTTCTGTGTGTTTGGAAGAAACACAAGGAGCGAAAAGCTAGGTGCCATCTAAAAGTATAGCGTAGCATAATTTTAAATAATTCTTGGTTAAATTCTTAGCTATATTTTATGATGGTCTCTTCTTAGCTTTAAAAACAGCCTTTGGGTAAAGCTGTTCCTCTTGTACTCTCTTGGACTGGACAGGAAGGCTAGATGAAGACCAGTGGTATAAGAAAACTTGTGTCTTTCTTCTCAGGGCTTTAAAGGAAAATGACAATGAGATGTGAGAATCTGATTTTTTTTCTTTTTTTTTTTTTCTTTTTATTCCTATGCCCTTTGTGTATCCATAAAGCCAACCTTTACATTGTATTTCCTGGTTCATGTTGTTACCATCGTACCTTTGTCTACCCTTCCTTATCTACCTTGGCTCTAAATTAATAGACAATCATCAAGTACATTTTACACACTTTCAGTAGGCCACCTCCTTCACAGGTACTCTCAGCTAATCTCTGCTACAGACATAGGAAAGTTGTTACAAACTTTCAATTTTGACGAAATAATGCTTATAGTGTCATCTTGGTTTATTTCATTAATGTTCTGCTAATATTCACTTATTCAAACACTAACCATGACATTGAAAATGAAAGAGATTCAAGAAAGAGGCATAAGAGTGAATCAGGATTTGGAAATGAGAGAGTTAAAGAGCTCTGTTTACTTAACTTGTCAAAGAAATGACTTGATTGTTAAGAAATGAATTGATTTTGATCTGAAAGTCTCATGTGGGGAAAAAAATCTTTAATAGAAGATCACTCTTTAATCTAGCTTACAAGTACCTAACAAGATGTAGAAATTGAAGCTAGACAAATTCAGTCTAGAAAAAAAATAAGATTTGACAGAGAATGATAGTAAATTAGAATGTCTTTCTATGGGAAGTGGTAGTTTCTTAAACAGTGAATGCATTTAAATCAAGTTGGATATCTTTCTGAAACGTGTATTAATTTCCTGAGATATATAGGCTTGATGCAGGAATTTGAAATCTTAGATGATTTTAATGGACCCTTTTGCCTCAGAATCTAAGCACCTGTGAATGAAAGGTGAAAAACTGAAAGCTGAAAACTCTGCTGTTTTTAATCTTTCCCCCATTCAGTCCTTCTGGACCTGCCTGGTTGACTTCACCTTCTTTATTTCTTTTTTCTTCTTGTTCCCTTGATTATCCTCCCTGTTTTCATGGGTGGACTATTTACCGTAGGGCAAGAAAATGTCTTCTTTTCCTTCATATTTTTACTCAAAACCAGTTTTTACAAAGCTTTCATTCACTGATCATACCAGTACAGTTGTACTGCATGTGTTTATGCTGTCTTGCATTTTAAAATGGCTTTACCATAATAAAATATTATATCGTATCAGTCTGAATTAGAAAGTGAGAATCATCCATTTTGTACATAATGCACAACATGAACCTTGCTAAAAACAGTAGTCAATCTCCTAAACAAAGGGTGATTTAGAATGTACTGATGTAGAGGAGGGAAAAGAAAAGGTAAATTCACAATCACCTTTTTTTTTGTTATTATTAATAACATTTTAATTCAAGATATTCTCCCTTCTTTTAAAAAATTAATCACACTTGTGCTGGATGATGGGCTGTGGTGCGTCTACAAAAAGAAAAACTTTATTCTGTAACAGTTGTATTTGGATGCAGTATATTTATTATGTCCCAAAATTTTAGTAGCAGCAAAAGTGTGAGTGTTAGGTCTGTTAATTTTGAAGACATATAACTGTAATGTTCTCATCTGAATTTTAACAAAATACATAGTTTAGGTACTCTTAGAATGAAGAATAAGGGAAGCAAGTAACTTAATTATCCACTTTTAAAAGACAACTTCGAGGCTGGAAAACCAAGATCGTTGGTTTTGGTGTTGTTTTTTTTTTGTTTGTTTTTGTTTGTTTGTTTCTATTACCACATTAACGTGACGTGGCTTCACCATGAATTGTTGTACTAAGTATTGTATGAACACAGAGCAAAAAGGCAATTTCTGTTAGAGAGTCTGTGGTCTAAGACCAGAGGTGGATACCATGAGGAAGGATGACGAGGGTACTTGTAGTCAGTATGATAGGCAAAGGTTGAGGCACAAGAGCAGCCTAACCTCTTTCCAGTTTTTGTAGGCACTATTTTAAAGGAGAGTTTCAAGGATAATGGAGTAAGTTTGTGACTGTTCGTGGATAGTCTTGAAAAGCTAGGTGGAAAATGTAGGCTGATTAAAGAGAAAACTTGTCCTTTCAATACTGAGTGAGAGATAATAAATAGGGAAAGTGAACTGTTGAGAAGCATTTGGAAGTGAAGACTTGCAGCTTACCTGGAGGAGTACAAAGGGAAAGGTGACAAGATCAGGGTTATAGGCAAGAAAAACAATCTTTGCGTACTGAATAAATATTAATAGGGCAAGACTACATTTTCCAAGTGAGAACAATATTGTGATGTTAAGGTGTAAGTGATGATGACATGGTCAAGAGTTAAAGTTGAGTGGGTAGATAGGAAATTTCTTAGAGATGCTATACAAAGAAATTGGCAAAATCTGAACACAGATGAGGTTTACAAATATAGAGGAAGCTCAAAACTGAATCTAGATTGCAGATTGGAATTAATGGTTATGTCCAAAAGGATCAAGAAAAGGAAGTAACAACAAAATTATTCCAAAATTATTGGAAATGTGGGAATTTTCCTTCAACAATTGTACATATGGCATTCAAACTGCTTATAAGTGTGAGAGGAGATGGAGAATGATTGATGTTGGGTATCTGTGGTTCAAAGTTTAACCTTGGTGTCTTGATAGCCGGTATACTCTGTAAGGAATGAAGTAATGAATAAGAATACAGAGCAAAGTGAAGCAGTGAAGGTAAGAAAGGCAGAAAGTGGAAGAAGATGGAAAAATAAGAGCATCCTAATGAGAAAATAATAATGGGGAAATGATAGCAGGTGAACTTGCAAGACTCCTCAGAGGAATTGTAATGACAGGTGTACACGTCGCCTCTGTCACTAATTAAAATCCATCTTTTTGATCTTTATACAAAACTGTGGAATCTCAAACAAAGATCAAGGTGTGGAGAAACATCCTGGTGATGCCTTTTGTTAATGTGTTAATGAACTTCCTTGGTTAATGTCATAGAAAAGTCATATAAATCCCCAGACAAAATCTTTTACCTGAACCTGTATACATACCAATGATAATGCTTTTCAAAATCTGAAACCTAAATTAAAATATGAAAAGAAGAGGTGGGTAGATAGGGGTTCTTGGTAGCTGTTCATCTGCTAACTGGGGCAATTTTTTTTTAAATCTTTATTACAACTATTAATACATTTTGAAGCAAGGCAGGCTTTTGTGTCTTTTGTCCTCTCTTTGAATTTTGATTTTTTGTCTTTATTTGCACAATGACTCTTTTGCTAACTTGAGAGGTACTCTAACCTATGCCATTCATCTCAAAAACATCTCAGAGGGACTTGGAAATGTTTCAAGTTTCTATTATCTGAGACTTAACCTGTGTTTTCTTATGTAAGTTACCTGCCTAGACACACTGGGAAGACAACCATTGAATAACACAAGTTAAATAAAAATAGTGATGAGGAATTTTGTATGAGAAATGAAAACCTGGTAAAATCAGGTAAAATCTTTTGTTGTAGATTGTTGCGATGCTTCATTAGTATAAGAAAAAGAGTTTTGACATTTCTTAGACTATCCTCCATAAATTAGAATTACTGTACAGGGGAAGTGCAGCCTTGGCTGCTGTAAATATCCTTGTGACATTTGCCATTTTGTTGTGTTTTTTTTTTTTTTTTCTTTTTTCTTTGAAATACAAGGGGTTATTGGGCAATAAGTTGGTAGTACTTAAGAAAGGATGCTCTTTTTTTCAGCTTCCATTTTCTTAGTTGATCTTTTTGTTCTATTATCATTACAATTCTTTTTATCTTGACCTTAATCACATTCTCTGGCTTACTTGGCAATTTAAAAGGTAAATCAGGAAAAAAAAAAAAAAAAAAAAAAAAAAAAAAA
>VXAA01001603.1:309443-321943 GCA_013399115.1 Anseranas semipalmata
GGGGGGGGGAGAGAGCAGTTTCAAGGCCTGGTGAGGCTACCAGAGTTTTGGACTTTCATTTGACCTGCACTTGAGGGTGCAAAGTCATGTGGCTGCTGGGCATGTAAGTATGAATGGAGAGGAGAAATAACAGGTGTCTGTATGGGCAGACCACAAACAAGACTTGTCCAAAGCTCTTGATAGCCTCAGATTTCTGATTGTTTTCTTTATTAAAACAAATAAAGAGATTAAGAAAAAAATTGCTGAGATTTTTAGTCTAAGGAGACATTCAAAGCCAATATGGGTGAGCTAGCAGAAAAATCTTTGCCTTTCAGGTTCTTACAAACCAAGTTTTCACACATAATTTTAATGTAGAGACAGAATATGGTCTAAATCCTCATATCATTTTGTAAATGCATAATATACCACTTCATTTAATTAGACTGATCATATTCTTAAAGTTTGGCACATGTATAAGGATTTGCACAGCAGAGGCTGGCAGGCATGTCCCACATTACTTTCACTGCTCAGATTCTTGCTGAAGTCACAGGGAGATGTGGATTCACCAGGAATGCAGAACTGAACTGAAAATATTCTTTAAGCATGTGAAAGTATGTCCATTTTGTCCCTGTTAGTGTTTCATTTAAAATAAGGAAATCTTTCTGTGAGAATGCCAGTAAGATTTCTATTCTTCCTCAATTTGAATTTATTATTTACTTTAAGCCTGATTTCTTGCCCACATTTTCAAGTGCATTGGAATCTGACAATATAGAAGTAAGATTTTTTTCAATTTATGTTAGCCACGTAGTTGAAGGTGAACAAAAAGATAAATGGCTCTATACACTGGGCACTATACATGAATGTAATCATGTCTGAAGTACACCTGTAAACAAAGCTCTTTTACCAATTGCAAAATATGCAAAAAGAAAAATAAGCTCACGTCACAGCCTATAAATGTAGCCCTGTGCCCATTGTTGCAAGGCACAAGACAATAGGACAAAACAGCAACATGAAATGAACTGAGGATCTATGCGTTTTATTTAATTTGTTTCATTGTGGCTTACTGTTACTTCCATACAATTTTGGTGTAAACTTTCATGTGGTTTTAATCATAATTTTAAATAAATAAGTAGATAGATAGATAAGAAATAAAGAAATAAGAGGAGAAAAGTGGCAAAGTTGCCTGCCCGTTCATCTAGGTTTCACAGTTAACAGCACTGCCTAAACAAAGGCCGAGTCACAAACCATGCTCTTGCCTCTTTACTGCCAGGATCACAGACTTCCTTGCTGGCCTGAAAAAAAAAAAAAAAATTGCTATTCTTGTCCTGGGGTTCTTACTACATAAACATGAGATATTTTTAATAGAAAAAAAAATATAGAAATTTTTATAGAAACAAATATATAGAAAAAAATACGGAGCCCACCAAAGTGAGCCAAGGCAAATTTGAACTGAGGCATGAGAGAGAACAAAGTGAGAATGGTTTAGAACAATATATTACGTAATTTCAGTGAGCTTTAAAGGATTTTCTAAGGGGTACTTTTCCAGTATGCTATGTTAGTATTTAATTGCGCAGATTCTCCTGGTAAGAGAAGTTGTGTGACTAAATCTCCTTCCATGAGCCAAATCCTGTGCTGGACCTTTCAGCATCACAGATTGTCTGACAACTTCTTCAGGATTTTCCTCACTTAAGGCATTCTCCAACTCAGAGGGAGGATAGGGATGTTCCCTAGAGTTGCTGCGTTGCATTATCATTGCTTCCAGTCTCCTGTGCTCCCTCTGGTCAGAGTATGTGGCACGGCTGAGTCTGTCCTGTACCATTGAAATACGAAGTGGGAGTCAGGCAGGAAAGTTATCCTTGAAGTTGTCCAATCTCTTGGCAGGTCACCTGAATATTTGAAGTTCTTGGACACTCATTTTCTGGTGAACAAAAGCCTGTACTTCTGTCATTGTAAAGGAACAAGATTGGTAGCAGCGCTTGTGCCCCTGTCTCATTGTACAAAGTCCGAATGGTATGAAGGTCCCTGAAAAATGGATTTTAGCACTGGCAAAGTGAACCAAAATTGTGTTTCCACTACACTGCTTTCAGAAATAACAATATAATAATTTCCTTTTACATTTGGAATGTAATCCTGTCTACACAGGATCTCATCAAGTCTTAAATGTGTGCACACGTGATGTTTCATGTTGAAGAAAATTAATTTATTTTAGAGATTCTATTTGGAGAGGACTCATGCATTGTATTCCACCTCTTCTGCAGCTGGCTAAGTTCCTGGTGAAGTAGTGTCTTATGATATCTATCTGTATAGGGATCTACCTGAGCTGAGTGTGATTAAAGCTCCCAGGAGACATTAGAGAGGTCAGCTGCAGTTTCAATGAATTAAATTTAAACAAACATTTGTCTGATTCTTCCAGTAAGATTAATTGAGGTTGAGGATCAGCCATCATGCCAGTTGCTAAAATTTAAATTTCCTTTTGGGTGGGTTATCAGTTAGAGGGATTATTAGCCAGTACTTCAATATCTTATTGAAAAAATTCAAGAAGAAATTCAAAATGTCATACTTTGACACAAAATGTTCTTTAAGAAATGTATGGATAGCCAGTGTTACCATATACTGGGGTTCTGCCAGTTTTTACTGATGAAATTTGGTTGCTGACAAATCTTCTTATAGGTTCTTTTCCTTTTCCTTTTCCTTTTCCTTTTCCTTTTCCTTTTCCTTTTCCTTTTCCTTTTCCTTTTCCTGAGTAGGAAAAATACTTACACAACTGCTTGACCCCATGATACTTAATACTGTATTTGTATTGGTATCTGTAGAGTGTCCTTACCTAAATATCCATACACATTTTGTTCTCAATGACTGGCGTGTGGTTAGCAGACCACTTTTTCTCTTCAGTGTTTTCATATATTCTGTATATTTTTTTAGAAATTTCAAACCTGGAAAAAAATCACCCACTTTCCTTTAGAAAGAGATGTTTGAGAAAAAAGGAATGGAGGTTATAGAAAAGCGTCAGAAAGAATGGACAAAATGCCTTCTAGTGTGGGACTTGAGCTTGACACAGACTGGGAAGTAGTTTTATTACAGAGAAAGCATGAAAAAATAATGAAGAAAGAATCACATTATTTGTGGCCTGCTTGATAGAGAGTCTTTCTTATCTGAATCACCAATATAAATGCAGCCCATGGTAGTAAGGACTGAAAGGCATCAGTTGCTATCTGATGGTTGTTCACTAAACATTGTAAATGCACTCTCATCCACAATAACTACATGTCCACAAATATCTAGTCAAGAGTGATTGGCACCCGGGTTGCCAGTATTAGTATATACATTAAGGTACTGAGGGGCATGAAGAATGAATTATCCCCTCAAATCATGAGGTAATCACGCCAAAATAGGGCTGAGCATGTTGGCAACATTGCATGGGAAAATTGACTCTGCTGCTGTCAGTGCAGGACCCATGCTGGAGATGAAGGGTTTCACTCTTGAGGGAGGACAACTCGGTACGATCTGGGTCACTGTGTTTGAACAGTATTTGAGGGAGAGAGGAGATAGGGGCTTGTAAATCTTTACATGGATAGATAGACGTAGATATATAAATAGAACAAATATGCATAATACATAATAATGAATTAATGCCACAAATGTAAAGGGAAAAGGAAAAAAAATACCCTTAATAGTAGCACCTGAAATACAACAGAAAATACTTCTAAAAATTCCACCCTCCCTTGTACAAAAAGCATGTAATATGTTAACTTTGTATCACAGTATATTGATCCTGATTTCTGATAGGGTACTATTTTAATAACTAACATATGTGATCTGTGAATTTCAGCCATATTAAGGTCTGTTTCATGCTGATATTTTAGCTTTGGTTTAGATATTTGCTTCAGGCTTCACCTATTTTTGTGGTATTTATTTATTTATTTATTTATTTATTATAAAATACCTGAATTGGCCAGAAATGTAGGCTACAGTTTCTCCTTTACAGCATTGTGTAAACATATGTAATTAGCCTTGTACTTATCTGCATTAGTATCATTAGAATTGAAAACCCATTTTAATCTGGATTCTGTTCTCTTCTCAATGTCAGCCTGTTTCTGGACCGGTACAGAGCTAGCCTTGTTGATGCAATAAAGAGATTACTCCAACCCAGTGTAAGTATGTTTCTATTTTCTCCTGAACACTGGCTTCAGAATAATTAGTCTGTGCACAATGATTGAGAGAGTAATGGAATGGCAGGATTAATGTCATGTAATACTTTAATACTTATTATGTCCAACTTCAATTGAGTCTTCTAATCTATCAGATTCTTTCCTAATCATAAACTAGGAAACTTCTTATACTTGGCCTTCTGATAAGGAACACAGTGGGTAGTAAAATAAATGAAACCGCTTCAAAGATAGTGTGAGATTATTTTTATCAAAGCGTTTCTCGAGTATTTTCCTTTGATAATAATGTCTTCATATTAAAGTAAAAGTACGATATTGAAAGTTTTTATGTTGGCTTCTGTCATTTGTAATCCCTTCAATTGTAACCTTTGTCATTGTGTATTTATTTATTATGAAAGAATATTTTTTCTTTTCATTTCTGTTTATATGAAATGAATATACCCCTTATGCATACTGTAGCCTAAAACTTTTTTTTCCATGAAGTAAGGCCTGTGTTTACATGTTTTCTATCTTTGAACATAGTGAAGTCAAGCTCATAATAAAATACTATGTTCTACACGAGTGTCACATCTCAATCTATTAGGCTATTAAAATAAACCTGAGAAACCTAGAGGCAAAACCAAGCTGTTATATGCACGTATTTATAACCAACAAATAATCTTGAATCTCAATTAAAAAAAAACAAAAACAAAAACGAGATATCAAAAAGAGAATATGAGAAAACATGTAAAGTAGTTGTGTAAAAATGAATTTGAAACAGGAACTATACCTTTCACGCTTACCATACAAATCTTTCAGTATGGGAAATTTTCCATGAACACAAAAGTATTTCATGTTAGCAATGCATTCTCCAAACTTTATGTAAGAATTTCATTTTACTTTTTGTACAAGAGATTCTCTCTGTAAAAGGAATATAAGACTCAAACTGGCAAAGATTTAAGAAACTGAGTCATTTTAGTCATGTAAGTAATCCCATTCTTTGCTAAGAGTGATCAGGTTTCTATTCTTGGTTCTATCATAGACTTTCCTGAGTGACTTAAGGCAAGTTACTTAAGACTGAATGATTTTAATGAGATGTGGATCAAGGCTGCCAGGCAGACAGGAGAAATGTAGCCACCTTGGGGAAGAGGTTACCCAGATGTTTTTGTCAGTGGCAGCAAGGGGGGGTTAGGGAGCTCCTGCCCGGTTTGATACATTCTGAGTTTTGTGTTGTACCATCAGCTGCCAGTGTGAAATAATTCTGGGGACTAGAGGTGATCTGGAACACAAAGCTGATCTCAATTTAAAAAAATGCAAAAAATGTTGTTTTTTTTTTTCAGCCCGGATCAGTGCCCTCACCTGGTTGTTCAGGTATCACCATAGGTTACTGTACTGGTTCCATGAAAGGATGTTTTAGGAAAAGAGTATGAGTGGCAGGAAGGGCAAGAGAGGTGCCCTGTGACTTGTCTAGAGCCTTTAGCTGGAGTGGAATAATAGCTATCAGCTGCTTTGTCTTCCACTGGTAGCTGATCATGGTGGTCTACACTGGCAAAAGCATGTGTACATGCATATGTATATATATGCACACACACACATTCTTTACCTGGGCTGATTAACCCAAGTGGAGGATTTGAATTAAAACACAATGAGGGTAAGGCAGCCTGAATTTTAAGTAGTGTTCGCAGCTCAAGTCTATAGACAATCTAGGAATTGTTAATCTGACTTTAAACCAAAACCAGCCTGACTTTGCTGCTTTTTAACTCCAGTCAGCTAATTCAAATTCAGAACGTGCCTTTGTTTTTCAGGGTAGATGAGCTACAATTCTTTGTGAATGTAGATGGAGTAAAGGGAGATGGCTTTTTGTTTCTTGTCTTCCCAGTCTGGCTCACTTCTGCATGCTGTGCTTAATAGCACAGCCTGTACATATTTGCTATGCGTTTTAGACCATGATTCCTTTCTCTCATCAGCAAAGCTAGCTTAAGAAATTCCTGCTCCTTGCCACTTGTTCCCATCTTCTGTTGCAGAGTTTTGGACTAAACTGTATTTTTTACCTAATCCAGTTTGTGGATAGCCATATGGATGGATATCCAGTTATGGCATGGCCTTACAAATAATTGTAATTCATAGCTAAAAGGACAGCAAATGATTCTGTGGGGTGGAAGCTGGGAGTACGGACATCTTAAATGAACTCTCTTGTCCAAAAAGGGCGTGTTGAACAGAGATGCCATCATGCATATGCTCTCATAGTTTGAAAGACCCAAGTCTTTCATACTCTTATTTGAGAAGATGAAATCACACATAATAGTTATCATTTTTCCTGTTCTTTGTTACTCTGTTTAAATCCAAGGATAACATCAGAGGAAACTTTATTAAATTACACTATACTTCAGCCTTTAAAGGACAAATAAACCAATAGTGAACTCATTTGTCAGTTGTAATAATTAAGATTAGTTTATGAGCATAAGTTTATGGCCAAGCTAAGTCATAAACTACTTTGATTAAGTTCACTCTTCTTTCTACATGAATTAATTTGTCTCAGACGTAGAAATCACATTTCATTATTAGTAATATTTTGGCAAATTGATAAAGGAACAAGTTAAAGACTCATCTAGATGTAAGACATCTTTCAAGTGTAAATAGGATACAACTCAGGTGCAACTAGAATAAAAGAGTTCAGGGAAGATAATAGACAAGAAAACTGAAAGAAAAAGTGGAGTAAATAGAAAATAATGGGTATCCTTAAAAAGCTGTCAGCTGTCAGCACAGATGATCTATTCTTACTCTTCTTTATAAAAAATTATCTTTGGTATTTCCCTTTTCATTAAGGATGTTATTTACAATTTTTTTTTATTTGGGGCTGTTAGAATCCTTATGGCATCAGAATGTCACAGAATGATGTGTCTTCAGTAACTTTTTGTTTTCCTGGAAAGGGGGATTCTGATCGTTTCAGTCATCTGATTCATAGTATGACCTCTTGGACAGTTGTGTTGGCACAGGAAAAGAGGGCAGGAAATTCGTGCAGGCAGAAATGAGCCGCTTGCAGAATTACTGGGGGCTGGAATTTCTTATCTGAGTTCATTACAAAGGCAAATGTCACCTGTGAACCAATTCCAAGAATTAGGCACTGAAATTTTACATCAAACAAATTCATCTTGAACGGCAATATTTTATTCCTCTTATAAGCAAGCTACTTGATTTACCTACATTTAATTTTACTGTCATTTAATTTTTCCCATCATTAAAATATGCTTTTAGTTTCAGCCTCAGAATAAGCAGCTGCTTGTTTGCATATTTCTATAATAATTATGTGATTTTTTTTATTTAATGAAGGATTTGATTCTTCTGTGGCCTATCCATTCAAATCCCAGTGAAGTCAATCAGATGTTATTAGACCGTGATTAATACCGGCAAATAAGGCCGGATTTAATAATGATTGATGAGTAAAGTCAGTCATAGTCATGTCCAGAATCTGAACATCTGTCCCGTTACCTTGCTGCAGCATTTTAGTGACACCTCACAATATTGTAACTGAAGTAGACATTTTCCCCTGGGTTTTCTTCACAAGTTTACTAGAAGTATTTTCCCAGTTGAGGAAAGGTCACTGTGAACTTGAAACATCGTCCTAAAACTGGAGGCATTTTTGAATTACAAACTTTGAATTAAACAACCTTGGGATAGTCCATCAATGGTAGATCCAGGCCACTGGTCTAATTTTGTTATTGTACAGCAACCAAGAAATGAAAAAGATTTTAAAATTAGAAATATGAATGCAGCACACCAGGTAGCAGAATTACACAGATCAGGCAGTTGACCAGAAAGTGCTTTAAACCCAGATATTGTTAGACTAGAATTGACCATAATGCCTCCACACTACCTTCCAGTTTTGAGGAGATTATTGTAGTGATAAACTTAATCATGGTTTGTAGCTTTTTTTTATTATTATTATTATCAGTGATGTAAAGATCCTCAGGTGTTTTAGATGTGCACTAAATTCAACAGAGGAATGGCTTTTTACACCAACTAATGAGCAGGCTAAAAGGAACAATGTGGTGATTTCCCTAAAAGACCATTCCCCCTTTCTGAAGTTATTTCAAGATTATCAATCTGGTTTTAAGAGATATTTCATTACCATGTTACACTCTATTTTGCTCTATTTCTCTTTCAAATTAAATTTGAAATAATTAGCCTACACTGTGAGAAGGAATTATTGCATAGTCTGCTGACTCCAAATTGAAACCTGTAAGGGTGGTGGTAGTGGTGTATGAGCCTTGCTTCCTCATCGAAGCTGCTGGAACAGTGGCTTATGTTGGGCTTGTCAACCCCAGAAATTCAGAAGGTTCAGCCATTCCTGAAATCCCCACGTGAACTATGTGGTCAGTAAAAGCCCTGGGTGGGGTGCGTTTCCCATCACAGAGACCTCTCTGTGAAGTTACTCATGACAATGAGGGACTCCAGAGGAGTCCCATCCTTCTTACGGCAGTTAGGGTCTCTGCAGAACAGCGTTCTAGGAAGTGTGAGATGGCAGCAGAAGGAGGAGGATCCTCAGCTGAAGGCTCCCTTTGCTACCCACTTCAGCTGATCACATTAAAGCATGCCAAGGATGTGAGGGAAGTTACGGCACATTTTACACTGATTGTGAATTTCCTGTGTTTAATGTTTTTCATCCTGAGCCTATATTCAGACCTAACATTTACATAAGCAATTCCAGTGCCTTTGGTGGGAGTCACACCCCTTTGCACCTCATGTTTAGCCACAAAATTAAAGTTACAGCTACAGAAATGAACAGAAATGAGCTGCTTTGGATATTTTCCTTGGTCTCCTTTGTACTTAAATTTTCCATGAGAGAGGTGTGGATAACAGTATTTCCCTATCTCGCAGAGACATTGTGAGAATAAATACTGTGCTATGGCATTAATGATTAGAGTCTTTTAAGTACACATCAGTACCATAGATACTGACATAGAGTTTTTCTTGCTGCCTCACTGAGTGTTGTCTCAGCATATGGGTCCATGAGAGGTAGCACACATTTGTTACCTATCCTCCTCACTAAGTATTAGTGTCAGCATTATAAGTTCCCAGAATTCCTATTGACATTCTCTCATTCAATTTTGTTTTTCTGATACACAAAATTGCATTTTCTTAAGCCAAATATTCTTCTACAGTGTCTAATCATTTTTGTAACTTTGTCAGACCCATAAAAATATTTTTTGTCTATTTGGTTGATTAGTCTTAGCTCTCATTAATATAGAAGTTAAATAAAAGAACTCACAGTAAACTTTGTGGCTCCCCTCAGTGTGATATGTTGTTTGTTGGTATTAACCTTTGTTTACAGCTCTTCAAAACCAATTTTCATTCCATGTGACAGAACACAATACTCAGCCAATTAGAATTAATTTTGCAAATAAGATTTTAAGAGATGCAGTATGAAGTAGGTTAGGTTTGGGGATAATTCTTTCCACAGAGTGTCTAAAATCTGTCAGTTCAAGGTACAAGCATTTTTGTTTTCCTAAATACAGGAGGGTGAAATATTAGCTAATGGACCATAAAACATTGTCTGGATGTCATAAATGGCCTGATCATCTTGAAAGATCCAGAATTACTATGCAAGAGTATTAAGTTTTGCTTTAAATGCAATTGGACAATTTAAGGTCAAATTCAATTGCACTGCTCAGGTAGTTTAAAATATCTTTAAAAAAATTAATGATTGGGTCTCATTTGCCTTCCATTTTGCCCTGTTTTACATTGTTGTAATTCCACTGACATCAAATGGGAGGTACTCTTCTATGTGTGAGATTAAAAAAAGAAAATCATTATTTACAGTCTTTGTGTTGTCATGAGCTAACAAATGGGTTTTGCATTGAGCGTATATTTTGTATGCCTTTTCTTTGTTTTATTTTGGTACTCTGTAGCCACTGCTATTATATGAAAAGGAACAGATGTATTGCAGTTGGCAGTTCTCTGAAGAAAATATTTATTTATTTATTTCTATTTTGCTTTTGTGTAATCACAGAAATATTGCATATATTGAACAATGATTTATATTATCCTATTTTAGTGTTCTACCAAGAGAACAATTGACTTTTCCAGCTCGAGTACATTAAAAGCTTAGTCAGGTGTATGTTATATCTGGTTCCTTCCAGTTTTAAAAATGTATAAATTCTCTTTTTAATGTTCCAGGGAAAAGCAATGGTGTTTGCTCCAGTCAGAGGGAATACTTTAAACCAGTTTTGCAATCTAGCTGAAAAAGCTGGTTTCTCTATCCAAAGACATGAAAATTATGATGAACACATTTCGAACTTCCACTCCAAGGTTAGTTTTCTGCTTGTGTTAGATAACACTTTAATCCGCATTGCATTTTGAAGAGATCATGGTCCTTTTGGCAGGTAACCTAAATGTTTGATTAAAGTACTCCTTAGGTGTGCTGTTTCTGAACAGCTATTTTTGTATCTGATTATTTTGTGTGGTAGAACCATCCTTTATCTCTGCACGTCTAGAAGAGTTTTGCAGAAGCATCTCCTGTTTACCCTTTTCATTCATAGAAATCTAATTTATGAGAGTCCTTTTTTCTTGTTGTTAGCTGCCTGTAAATATATGGCACACTAGCATTTACATTTTAATAAAAAGCTTGCAACTTTTAAGTAGGTTAAATACTGAAATGGAGTGAAATAAATAGGAGGTGAATGTCTAATTGTATCATATCATACCTTAAATCCTTATCTCTGGCTGCTTTATGGCTGGGTCAGTTGGCAGCTTCAAACTGCTAAATCTCATACAGAATTTCACAGTTGTGGGGTTATATGTCAGATCGAGGCGCTACAAGATTTAGGTCAAAAGCACTTATCTGAGCGTGATTTCTAAGCTTGCTTACATAAAGCTACTGTTATCAGTCTCCTTTTTTATTATTTATAAGTATAGAGTAATACAGGAAGAGGAAGGTGCTTCACTGAAAACTTTTTAGGAATTTCTTATGTTCCTGTGTAGGAGTGCTTATCAAAATCATATTCATTACTTGCAATTCTGAGATCTCTATTCTATGCCATAAAGAAATCCACTGTTGTAGGTCCATATGGCCTTATGTCTATATAGACGTCACCTCTTGCAGTTTTCAAAGAATTGCTCTTTGAAAATATAGACATGTTCGGAATTTAAGTGAAATGCATTTTTTTTTCTGTTTAGCACCACTATTGGATAGAAATCAGATTATGCTAAAAATTATGCATGTGATGTTGTAAGGAACAAATATTTATTTTATCATGTAATTTTATACTTAAAAAAGGCTCCCATCAAAACTATCTAGACATATGTACATAAAATCACTTAATTTCATTGTTCAGGTAGGCCTGAATCTGCTCACACTAAAACCAAATAAATTTCAGTCATTTTTCTTTTACCACCTTTACTTTCTGTCATATAAAATTATATAAATGTAAGGCCCAATATAATGTTTTTTTTATCTGCCTCCGCCTGAAAAGGGGCATGATTTTGATTATGTTGTTTCACGGTAGTATTTCTCTTTCATTATCCACTGCATCCAAATCAACTCTGCAGCAGTGAAATGCAGGAGTAATAGTTGTTATCTTGATCCAAGAGATGGGTCTAAAATGATAGAGTAGTTTATTTTGCTTAGAAAACAAATCTATTTTGTCTTCCTCTGGTTATGTGTCCACTGCAGTCCTTATAATAGTGACCCAGTGAAGACATATCTGAAGTAGCTTAAAATTAGGTAGCTGTGGAAATGCTGATAGTTTTACTGCAGTATTTTTGAGCAGGAGCTGTGAAACGTAAGATGGGCACACACTAGGAGATGGTAATGCCCAGCTTCATTAGTTTAAATCCAGTCTGGGAATGTATTTTCTCCCCTGTAATCACATCTGTGACAGTGTTGTTCCTTGTTCCTCCTCCCCCCATCTCCTTTAGGCTTGAGGGAAGAAAATCCCAAAGACACGTTGCTGTTCAGTCTAACATGCATGCTACCTCATGACACCTGATGCAATCAAGAACAGCTTTTTGGTTATATATATATTTTTAAACGGGGGCATCTTCAAGGTCCAATCTATTTTATATTTCAGATGGCTTTCTTTTTGTATGATAGTCTACCTTCTAAAAGATGGTGTCTCATAATATGTACCAATAGCCCAACAGTGATCACTTGCTAGCATTATGATATTGAAGTACAAAATGTTTCTGAAAGAAGGGCATTTTGTTGAGGACTTACATGAAGGGTAAGGGATGAAATTCTCCCTCTTTTCATCCTTCTTCATATATATACACTGCAAATGTGCAAAAGTAGACAGATCTGTGCAACCAAACTTGGCTTTAAAAAGGAATTGAATGGTGGGTCTGACAGATTTCAGATACTGTTTACTTGCACACAGA
>VXAA01001603.1:332570-346447 GCA_013399115.1 Anseranas semipalmata
TCTCTGCTTTCTGATTCCCTCTAACATGTTCTCAGTGAAATCCTTGGTGTGCAACCAAGACAGTTACTGAAGTTGCTGCAGCTTTTTGTGGAGTGGCTTTGACAGTTAAAAAATAAAATGAATTTAGAAAGAGCTCCTCCCGTTTCCATTTCAACTCGCAACTTGCAAGTAACAATTAAACACGAACGGCGCTGATTTGCTGTCCTGAACAGTGTATGTGCCACCAAAGGTAGCGAAGCCACTAATTCCTTGGCCTCCAGCTGCGGGGAATGTAGATATGTGATTGTAACGTGAATTTCTCCCTTGAGCCGTGCCTGCCCGAAGAAACAGCCTTTGCGGCCTGCTCCTGGGTGGGGAGGCGAGCCCTGGTGGGGCTGGGCCACACTCTTCCTCCCCACAGCTCCCCTCCCCGTCCCCAGCCCATTTGTGGTCCCTCGCTGCGGCCAGGCAGCACAGGCAGAGGGGCAAATCCTGACCCGCTTGCAGCTCCAAAGTGCAGCGCCGGCACCCAGACGCCCACAGCCATCTTACACTGGGTCTCGGTGGGAGGCTCCCCGCCATGCACAGGCCGCTCTCGGCTGAGCCCGCTTTTGGCTTGGCATAGTCGCAGGACATGGCCCCGGAGGTGGCACATTCCTGCAGTGTGCTGGGGGTAGCCATACCACTGAAATATAGAGTCAAGCATAAAGATTTCATGGACTAGATTATATTTTCATCACCCTAATGCATATGAAGTCTTTTAATTTCTATAAATCTTACAGTGACTAAGAATTAAATCATATTAGTGTGAATAATAAATGTTTAGGGATCACTCATCTAAGAACTTGTAGTATTTAATTTACAAGGACTATACATTTTTCAAATCTCTTAACAGGGAACTTTAAGCACTTCTTGAGGTTTAAAAAAAAAAAAAAAAAAAGATGGATCTGGAAAGCAAAAATGCTCTATTTTTTTCCCAGGATCTTGAATGAGTGACTCAGGAGGTATTGTAATTGCAAAAGCCTTCTGTGTAAGAACCTGGCTAATACTCTTATTAGCATCTTTTTTTAATCCAGGTAACATAATAGTAAAAGTGTCAGATGAATGTCTCAGAGGTGGACCATTAAAAAATAAATTACGAAACATTTGAGAGATTAGCATTTGAATCCAGCCAGCAACTCCTGGAGGTTCTTGGGTGTGGATCAGAGTTCCTAAAGCATAAGTTGCTATCACCAACCACATCAGCCCCCAAGTTATTCCAAATGAGAAGACAGTTGCCACAGTTTTTAGCCCTAGCTCTAGACTTGTTTCCTCTGGGAATCAAATATACAAAATGAGATTTTTCATTGTAAGAAGAGGCTTCATTTTCTGAAATGTTTTGATTTCTAAAGAAATTTGAAAGGCAAACAAATAGTAAATGAAGTAAATCAAAACAATATTTTCAGAGTAAATATTTACATTTTAATGATAATTATCCCTCAAGCAGCATAGTACTTTGCATGCTGAAAATGTTTTTTAGAGTCATTCATCAAATAGCACTACCATCTGATACAATAGGAAATGGTTTCCCTTCTCCCTCTTGGGGAAACTGAGGCAGAGAAGTGAAGTAACACACATACAAAGACTCCACAGGAGGCAGTATCAAAATTGCCTTTATAATGCAAGTCTCAATAACAGTTCTTCTTAAACAACAGGCCTTCATCCATCCGTCAGGATTTACTTCTATGCTAGATATTGGTATACCCCAGGAACTGCAATTTTTACATCATTAGATATCATTTGAAATTCTGCAAACTGGTTACTGTTCTTTCTGACATGGTATCGGTACTGAAGTTTTCAGCAGAAGTACTGAAATACAGACAGGTACCTACAATGTATCAAAAGTATTTTAATTCATCGTTTCTGTTCCTCTAAAGCATTTTAGCAACAGCCTTCTGATTTTAAAGGGATGGGAAACAGCACTAAGGAAAATACATTAAACTTTGTCATATTGCTACAGGAGAAGTGTTTGGAGGGGACACTGATGGTCGTTCCTTCAACTTCATACTGTTTCTACTGCTATGCTGCTTTTTGGGAAGGGGGGATGTGTTTGAGCAGCGGTGGCTCTAGATTAACTCTTTGCTCTCTCATCGGAAAATCTACAGAAAGGTTTTTGGCCTTTTTATGTGACATATCCTTCCAGAAGCCTGCAGGCAGTTGCTTTTCTACTAGAAGCTTTAGGGATGAGGACCACACTTAAAGTGCTTTGTTAATTTGCGAATCATAGCACAGGCATTAGCATTGTGTAAGTGTATTCAATAATTGACGCCAACAGTTAAAATGATGACACAACAGGAAGCAAAGTGGGGATTTAACCTCCCATTCCCAGTGCCCAGCACTCTGGCAGCTCAGCAAATTACTTTGGAAAGGGCAGGGGCTTTTGTCACCACTTGTGCCAGGCCAGGTGCCCACCCCGCAGCAAGGTGCTGCCACATAACAGCGTGGCGAGTGGAAAGGAGTCGTGTCACAGGCACCAGCATGCTGGGCATCTGCCAGCTTTTGTAGTGAGGTAGAAATATAAGCAAACACATGGGCAAAGAGTCCATTATGGAAATAAAGGGCACAGGAGAGCACAGAAACAATGAGCCATGCTCTACAGTGGTTTTCACACTGCATAGAGCAGAACTGGGAGGGAAGAGCCTGAATGCTCCTCATTTGAGGGGGAGATGCTCACCATGACGAAAATCATTTGGGAAGGTGTTCAGCTCAGTTAAAAGGCAGCCCTTCTGAAGCACTTTCAGAGTTATTTTCAGCTGCGAGCAAAGCAGAGGAATATTGCCCCTGGGTAGAAATTGCTGCCAAACAATGATTGGTGAAAAGGATGCCTACTGCTGAACCCTGTTCCATTTCAGATCACTTTCGGCCTCCTCTTTTCTTTGTTGTAAGGACCCATTACCGCAGAAAGGATTGCAAAGCATGTGCAGCATCCCATCCTTGTCCTCCATGCCAGGGCAGCAAGGGTGTGAGGTTTGCTTCTGATCTGTAAGGGCTGAGTACAGAGGAGGGCACCTCCTATCTTGGGGCATGGCACTCAGAATACCCTATTTCTGCCTCAAAATTTAGAGTTAGAGCAAAATAGTTCCATTTGGGAATTACAGAAGATGGGCGGTGCACAATTCTAGTACACAATGGAGATTGGTGAGACAGCATTCCTGCAGTCAGGTGGGCAGAAGGTAAACCTTGCAGAGCAGCAAGACCAGCATGGTGAGGATTGCCGGTGAGACTGAATGGCTTAAAAACTTTTCCAGAGCTAGCACAATCTCTGCAATTTTGAAACTTTCTGATGCCTAATAATCACAGGCACAGGAGCCTGCAGACCACAAAACAGCAGCCGCTGGGGAGCCCCCACGCATGCTGCAGTGTGTCCGCGAGAACAAGATGTGTGCCCACCAGGAAAGGTGAAAACTGAAGGAGCAGCAGGGCAAGGGCACGCTGAGTGCTGGGGACTCGCAGCCCTCCAGCACGTTTGCTTGCCTGGGGTCCAGAGCACAGCATAAAAGAAGGGTATGATTGTAAAGTGATTTATGGTTTTACCTGCAATCTACCCCATGCTAATGAGGTGATTCGGAGTGTGTTTTCCCTAGGTAACCACTCTTGCCAGCAGGCAGGGGACATTTTGTGGCCATGCAGCCATGCTCTTACTGCTGCTGGATGGGATTCCCCTTTCCCAGAGCCACCCTCCATTTTAGCTGGTACTCTAACACACAGCACTTCCCACCTGCACCAAGCAGGGTCAGGCCCAAATGAACACCTGCATGAGCGGTTCAGATCATTGTATGAACTGACATTTGTGTTGCAGAAGCACTGCCCATTTTCCTAGTGCTATTTTGAGGCTAATGTGTGTAGCCCTAACAATAATTTGTTTATTCATCCATTCCAGTAGCTTTGTTCCTGCTGACTTCTATCTAAATGCGATGTAATGCACATTTTATGAGCTATAGGATAGTTATGGCTTAAAATGAATCCATATAGTACCAGAACTGGGGGAAAAAAAAAAAAAAAAAAAGGACTTAAAAAAAAAATCCTCACATACATAAAAACTCCACACCTCAATTGTTGTTAATATTCCCCTTTGCTGAATTCTTACCTTTTTATGGCATAGAAAGAAGAATAAATTTAACACTTAATGCACATGGATCTGAGCACATTTTCAGTGTAGGGAACATGTAGGTAAATCAGAATGCTCAGAAACCTGTGAGCTGGAGGACAGCTTTCCCCGAAAGTGTTGAAAAAAGCTCTTTCAAATGAGGAAAGAAATTTCACTTTAAACATTTTTTAAAATATTGATGTAGCAATGTGGTGCTCTGCAATGAATCTTTTATGCATGATTCAGAGTCATTGGTATATTCCCAGATTTCTTTCAAAAGCTGACTTCTAAAAGCAGATATTCCTGCAGTAATAGTTCAAAACACTTGTGCTTCCATGACAGATGTCTATAGGCACTTTAGCTGCAAGCGAGCTGAGAACTCAGGTGCAATGGGGCTGTATCTATGTTGACCTCAGCATGCTAATCAAGGAATACACTCTAGCTGTTTGTGCTTCCTGCCCTGCCTCTGGCAGTCCATATTATGACCAGCAAAAGTCCGACAGTTTGGCTGAAAATGGCCACCCTTGGCTTATATGAGCTTNATAAATCCAAATCTTTCACTGGGTAGATTCAGTGTCTGATGAGCAGGTTGTGTTGCTACGTGCTTAGAGGGGACATGTGGAAGGTGAAGAGCTGGTTCTTCCATGCCACAGACCTGTGCTGAAGAGTAGCATCAGGCTGAACCTTCTCTTAGCAAGAAGGTTGCTTCTAGCCAGTGCTGGCACATACATCCTCACAGATTGGGCTTGAGGATGCGACATTTTGTGTGCAAAACTATAACCAACCACCTGTGGATTCTCCTGTGCTGGACCTGCCATTTTTCTCTGCCAGTTTAGGTGGGAGGTAACTCAGAAACCTCTGCCCTGTACTGGTGCAGTGAAAGGTAATTAGCCTTCCTAAAGGAAAACACAACTGCACAAACCTCCATTTAGCTCTTAATAGCTTGCTCTGATAATTGTCTTAAAACCAACCTGAAAATGTGAACCATTAGAAAGCATTACACCAGAGCCCATTCATGCTGCTTATATAGTAAAAGTTTATTTGTACAAGCAATTGCAGTGTCTATCTCATTTAGACCCCATAAGACCTTCCTATATGGCCCTCTGACTCCATGAGAATAGAGGCAATTCTCTCTGGGCAGCTACGTATTACGAAGGAAGCCACCACCACTGTGAGCAGTATTATCTTAACAAAAATATCCCTGCTGTTGCCCAAACCTTGACCTACTGGGTAGTTCTTTTTCTGTTAACATAACTCACTTGACATCTTTACCTTTGTATACCACTTTGCTGTGGTTCCTTATGACCCTTTTAAAGAAGTACAGTGGTGTAGCTTCATTGCAAAGATGAACTGCAAAGCATAGACAAATTTGGAAGATCTGAGGGGAAGGACAAAGGGCTGCTTGTTACTATTCCGTATATAGCCCGCCCCAAAGAATAACAATAAAAGATACATGGCAGTGAAGAGAACACATACTCTCTATCCACTGTGGGGTGCTCCACACAAACCTGTCCTTTCTGAAATTTCACTAGGTTGTTTTAGAGCATCAGAAAAGTAAAACAGCAACACTAAATATGATGTTTGATGTTTCTATTCCTCTAATATTAAAAACAGCTTTTTGTTTGTTTGTTTGTTTGTTTGTTTGTTTGTTTCCTGAAAGATCTGGGAAGATCTGAAGTTCCAAAGTCCAGGCCATGGTCTGACATAGGCGATATCACTATTCAGATTTGTAGGATCTTGTCAGGGCCCTTCCACTAAAGAAAGATCAGAGCAGAAAAGCATCAGGTGCTGTATTACCCTTCCTTTCTTTTCTTGGTTAAAGATGTGATAGTTGGACTTTCAAATGGCCTGATCCACCTCTGTTTCCTAGCCCCATGCATTCCACAGGGATTACATGCTCTTATGCTCTGCATCAACAGGAGGAGACAAAAGAGTTGTTTCTATGGATGCAGGAAACTAAAGGGTGATGGACGGACAAGCAAATGACTGATTTACAGGATGCTGTGCTATACCTATACTCAAAGGACAAGAGATGGATTTTTTTTTTTTTTCTGAGATATAATCAACAACATGTAGAGATTCTCAGAGGTTCCCACCTTGCTGCCTCCTCAGTCAATGCTTGCACTCTTCAAGGGTAGTGAGGGAAGTTGCATCCTCTCCTTCCCACAGGAGAATAGAGGTGAGGTGAACCACACAGACCTGCCCTTTCTGACTTTTCAGTTAACCAGCAAACTTTATTGTACCTGATAAAGCATAGTTTGTTTATCTTTCTGCTGTTCAGTAGTACTTATGTAGCTGGGTAACTTGAAGTCTTTGTAGCACAACAGGAGTTGTGATGCTGCCAGTGAGCATGGAAAACCTGCATGTGCATAGAACCATAGAATCATAGAATGGTTTGGGTAGGAAGGGACCTTAAAGACCATCTAGTTCCAACCCCCCTGCCATGGGCGGGTACACCTCCCACTAGACCAGGTTGCCCAAAGCCCCATCCAACCTGGCCTTGAACACTTCCAGGGATGAGGCGTCCACAACTTCTCTGTGCAACCTGTTTCAGTGCCTCACCACCCTTATCATGAAGAATTTCTTACTAATATCTAATCTAAATCTACCCTCTTTTGGCTTGAAACTGTTATCCTATCACTACACTCCCTGATGAAGAGACCCTCCCCATCTTTTCTGTAGGCCCTCTTTAAGTACTAGAAGGCCGCTATAAGTTCTCCCTGGAGCCTTCTCTTCTCTAGGCTAAATAACCCCAACTTTCTCAGCCTGTCTTGATAGGAGAGGTGCTCCAGCCCTCTGATCATCTTTGTGGCCCTTCTCTGGACCTGCTCTAACAGATCTATGTCTTGTGCTGGGGGCCCCAGAGCTGAATGCATGCTCTGGTATTGTTTCCTGAATCTATCAGGCCCCTCACACGAAAGATCTTGAGTAAGGAGGTGTTTGTTGTCACCAGTTACTTCATGTGTTCCTTTACATGAACTCCTGCATAGTAATGAGACAGTCTCCTTGGGATGTGCCATGCCGTTAGGATTCTCCGTGACTGTTAGCCACCCTACTGAGAAAACAGGCCCAACCTGATAAAAGGGAAAATCTGCAGCACTGACATAGTTTCAGACTCATTACAGTGCTAAATTCTAGCAGCAGAGCCCTCCTCTGGAGAATACTGGGTCAACACTAACCAGCCAGGTCTCAAAGGGCCTCCTGAGTTACATAAGTAGCTGTATTAATTTGACAGGGAGAAATTCCTTGCGTAATTTGCCCCATGTCGTTGAGTCAGTGAGAAAAACCACAGAGTTTCTGGCTTGAGGCTGAGCCCCTGATCAGTCACTTTGGCCAATTCATCAGTGCAGACAAGGGAGATGGAGAATGCTTGCTGGGCTGTGTTTGATGAAGGGAGGGTGGTGCTCACACACACTCGCATCAGCCCTGCTCAGGGACAGTATTGGAATGAATTCTTGGCCAAGCAGGTACCTGTGTGCTGTCTTTTCTCAGACTCTGCACATACATGTGTGCGCAATGGTGCCACTAGGAAACTTCACCTGCAGGTTTGCATGGTGGGCTCCAAATTCAGGCTCAGAAAGCCTGACCCCTAGACCTGCGATGTCCATGCCAGCACAGGAGTGCCACCAGCTCTCACTCTGGCTGACCCTGGACAAGTCCTTTGTTGCATGTCTCTGCTGATGGGGCTGTCCCCATTTCCTGTGCCAGGCTGTTTCAAATAGAAAAGATGGTGCTAACTCCCAGATTTCTTGACACTTCTCCTAGATGTTCCTGTCCTTAAAGTTGTATTGTATCTTGTACCAGTTACTCCTTCTGTAATGCCAAACACCACTGTACTGGTGTTATGATCCTTTCACACTGGTGTTGGTTACTCCTGGCCACTGCATGGTCTTGCAAGCTGCCCTTCTCGTCTAAGTTGTTTGAATTAAGAAAATCTAAGTTGGTCTGCTAGGGGAGAGGAAACCCTCCCACTTACCATCCCTGATGGAGCTTTACACTAGCAAGTATGAGGGGAGAATCTGGTCCCATGTGTTGAATGAGGCAGGAGGTGGTAGCATACAATGAAAATGTTAGGGTTTATCACAGAGTCACAAAATGGATGAGATTGGAAGGGACCTCTGGAGGTCATCTGGTCCTACTGCCTTTTCAAGCAGGGATACCCAGAGCAGGTTGCCCAGGACCATGTCCAGGCAGCTTTTGAAGATCTCCAAGGAGGGAGATGCCACAACCTCTCTGGGCAGCCTGTGCTAGTGCTCTGTCACCCGTACAGTAAAGAAGTGCTTCCTGATGTTTAGATGGGACCTTCTGTGCTCCAGTTTGTGCCCATTGCCTCTTGTCCTGGCACGGGGCACCACTGAAAAGAGCCTGGCTCCATCCTCTGTGCACCCTCCCTTCAGCTATTTATAGACATTGGTAAGATTTACTGCCTTTATCGGACTCTCTCCAGTATGTCCATGTTTCTCTTGTACTGGGGGGACCAGAACTGGACACAGTACTCCAGGTGCAGCCTCACCAATGCTGACTACAAACTCTTGGGGTATCCATAAAGGATGGGGCTCTGGGTGCAGGGGATCTTCTGTGGAACTTTATGTGGGCTTAGGAGCTGAAGACAGTGTCCTGTGCACTGCAGCAGCAGATGGGTGTAGTGTGTGTATTTTCCCAAATGCATGTTCTGTTTATCTGGACTTTGAACCCTCCTGAGAATTAGAGGGATGCAACACTTTCTCTTACTCCAGGTCACAGAGTCTCCCTCACTGCAATCAATAAAAAAACTCTCCTCAGGCCGAGAAACCCATGACACAATCTGGTGCTGTGGTGTGCTGACGACTCAAATGTCAGGCTGAATGTTTAGCCCTCCTGCAGGCAACATTGTCCCCACCCAATCTATCCCTAGTGCAGGCCTTTGTTTGTACCCCATGGGAGGAAAATAATCCCCTTGCCTCTGACCACACCTGGATTCAGCCTCCAATTTGGCACCTTGAAAAGTGGGCCAATTCTCCAACACTTTTGCAAGGACTAAAGCCAGGGTGAATACAGCTAATTCTGACCACTCTAATTAGGTGGTGACTTAGCAAGAGGAGACCTCACCTGTTAGAAAAATGAGAAAACAAGAGAGGAAGAGAGAGAAAAAGAAGGAAAGAAGGCAGGCAGGAAGGCAAGCAGAGAGAGAGAAAGGGAGAAGGAGAAAGAAAGAAACAAATGGTCCTGAAAAATAAAAAAAGAAAATACCAAATGCTTGGTAACTGTGACCAGGAGGGAGGATGGGAGCAACGCCTTTTCCTTGCAGGTGCGGGACAGAAGAGTCTGTCTTACATAGGAGTGAGGTCTGAGTGTTGGAGGGGCACCAGGGGCCGGGAGGGCAGCCACAGAGCAGATGCCTTCATGTATTTTCTGTCTTGCCTTAGCTGTAGATCTCTGGGGAAGTCTTTACTGGACAAATCAGACAATGACGTTCCTGTTGTTACTCATGGGAATTCACTGGTTCAGAGAAATGCCCTGAAAATATGTTGAAACCCAGTTATGTTTTCTCAGACAAACAAAAAAATCTCCACTAGTGCTCCACCAGCCCTGGCCAAAAATCGGTGTTTTCCTCAGCATATTTAGTGATCAGGTGCCTTCCCCCATTCCTCCCAAAAGAAAAAAAAAAAACAAAAACAAAACATCTGCTCTAGATTACTTGAAATAAAGAGGACCCAAACCTGTATGTATGGTTTTCTTAGCTTCTCGTACACAGAGAGCCAGGGCCATGGAAACACCAGACTAAGAGGCTTAGAGTAAATCCTGGCAGTCTCAGTGCTAGCAACTCTCCCACTGATAAACAAAGCCTAATAAATAAGTTTGAGAGAAAAACTAAATGAGAGTGCGTCATTGTTGAGCAGTTAATTAGGATCCCTCTAAGCATTTGTGCTGCGAAGAACAAGAAAATTAAAGAATACAAAAACATATGTTGGCAAGACTGAAAACACTAAAAGTAAACACTGCTGTTATTATTAGTAGTAAAAATAATATTAATTAGTTGTATTACAGTAGCACCTAGTGGTGCTACTGGATCTCATCCCCAGGCGAGTTCAGGGTCCCCAAAACACAAAGGTCTTAAATAGAAGTTGTGTATATTTGCATTCATGTGCATATAGATGTAACATGCATATATAGAGAGATGCATACATAACGTGTAGATAGACACACAATTCAAATGATCGAGAAACACCAGTACATGGAGATCAGGCTATAGAATATTTTGTAACTTGACTTCTCTTCCTATTTTTTGAGTTACTGCAGTGCAGCTCCTTGCAATTGTTACTTATGATATACAGACTATAGGACTGTAGTAGCAGTGCAGGAGTCAAAGTATATACATATATATGTGTGTGTGTATTCACATACGCATACATATATACAAACATATGTATGTATATGTGTATATATATATCTGTATGCATTTATACACACACTCACACACACATGAAGGTGTTTTCTCCTAACTTGGATAAGGTTTTTTACACAGAAAGCTTGGCTGAAGGAAGAATAAACCCTACCCCAACATCTCCATTTCCTCACCAAGCACCATTTCCTCACCACAAGCCAAATTGCTGCTGTCCTTTCTGTGCATGCATGGGCAGCATGCACATTTTGGAGTGTGGTGTCTCACCCCACCTTGCACTGTGAAATCCTCCCTCAGGAAAGTCATAGTTGAACGCTGCCCTTGGCTAAGCCAGCACTGCGTTGCCTCAGCGGGTGCAGAACTGTATGTTTCAGTTTCTGCAGCTGCTGCTGACTTCTACTAAACCAATCCTAACAAAGAAAACAACTCACCTTTTATTTTCTGAAGTGAATTTGCATGCCATAACTGGGAGAGAGTATAAGGACCCAAATGACACACTGTTAACTGTAACTCCGGATTCATTAGCACATGGGAACTAATTTGTTAATGTGTTGGCGCCTAGATTTCCTAAGAAAATGAGCCCCTGCAGATTATCCGGGTTCTTATTTCAAACAGAATGCTGCTGAGATTTGAAAAGAAAACCTAGTTTTAGTCTAAAATAGCAGCAGCAGAAGCATTACAGTCTTGAAGTTTTCAATGCTGAAATTGCATGGCAGGTTGAGGCATCAATTTGATGTCCAGAGACATGCTTCGTTTGAATGATAATTTCATTAGATTAGTTTGTAAACTTTTAATGCAGGTTGTATTATATGTCTAGAAGAAACAATTTGTGTGACAGACTATCCTTCATAATCCCCCTCTTCAGACTTCTGGTAACAAAAGACCCTTAATGCTGAAGATGTTTTGTGGGAGGAGAAACATTTTCCAAACAAGCAGTTTCTCCATTCCAGCCCAGGTAACAAAGAGGCCTTAGGAATTTCTGTGGCCTTGTCAGAACTGGCCCATTGGTCTTAAAGCCACCTGCTGCTTAAGCCATTGGTCAATAGATTAACTGCTGCTATTACTAAGTGTTTAGAAAAGTAAGTTATGTGGCAGAACAAACAAAATCAACCTCCTTAACACTTGTTAATTCAAAATTTAATAAATCTGCACTGAGAACAGTGAGGCAATCAAGGGGGTGGGGTGGACAAGAAAGCTCTTAGTATGCACTGGTCCTCCAAGAAAAGTATCACGTATCAGATAAAAAGTCTTCATGGCATCTTACACAAAAGGATAATACTCTATTTGCTTTGCAAAACTCCCTTGACACTTCAGTCCACCCCTCTGCCTTCCTCCTTTTCTTCCGGTTTTCTGATGCTGCTCTGTGCTGTACATTTTGGGCAACTTCCAAACCTCAGTCATGTAAGATAAATTCACAATAAACAGTAATAGCGGAGTAACTTCCCAGTGGAAAGGCTGGAAGCATTCAAATCCCGTCAAAAGCTGTGACACTCCACATCCCCGCATGTCATTCTCATTCTGTAGTGAAACCACTGTTTTAACAAAGCACATCCCCCAGAAGAGAAAGCTTTGTGCCTGCCTTCACACACAGCTGAGGACTTCGCAGCACCGTGGCAGGCCAGGAGGATTTTGGCAGGGGGGATGAGGAGTTTCGGGAGGCCGATGCAGGTACTCATCCTTATGTGGCTGGCCTGAGCAAGGGCTGGAAAGGTGCTACCTATTTGTCTTAAAATAAGCCATATACAAACCTCTTTCACCTGCTGCCTTATGCTATTTCATGAGGAAAAAAAAAAAAGAAAGAAAGAAAGACTTGGGAGAAAAAAATATTTTTCCTGCAAAAAAAGGGGATAGAGAGATACCAGCTAATTGGTCAGATAGATTTAGAAGTTCTCTCTCCTTGCTTTTCTGTCATAAGCTTCAAGCACTTACTATTTCCCATACTGCAAATTTAAGTTACTGGTAAAATATAGATCTCATCATCATTTTGTAAAGATACAGAGAAGCTGTTGGAATAAATTTCCATTTCTGCAGTCTTTTCTTAACACAGGGTCTTTTACAGTCTTACGTTTCATTAATAAGTAATTTGTTTCGCATATATGTCAGCTGTGACTTAAAACTGAAAACCAGGATAGTGGTTGCCCTTCCTTAATTTATAACCATGGGAAGGATGCTCCCATTGAGCCTGTGTTTTCCCAGAGGATGCTCTGGAGAGGAGAAAGGTCCTGAATAACTGCCATTCATGGGCAAATTTGTCCACTGATGTTTTCCCACTGAGCATCCAGGGAAGAGGAAGGAGTGGAGAAATGCACAGTAACATCTTCCTACTCCAGCATACTTGAACACAGGGTGAAGTATAGCAGCTGGCGCTGGTCTTTTCTTCATAAATATGACTGGGTTTAGGGGTTTGGTTTTGTCGGTTTTGTTTGTGTGTTTGTTTGTTTCCTGTTTGACTCCTGACAGCATCATTAATTTGCTGGGTCCCATTCAAATGATTAAGAAGACACAGGGAGAAGGCAGAAAGGACAGATAACACAGCTGAAATGTTTACTTGGCCAGAAATCAGGGCTGACTTCAGTATCCTGCAAACAGAAGGATTGCTGGGAGCAGCAGGCAATGGGTGAGCGAAGGAGAAGGGGTGCTGGATTAAGCCACACAGCAGTGATAACATAATCAGGGCAAGGGAGGGACCCACTCTGCCTCCTCTGCCTCCTCTTTCCAGAGTTCCCGTAAGTCTAAAACCAATTTTGCCTGGTGCAGTTGGCTGTTCCAGAATGCCCAAGCTGGCAAGAAGGGGCAGCACCTCCGTTAGGAAAACAAGGCACCTTCCAATCAAGTTTTCAGTTTGTCTTCCCCAGGACCTATATGTTGGGCTGTGATTTCTCTGCAGACATTTAGGTCTGGATCTGGTCGAGCCTTCTTTAAGCAGGCATGAGAATAAATGCTACTGTGAGCCTCCATGCTGTTTGGAGGACTGAAGGCTCCGCCTGCACACGGCTGCAAATCTCCTGAGAGGAGAACACAGCAGTAACTCCAAAACGTTTTCCTTGCAGACCTTGTCAAGCTGTTTTTGCCCTGGTAGGGGAGCATTTAGACATCTATGAACAAGATAAGATAAATGATTTATTGTGGCATGGTAGGTATTGCTAGGCTATCAGCTGCCATCATGGAGCCCGAGCTGATGGTTGTAGCAAGGTATTAGGGGCTATCTGTAGAAAGGACATTTATCTCAAATTTCTTGAATACATCAAAGCTCCTCGCATTTCTGGGAATATGTGGGGGTAAAAGTAAAATGCTAAGAATGTTTCAGCTGGACTTCTATCCTTCCTTCTCTCCCCATGTCTAATCCCCCCCCCCCCCCACCCCCCCCCCCCCCCCCCCCCCCCCCCCCCC
>VXAA01001603.1:346475-367260 GCA_013399115.1 Anseranas semipalmata
CCCCCCCTTACAGCAGCCTGGTAAAATTGTGGTGCAAGGTTAAAATCAGAGGCCCATGCATAATAAAAGATTGCCTGTGATCTGAACAGGCAGTGTTATGAATATCTCTGGCTCCAGGACCTATTCTCCTGACAGGACACAGTGTAAAGAAAGCCAGATCCAGTGCCATAGTTCCACTCTGCAAGGAGCGCCTGTAACACTTTCATTCACAGTATCTCTTTCCAAGAAGGTGGGCAAGCATCTGTTTTTGCAGCTGACATCAAAGCTGGTTTTCAGCCAGTCTGCTAGCAAGAGATACTAGTGAGCAGGGTCCCATTTGACAGCCATAAAGTCTGGGTAGTTTACTGTAATGCAGTTAAAATCAAAGCACTTTCCTGGTTTGCTGTGCAATGTCCCTGCATTCCCACTGCCTGGCAAGGTCAGCTGAATAATATTATAAATGTGTGCTGTCTGATTCCTTTTCATTTATCTTTAATGTGACATTGCTTTCTGTACACATATTAATTGCATAAGCCAAGACAAATTGTGGAGTAAATAAATATATTTTTAGATGTTACTTTAGTTGGAAAGCAGGAGATGCAGTCTCTACTTAGACTTGATACCCATGAGCCAAATGTTGCTTTCCTGCCATGATATGATTAAATCAAGTAATTTCCTTGCTCCTTCATAGCAAAGAAACCTAAGCTTGATTGTTTTCCCCCTTTGAGGCTAAGAATTTAAACTGTGTTTGAGAAAAGGATGATTTTGGATCATTTTCTGTTCTGATTGTGCTAGGTATTACATGGAGTGCAAAGGCAATACATGTTGTAACATGACACTTAAACTGTTATTACACTTGTATTGCATTTAGAAAAAAAATCTTCAATCATTCATAGTTAACCTAGGAGAGCGCATTTCCCAATGTGACACTTACATGTTTTAAAAATAATGGGATGATTTGTTTCTTTCCCCTTGAATACAAGGCAGTGAGGTTAGAAGGGGAAGCAGAGGGGGCATGAAAAGTGGCTTATATTGTCAAGGTCTCCTTAACCATTAAGCAGTGAGGAAAGAATCAGAATGCTTTCTTGGGTGAAAGCAGAGAGACTCTCCAGTGATGACTGTCCTTCTCAGCCTTTCCTATCACATGCTAGCAGTTAAAATAATACTCATCTACAGGGCATCCAGCAGAGTTGATCTACCTTTTTTGCTAGGAGGTTCACGTCCAGTCAAGCCTGATTAATCTGTTGCAAGTCCTGAATGATCCCAAATATAACACATAACAGCTACACCTGTTTATCAAGTCAGTTCATTTCCCTTCCCCTATTCCACACTGAAAAGGAGCATTAATTAAAACAGTAAACAAACGAGCGCCTATTCTAAATCAGAGCTGCAGGCAAAGAAGAGATAACTTAGGCTCTTGAGAAGAGGGATTTTCAGTTAATTTATGGAATCTACTGTCACTCTCAGGGCAAGGGAGCTTACTTCTCTGGGAAATTGAAGCAGACAGGCTTTGTCTAAACACTTCTTTTTCACTGAATATCCTTTTTTTATTTATTTTAATTTTTAATCAAACCTTTTCTATTTTCTTTCTTTTCTTTTCTTTTCTTTTTGGTTTGGTTTGGTTTGTTTTTAGGAAAGAAATTACTAGATTTTTCCAGTGTTCTGGAGACTTATTCAGCTTTTCTTTTTCTGTTAGGAGTGAAGAGGAGAGGCAGGGAGCTGAGCTTTAAAAAAACAGTGTGAGGAGATGAAATGTTCTGTTAGCAAATTGTTCCCCAGAAACTAATTGCTGTGTTTCCATCCACTTTGATTATTCATTATTTCACCAGCATTTTCATCTGGAGTCTGTACCTGATCCTGGACGAGCACTGATGTGAGCGTAAGATTTTGTCCATTCAGAGACCTGGTGACTGCAGGGAGCCCACCTGAAGAGTTGCAAAATAGTGTCAAAAAGACTAGCTTGATTGCCATACTGAGGAGCCTACAGTCTAAGGCCCGCCTATAAGAGCTGGTTGCCCTGTGCAGTATAGATGTGAGCATATGAACAAGCTTACAGGACTGTGACATAGAAATACCCAGAGACTGCAAGGAGAGCACCGTGGGAATCAGGCAGGCAAAGCCCAGCCCGGCTGCTGGCGGTGCTCAAGGATGCTGCTTGCATCTGTCTCCCTGAACCAGCACCAGGGTGGGTCAAGACCTCGCTCTGCATGAGAAGTCACACAAGGAAATCACCCAGGTATGGGTGCTGCAAGGTCAGGGCCTCCACTTCCTTTTTGTTGTTGTTTTTTTTTTTTTTCAAGAGAAGCATATGTATTCATTTTTTTGATGGAGGGGAAGAAACAGAAAATAAGTGGGGGACTGCCTCAGAGCTTCAGAAGACATGGGGGCCAGAGTGCCAGTGAAAATGGAGGGGCGATGTGCTCTGAATTCCCCGTCAGAGGAACGTTGCGGAGTTAATTGAGACTGGCTCTCCCACATCCCTGGAGAGTGCCCTGACCCCCTACCTACGGCAGCTGGGGGAGGGCAGGGAAGCAGAGCAGACCCTCTTCCTCTCCCTCTCCCTCTCTCTCTCTCTCCCTCCTCCTCTCCCTCTCCCTCTTCATTTTTTAATCAGAAATCCTA
Organism: Anseranas semipalmata; assembly: GCA_013399115.1. Classification (NCBI taxonomy): domain Eukaryota; kingdom Metazoa; phylum Chordata; class Aves; order Anseriformes; family Anseranatidae; genus Anseranas; species Anseranas semipalmata. The sequence goes on from VXAA01001603.1 coordinate 349,077, forward strand.
CCCTGAGAAACCTTCCCTGCTGTAGCTCCTGCTGTACGCTCCCAGGACAAGTTTCAGTTTCAACAAATCACCATTATCTGTCAAAAAGTTCGCAACCTGCTCTTGTTATGAGCTGTTTTTCAGTTCCAGTGCATAGCTAAAAAGATTACTGCTCTGCCCAAAATAAAATACTATTGGCAGGGAGACAGTTTAAACTCCTATCAGCCAGGATTTGTCATGATGAAGGCTGCATTTCTCAGGAATCATACTATCATTTCGCTTCTTACAATAGTGTTGAGACTCTCTCCCTGGGCTAATTAATATATTAGATGTTTTATTTTATTTCAGGCTGAGATTTAGAATAATTCAGTTTGTAAAATTACATTGAAATTGTAGTTTTCATAAAATTGCAGACAGACCAAAAAAAGTTCTGTAAATCTTTGTCATTTCAGATATAAACCTCCTTTAAAGATACGGGAATGCCTTGTACATATTTCAAGTCATCCAGCTTTTCCTCCTGGCATATCCAGTAATCATGTTGACAAATTAATGGTAGAGAATTAGTTGTACATTAAAGATTTAAATTATATTATGCGGCACATTGTCATAAAATGATAAAAACAATAGGAAAATAAATGTAAATTAATTCAAGTTACTGACATGTAAAACACAGAGTGACATCTGTACACTTAACAACTTGCGCAGCTGCCATACTTTCAAACATAAAGTAAGTGTTAGGTGCAAAGGAACAGGGGAAGCGGTATAGCACGCCCCACGCTCTGCGGTGCACACGGAGGCAGGGGATGGGGCCAGAGCCAGTGTTTGAGAATTTCGGTGGGCTGGGCAAAGTGTAACTCTGGTTCTAAACAAACAAATCTGTGTCCAGACTCACCCCTTTGTGCCCCCGGGGGGACACTAGAGAAGGTGCCTTTGTCAAGCGGAATGAATACCCCGTAATGACAATACCGGGGGTTTTGTATTATCCCACCCCGAATGAAAACCTGCGAGTCCCTGTAAATGCCAAAGTGAAATTGCTTCCAGGGGCACAACCCTTGGACTTTCAAGGGCTCGCACACTACTGTGCAGGCTAATTACACGGATGCCGTTTCCTGGTATGAAGGAATGTGTTACCTGCAGCAACGGGTGCAGAAAATATGGGGAGCGGGAGGCGCTAGGAGGAAGCAGAAAGCCGCAGTGAATTCAAGCCCCTGCTCTAGGTTTATACCCACAATCCAGACCCATGCTGGGAGACTAATCACTCGGGCCATTCTTCGGGCTGTTGTCCAATCAGACCCTGAATAGCAAAACTTCACAATGCAGAGTATGAATTAGAGGGGAATAAATGTGGGTGCAGACTTTTTTTGCAACAATACCTAACTGGGCCTTTCAGCCAGGACAACTCGTGGACAAAGGCACGGCGGAAATTGAAGTAACTTTTGGAGGCCCTCACGGCTCTTGCCAGTAAGAGCTGGCTCTAAATCGGTAGCACTGCCTTCTTTTTGTGTGGACCGGATCAATTATTCACTGGGGGGGAAAGAGAAAAAAAAGTCTTAAAAATTGGACATTTTTGTTGTACTTGCCTCAGAAATCATGGCTGTTCTCAGAATAAAACCAAATATTTTTGTCTCCTCCTCCTCCTCCTCCCTTTGGTGGATGCTGTAATTATTTAGGCTGTGGTGGAGTGCAAGCATCCCACAGACCCCCACCCCCCCACCCCCTGCACCAGAAGGAGAGAAAAGCTTCTTGAGCTATAGAGATGTCAGGTCTGTGTTTTAAAATTTAGCTTTGTTTACCCAACAGAATGGAATTCATTACTGTGCAAAAGTGGTTCAATTTTCTGACCTTTTTTATTCAAAATGTTGAAAGTAGCAAAAAGCTCATTCGAAGGTCACAGGTTTATGTATCTATTCTCTTAAGTGTTTTAGAAATTCATATGGAGGACACTAAAGGTGGAATATGTGAAAACATACTGTTCATTGTTTACCCTAACCTTGCCATGATTATTAGATAAATGAGTGAAGCAAAATGGCATTAAAAGCCATTGTTAACAGTGATTTTTCTTTTCCTGAAGACTGTTCATTTTTGCCCCTGATCTGCAAAGGTCATTTTCTAATTCTTTTCACTGAGTAGTTTATATAACTTCTGCATTTCAAGTCTATAAAAAGCTTTTGCAGACTTTTCATACTGTAAGTAGTAATTTGTTTCATTACCGTTTGAATTTTTATATGTAATTCCTACAGACGTTTTGATGATATTGTCAGGCTTAAAAGCTGAAAGGCTTTTCAGTTATTTTTTTTTAACCCAGATCCATTCTATCTGGATAATTTAAAATTAGTGGAATTAATCAGTCAGCCATTTAAAAGCCAAACTTTACGGAGTGAGAGATTTGAGGCAAAATTATTTTATTTTTCTGTATCCGCAGCTTATTTGAAAGGCCTTTTCAGCTAGCTATCTGAAGCTGATATTTAACTGTTACTTATTCCCCTAATTTCTGTCCTTTGTTAGAGGAACTTTCCTAGCTAGATCTTGTTGCTCCGTTCCATGCTAATTGCAAGCTTACATTATATAAATGGCTTTGTAAAGAAAACTATAACCCTAAGCCTTGAAAGTTGCATGTTTCTATTTGCTCAAACTTGATGCACTTATTTGGAGAGGGTCATTTCGAGGAAAGCTGTGTAGGCACTAAGAATGTCCTGTATAATAAGCTTAAACAGAACCCTTTGTCAGGCCTAGTATTCTCAGGCCTGAAAATTAGGCCTCCTTTTTCTAACCGCGGGCTGAAGTGGTTCATTACCGCAGCCTCCTTCGCCGGGCCTTGGCCCAGCCATTCCCAGTACTCGAGCGCTGTAACTTCCTTAAAAAGGAAGAAGGAAAACATGGCACACAAAGGTCTTGTTAGCACTTCCTATGCGAAATTAGCAGCTTTCTAAAAGGTACAACTCCAATTACCTCACATTGTGGGGACGCGCACAAACCCAACAATGCGTCCAGTCTTGCAAGTGACATTCTGTCTCTCCGGAGTTACTTCCCTAATTAGGGATGACGAAGCTCCATTCTGGCGAGTGCATCTATTTACAGTGGGCCACAATGCCGCAACTCGAGCATCCTTCTGAAAGGCCCGTGTTAAAAAACACAAGTGCTCTTTTGGTGGAGCTGTCTATGGGGAAGCGCCGCATTCCTGGCGGCTACACCCTCGAGAAAGTGCCGCTGCGTTCCCCGTATTGTTCACACTTCAGGACTCATTGTGGACAATAAAGCTTCTGCCCAGCGAGCTCTGGGAATTACAGTGGACAATGGGGAGGCATTCTTAGGAGAGTCTAATGATGGAAAAAAAGAAAAATATTTATTGCTTTTGACAGTTTCACAAGGGGCAAAAATCCTTGTCATGGCTAAAGTTTCCACAGCTGTTGGAGGAAGGGTGGTCATATGGACTAAGACAGTTCAGCTCCTTTGTTAGGAGCCTGAGCACCAGGGCCAAGCTGTGAAATTAAAGATTAAGTTCATTAAGGTAAGATAATGGCGCTTGGATTGTTGTTGATACAGGTGTAGCAGCAAGGCCCGGCTCGCCGAACCCATCTGTGTGGTGGCTCTGCGCGAGGGAAACACTCTGGCAGCGGGGGCATGCCGGAGATGTTTGCTGTTTGCTCACCTCCTGACGGGGCTGGAGACCCGTGCCTCTCTGCACTGGGGGGGCAGGAAGCATTTCGGGGCACCACAGGACATGCCTTTGCCCTGAGAAGAAGCCCGCCTGGATTTGGGGCTCGAATACTTGCCAGCTTGTTTCCACTGAGTGGAAACGTCTTGAGATAGTGGTGGTGTTACTGTGAGAGACGAGGAATTATTAATTCCCCTGGTAGCTTATTTGACATAAAAGTGTTGCTGATTATTAGTTTGCTGCTGCTGCTAAGTGTTTGGATTCTTCATTATTATTGTGTTATTTGTATTGTTAACAGTTCAAAAGTTCAACAGTTTCAATTAAATTGCACTCTAATATTAGGGTTCCAGTATGAAATTACTGTAGTTAATAATAAAATAAGACCTTTGTGTAGGTATATAGATAGCTTCCCAAATTCATTAAAAAAGCCCTCATGAATTAGCACAAACATACTGCTGGGGGTTGCGCTGTTTTGATTCAGAAGATCAATTATCTATTGTGCTATTTCTGTGATGAAGATGGATGATAATTTCAAGTGATTAAAAATGCTGCGGTACAGTTTCCATTTTATTTCATTACAATAAACATAAAGACATAGCTTGCATTAAAGAGTCTGATCGCTCAGTTCTGCTGTTTTACTTTATCTTGCACATCGGTCACCCAGCACAGACACCGATTTTGACTGCTGCGAGTGTGTCACATGCAGAAATGAACAAGCCGATAAGCAGAATTGTTTGCAAACCTGCTGCTCAGAAAATGTGCTTGCATGGCAAAGCCTGTGAGAGAGTACAATTTAATCCACTCATTTCACCTGCTATGATGCTGCTCGTCTGTGCAGTCTTCTGTTTGTTTTGCAGTGCAAGGTGGTTTGAGGTAGCACACTCTGATCAGGACGCAGGTCCTCTAATATATTTTCTTCCACAGGTTTTGTGCAGGTTAGAGTCAACAAGTGGACACTGACAATTTTTTAGAGATCAGAATTTCCATGGCCTGTTGTCTGTCCTTTCCAGGTTAAGCCCGTGCACAGAAAAATTTAATTTTCTGTCTCATTCTACCTTGGCAAGCCGATTGCTTCTGTGTCCATTTGGGAAAATACTGGTCTCAGAAATTCCCCAAAGACAACATCTTTTATTCAAAGCTGAAGAAATGTCCTTTTTTTTTTTTTTTTTTTTTAAGAGAGAAATCTGTTTGTACATAAATTCTCTGTTCCTGCTCCTGGAGAGTATAAACAACATATCAGTAATTTTAGAAAGTCAATCATTCAAGTAACACGTAACCTCCTTATGGCATCTTTAAAATTTAAGGTCTAGGTTTACTCTTGTGATGTAGATAATGAATTCTGTTTGCTCACTTGAGAGAAAAACCTGTTACGTAACTGGAATATATATTCTATTACAGCTAATGTAACGTTTCATCCCTTGAACCATTTGATAATTATAAGGAATGTTGCAAGCAACTTGTTAAGTTTTATTAGGTCTCATTTTACATTTTAGTACTACAGAGAGCAGTCACTAGAAGGGTGCTTTTTAACAAGGCAAAAGGTTTTTGATTCTTTTTTTTAAAAAAAAAAAGCTGAGGATGTTTTTCTATAAAGGGCTGTTTATTACTCAAATAACTTCAACCATTTGCAGCTACGTGAATAATTTTAATGTAGCCTGTGAAAAATAATTTATAAAAAATTCCATTAAAATCTTAAAATATAAATCTTAAGCATCTTCTGTTTTAATGTTTTCAGAGACTGTTGAAAAATACTTGTAAAATATAACTGAATGGTTCATGAAATAATTTGACTACAAATCATTTCTGACAAATTAAATTAGCTTCATTTTCCTGCATGTAGACGTGTCTGAGGTAAGAGGAGAACTTCCAATATTTATTAAATAGATCACAGCCTAAAAAAGATACTTTATCGAGATGGGAAAAGAAAGTGAAGAAAAATGACACCAGCTGTGTTGCTCCATCTATGTTTACATTTATACAGGATAGGGGCATTAGGGTATTATATTTGAAAAATATCTCTCAGGTAGATTGTTTTCAAGATGAGTTTGCTCCATGGAATAGTTCACATGCTGCATGTGTAAATGTGTTTCTCTCTCTAACGTAAGTATATGTACAGCTGTATTGATGAATGCCTACAATATTTACATGTAGATATCAACATAACAGTGTGTGTATATGAATACAATTTCTATATGGGAGTATGCATATGTATATCTATTAATTTGAATAATTTGGCAAATTCATATTGCTTGATATATATTATATCCCAGATGGTTTGCTCATTGTAATCTTTCCTTGTTTACATAAAAATATAACAGATCCAGTAATAATAAAAATTCCTTTAAGATAAGTGACTTTCTGTAGCACTGTTTCCATTTTTCCTGCTTTTCCAACATGCTGTCATAAAAATAGTAGAAAATTTTTAGAAACTCTTGCCAAATCTTTTGTCTTAGGAATTATGCACTGAATTTGCACCTGTGATTAATGATTATTAGGCTCCGTTTGTTCTGTGATTGACCACTTCTTCTTGGAGAGTAATTCATCACTAGGAAATACATATCAAATTTAAACAGTGCCTGTGTTTTGCTAAACAAACCGTTGAATGAAATACGGTTTACACAATAGTGTCTACTTTTGTTATTCTCTGAAGGATAAAACTACATGGTTGTGAAGTGTAACTTTCCAAGCACATGTTGTTAATTGTAGGAATCAGTGCTGCACATGTGTGGGGCTTATGAGAAAATTTCATCATGAACACAGAATGTTTTTTTTTACTTTGTTTCTGGCTTATATGCTAGGTGTTTTTGACTAACCAATATATGGAGAATAATATTAAGAAATCTATGAGATTACATTTCCCTCTGTCCTCTACAGTATGTCCTAAAATTGTAATCTTGCTCAGCTGCTGAGTCCACCCCCTGTTCTCTGTGGATTAGTTATTTAACTTGGGTATTGAGTATACTAGAAAAGCTTAATCTAAGAGTCATTATATGTGTTTTAATATTAAAATTTGTCATTGCCAAATCAAAGTTTTACATTCTAAATAGGTTCATGCGCTTTAGTGGCATGATTAGCAAATGTTTTATAGGGAAGACAAATGGACAGATTTAGTATATGGTTTTCACACAACCCATTATTCTGTCCTGCTGGAAGTAAAAAGCTCAGAGCTTTTTATTATTATTATTATTTATCTATTTATTTGTGAAATATTGTTTTAAAGGATTAGGTTGACTTTTCTGAAGAATCTTGTATGGGCTAGAAAGGCTGTCACTAAGCATCCGTGCTTTTTTGGCAAGAGAAATTAGCCTTCATTGAGCTCCATACTGTGCTGCTTAGGCAGCTGGTACACAAATTAGCAAGCATAGTTAGACTCCAGTGCAAGTCATTTTTCCAGCAAGTTATTTCCTGCAAATTTAATGTTGCAACTTTTTAATATAAATGATCAGAAATTCTTGGGCATAAAAGCTTGCAGTCATCAACCGGGGGATACAGTCAGCTTGTGCACAAGAATACTTTGGCCAACTCTAATGTCCTCTTGTGAAGTCCTCTGGGGGTTCCTGGATAAGCACAGGTAGTCACCTGAATGGGCTACAGTCACTTCTAGGCCCCTCCTTTTTAAAACACGCGGAAGACAGAGATTTAAATGAGTCTACCAGATTACATGCCTATTGGATAACAGGGGTGCAGTGAAGCCCTTCTCTACTCCATTTATTTATCTTTAAAAAGATTGCAACGGTCTCTTCTGTGCAATGCATCAATTGTCAAAAAGGGAAAAGTTTTTTATTTAATCTACTATCCTTGTATCCGATGACTATTCCCTCTACCAGATCAAAATTTTTTGTCCCTCAGTGGTGTGTGGCTGCAGTACAGGGCATATAGATATTGCACCTAGCTTCAAACCAGTCAGCATGGGTACAGCACAGAATCTAACTGAGAAGCACAACTATCTTGCCAACTTGTGACTTTGACCTCCAGGGGCTGGTCTGCTTCCAGGAGTTAAGCTGGAATGCTGCTTCACAGCACTGTAGTCTTCAGTGAAGACATATCCTCAGGCAAAGAGTCTTCATGTAGCCAGTAATGAAAAAAAATGTCTTGAAGAACCTCTGTTCTCTCTTCTTTCACCTGTTTTTGCTTCATTTCATGGCACATATTTAGCTTCTGTGGTTTTGGGGTCCATTCTGAGGAGGCTTGTGACTCTTGGAGTCAGACAGTGCAGAGCATGAATTCTGTTATTCACAGGTGGGCTGCTATTTGCTATCTCACTATCTATGTTATCAAACCATAATTCTAACTAGACCCTGAAAAATACTGATGATTTGAGTACACTAATTAATTCTAAGTATAGAGCTAATATCATTTAATTTTCTGAAGAGTCTTGGCTCTCCTGATACACTCCCACATCATGTTGTTCCTCCTTTTTCTTCCCTTTTTAATAAGAACTGTAGTGTGGAAAATAATAATGATGGACAAACAGGGCTCAAAGGCTACTTGAGTGAAGGAAGAGGCCAGGGACACTGTTTCCAAAGTAGGAAAAAAAGTCAGATGCTACTTAAGGTCCAGAGGAGGAGAAACAAGTCAAGGGAGCAGTATGACATTAGTCAAGAGAGTGGATTCAGGGAGAAAAAGCAAAAGAAAATGAGAGGAGAAATGCTGGTCAACGAGTATGTAGAGATTTTAGAGAGCTACCGATGGTGATGATGTGTTTAAAGAGCATATGGTAAGAGACAAGGAGCTAAAGGAAAGACTAAAAAAATGTCCATGACGTGGGTTAGAAAGGAGAAAGAAAATTGACTGAGGGGTCAATTCAAAATGTTTTTAAGAATACACTTGAGTGTAAGCACCTAAATAACTTTACAGAAGTCAAGCAGATGACTTGTAGTGAAAGCTGTGTGTGTGCCCATGTACCCTGCTGAACTGGAGCTTTTAATGACAGCCTTTATACAGATTTGAGTGAGGGAGGAGTTGGACAAGAAAAGGTTACAATAACAGAGATGCATGGCCAGCAAACAGAATAAGGCTAACACAAACTGAAAGCTAAAGGTAACATATCTCTTTTTATGTTCCAGAGCTTCCTACAAACTTTTATCTGCTTTTGTTCCACACCCTCTGTTTTACTTTTACATCAGACTGACAGCTTTCAACATTAACCTAAAACTTCCTATCTTCCAGCTCTGAAGATATGCAATGTTGTGGTTATAATACAAAGCAGTTTCAAGCTTGCTTGAAAGATTCCTGAACTGGAAGGGGTCTTTTTCCTCTGGTAGGTCTGTGGATGCAACATAATATTCAAGTGGGCAATCCAGGCACAGATCCTGGTAGGGCTGTAGTTCTAGGTCTTTACTATTTCCAGTTCAAATGGCTTCCTACAGATATCAAGAAAACTCATGTTAATGTTCTAGTTTCCTTTTCACAATGTATGACAAATACTTCTCTTTCACACCATTCCAGTTTTGTCGTGCTGCCATCACTGTATTCACTGAGCATCAAACATGTAGCTGGAGCTTCACATGCAAAAGGGGAGTGTGCATAACAACAAAAGCTTTAAGCCCTGATGCAAATGTGTGCATTCACTTCCTTGAGATATATGTCAGTAACGGATCTACCAAGAGATTCTTCATGCTAGTGAAATCCAGCACTTAAATACATGTTTTAGGAATCACAACATAGGCTGTGGAATAAGTTATAGGCTTTCGGGTACTTTTGTGTCAATTATTAATGTACTGTTAATACTTGTATTTTCTTGTTCCAGACTTTCCTGTTGGCTTCCTATTGTCTCCATAATTCCCTGGTTCTCATGGTGACATCATTTTGCTTTATCTCCTTTTCCTTCTTTATATGCAAATCTGTGCCTGTGAGAGGAGTAATAGTTCAGGGAAAATGATCTCTAGTGATGCTGAATAAGTGTGATGTTTGTGACGGTGTTAAAAAGTGTTCCTTCTACTGTCATGGAGCCCTTCCCTTTCCCTTCCCTTCCTTTGCTTTCCCTTCCCTTCCCTTCCCTTCCCTTCCCTTCCCTTCCCTTCCCAGTTTCCTAGCTCAATAGATGCTGGCAGTGTTTAACATAACCACAGCTATGGTTGATGGATAACTAATTTTTTTTTTAATTATTTTTAAACTGTTATCTGTTGCTTATGAAGCAGATAGATTGGCAAAGAGATGCTATTGCTAGGTGAAACTTCAGTTGCCTGAGATTCTAGCAATACCCAAGGCACAATAAAATCTATGTAAAATATCGATTGACTTCAATAAGGCCAGGGCTTTACTATCAGTATCCAATTTTTGCTGCAGTTATGGTCCTCGTTACAAATGTGCTTCCTCTGTAGAAGAGGCATTTTGAAAAGCTTTCAGGCAAGCCTTTGCATCACCAGAGTGGCCACAGATCAAAAGCTTGCACTGCTCTGACTATGTCATAGATTTACACTGTAATATAATGAGAGAGCTGTGTTCTGTGTCTGGAAATTCAGCTGAGAGACTCAATCAGATGGTGCTGAGCTCTGTGGTTAAAGAAAATGCCAGCCCTTCCCCAAGCCCCAGGAAGGCAAGTTAATACAAAGACCATAGCTAGCCAAAAATTGTAGATTCTTTATTTTCTGAAAATGTCATTAATTTTAAAAATAAGAACATTTCAGCCTGATTTAGTAGGAGTACTGAGCATTACACATTCCTTAATCTCCTGATTTCCTGCATCCCAGCTCCCACCCAGACAGGGCTCCCTTTTCACAGGGGCTTTTTTTTTTTTTTTTCCAAGCATGTTTTGTATAGGGCTGGTCCTTTTCTATTTGACAGAAAAAGGTAACAGTAGCCCTAAACAACCGTTTTATGTTTAGTAGCTGCTGTCTGAATCTCAGTTTGTAGGGTGGGTAAGTTCCTCTCGTGTATTCCTTCCTTAGAAACAAGAATAAGTTTCCAATAGTCCAGGAAAAATTGAAAGGCAAGTAAGTCAGATTTCAAATTTCCATTGTTCCCATAGTGGACCAGTGGACTCTGTTATAGAAAGACTTTCAAAATGTTTTAGAAAAACGCAAACTAAAAAGACAGAAAAACTTTCATCCTACCAGAGCTGGTGTGGCATCTGTAGTCAACTTTAAGATTACTTTCACATTATTGGTAAACGACTATTAAAGTACCTGCAAATTCAAAATGCAGAGAATCTGAGTCAATTGAGGGTCTGTGCATCGAGTCCCAGCTTGGTACTGTGGCAGAACAAAAAAACACTAATGACTTTGCTGAGTATCTAAAAACAAAATACCAGGACTGAGTGCAAAAGTCATAGGAGCATAAGTGAGACCTCATTAAAATACCTTGTCCTTTCAGCTTCCTTCTGATTGTCAGTTCTCATCACTGGGAAAACTGCATTTCCTTGACGTTGGCTACCAGTGTTCTGAACCTCTTGTTTCAGTGTCAGCACTAAATGTTCAGAGCTTAACCTGGGAGATGATGCAAAGTGAAATATTGGAGTTGTGTGGGTCTCTTTTAAAAATATTTCTCTTGACCCTGCCCACCAAAATCAACAAGAAAAGACACCCTAGGGAACAGTGTACAGAAAACATTTATCAAAAACTGTTATTTAGATAGAAATCTGTAATGGGGATTTTTAGTCAAACTTCCAACTTGAATCTGGCTCCTGTGTTAGGCAGGCTTTATGATGCCAGGATTGAGTTATTTTTCACAGGATCAAAGCTTGCTTCCATTTATGTGATACATACACGATAGATGAAAAGATAAAGAATAACCATAAATACTAGTAAATCTTAGCTGCTAACACTTTCCCACCAAAACTAAGCAAATAATATATTATTTATTTGTATGCACATATATTTCTAATTGGGTGCAACGCATTGCTCTCTTCAAATTGCCAGCGTGATTTTTTTATTAATGACCCTAGGCACTCTTCCTCTGCTTTTGTACCTGCTCATACTATGTTGGTTGTCAGTATTTGGAGTGTTTGACATTGCTGCTGCCATTGTAAATTGAAAGATGGAACCATGGGCCAGATTGCTTTTATCTGTTTTCCAGTTTTGATCTTTTCATCTGCTCTTTGCCAAGTAATGTCAGCCATGATTATTTCTAACTTGCCAAAATTCTGAACTGCTTTTAAACAGGTGACATTTTCCTGTAAAAAGACTCTACCACAAGCATGTTTCTTTTTCCAGCCCCGAATGTCACCTTTTCTCCCATAATTACAGTGGTCTAAGTGACACATTTCTGGACTACTGACAGTTTTAAAGATTTGCTGTTTGTGGGTATTGCAATTACTGTGCATTACCTTCTCCCTTCTGAGAGGAGTGAAATTATTTCCATAGATGTTGCTGCCTTCACAGTTTTGCCTTTGATTTTGCACAGTTGGCTCTAGACTAGATCTAGATTTGGAAGTAGCTGGGAATAACTTATTGTTGGGCAAATAAATATCTTTTGACTTAGCTGCCATGGTATAGACAAAATCTTTCCTAACTTTTGCCTTCTTGCCTGCAAACATTCTCAAAAACTTGTACCCTGGGTAGAAGTTGTGAGCAAGTATTTTTGTGCCCAGGGTCACTTGAGGATGTTAATAACATCTCTCATTAAAATTATTCTCTCAGGGCCAAATCCTGATAGTTGCCATGCCTATAAATCAGACATCACATATGAACGAACGGGTAGGAATACCTGGTGTGGAAGGGCACAGTGATGTTACATGGGGCTTGTATACTTCTGTTGGGATTTCACTTCATGTAGAGAGAGAACAGGTTGAAAATGAAGTCAGTAACCTGGTGGGCAAGTCTAAGTTCATCATTTCCTTGGTCTGCCTTCTGCTTTCTGTTTAAAAGTGATCAACAAACAGTGACCAGCAAACACTACTGACCTAGACATCGTGTAATTCAAATGATGTATATTGTATAATAAAATAATGGCTCCTTGTCTCATCTTCTCTTTTGTTTCAAAATAAAGCCCTGGGAAGCACCTCAGACACAAAACAGTGATCTACTTGTAGCCTACCTATCTTTTATTCTATGTAGAAAACATTTCCAGGGCAGACTTACCCAAGTCTTCCACAATCTGTAGAAGGGGGACTCGCACAACCCTATTTGAACACTAGTTACAGACTTTCAGATGCATAAATCTATTAGTCTGCATTGCAGATCTCTGGAACTAAAAGAAGAACAATACTATCAATTTGTAAAAAGAAAAAAGGACTCCTTTATTGATGACTTTTGGACAATTGTTTTTTAATTTATGCACATTTACACAATTACACCAAAAAATTACCTACATAAATTAGGAGCCTGAAACAGAAATTTAAAGAATGGAAAGAACAAGAGCAACAATAGACTTCACAGTCAGTCTCCTTTAAGTCCTTAGTATAGTCATGAAGTTAAGATACAAAAGCATTTGCAACAACAACATAGTGGGCAGAGAGTATAAAAGAGAGGCCATGCAGCCATTAAGGCAATTAAGAAAGATTAAGATTGCTTGTGGTGGAAAGACCCATTAATCAATAGGCCAGAAATCACAGCATGTTGTAGAATATACTTCACAAAAAAAAAAAAAAAAAAAAAAAGAGAGAACAAACAGGCTAAATATATCCCATACCAAAGGTTACGGAGTTCTCATTAATGAGAAATCATATTAATCCCTCAGATATTGTTGGCTCCATAGTTAGGTTTTCCATTTGCACGAGTAGGAATAATGCTGATGGAATGCATCCTAACTGATGCAAAACTACTGTTTAAAAAATACCTGTCCACAGCTGGTGCCATAGACATATAGCAATATTTGGGAAGGGAAAACGGAGCTGACTCAAGAAGGAATGGGTGGATGGTACTGAGCATTTTGCAGGGTAGGGACAGTTATTACAGTTATTCATTGCTAGTAACAATGACACACAAGCTGTACAAAGAAGACACGATGCTTGTCAGAAGGATGGGTAATTGAAAATCCTTGCATTTACAAAATGCCTGTGGGCATCTAATGCAAGTCTTCATATGGTAATGAGAACAGGAAACAAAGTGGGAGGGTTACTGCACATGTTAAAACTTGCACCTGAAATAATTGAAAATTGGCTTAGACAGGCATGTAACCAGGCTGAAGCCAGCTTTAGGGTGCTCAGCTTCATCTTCAATTCCAGGCCCACAAATGCTGTCTGAAGGAGCAGCTACAGGTGGGCAGAAACTGCTTTGCAGAGGGTTTTGCAGAAATAGCTACAGATGGCTGGAATTTTATTTATTTATTTAAGCAAACTGAAAAGCAAAGGTAGAAACAGATTTTTTTTTTCTTTTTTCTTTTTCTTTTTCCCTTTTNCAGTCTCAGTAATTTGTGAACTTGAAAATAACTCCTAGAATTGTCCCTCTGGAAATTTCTGCTTCTTTACTCAGAATGGCTTATTATTTACAAATTTGAGCCAATAGCAGGGAAAAATTATATAAAATTATTAAAATTATTGAAATGAAACATTTTGGTCATCCAAACCATGTTGTTTTGGTTTATTGGTTTGCAGGCATTCTTGATATGAGATGTTTCAGGGAATTAAAGTGTTACTTTTTATTTCTTTAACTTATTCAAGATACGTTTGGCTAACATTACTAGAAGAGAATATCACGGCCATTGTAAGAGCCAGGATGATTTAAGAAAGGGAAGCAGTCACACTTACCTCATAGTAGTTTTGCTGTTGGGAGTATAATGATAAATATGGAATAAAAACCTGTTCTACAGCAGCTCTGCAGTCAAGTATCCATAATGTCTCTTTAATTTCAAGCAAGGCTACAGGTCCCTGGAACTTCTTAACCTCTATATACCTCATTTCTTTGTTTTATTAAGGAATAAGTCATACAATTCCCCCCAAAAGCAAGAAGATTTAAATTTGTTATTTAAATGAAGCAGGTATTTTTAAGATCTTACATCTTTATGAAGCAACACCGTCTGATGTAGGGCACCACTGTTGTAACTTCTAATGTCATTTTCATTTCTCTGTTAAATCTGCCAAAGCTTGTAAATAATGAGCATTTGGTCCCCAAACTGTTTATGTTGCCATGTTGCAGGTTACAAAGTGGATGGCTCAGCTACCACGGCAAAGCTCTCGTGGCAAAATAAATGGCAGTGGGAGCTATGTGGCCAGGCTAATGACACAAGCCATGAAGGAAGGCAGCAGTTCTAGACATCTGCTGATTTCTTAAAAGGACTGGCAAACAATTTCTTTACACAGGCTTTTCATAGTTAAAATGCAGCATGGTAGCTTTTGGCTGAACAAGCAAACCTGAAAAGTTGGCTGTCTGTGACTGCTGAGAGCAGTAGCCTTTGCCTATATGACAATCCATTGTGCTTTTGAAGATCTCAGAGTCTATTCTGATACCAAGTACGTGTTATTGTTTTCGGAGGCAAAGGCACTCAGTAGATGTCTGTTGTTTGCAATGATAGAGAAGCCTGCTGCTTCCAGGTTTCGTGATCTTGGAACTATTTATATTTTAGCAAAGAAATATTTTATTGCTGATGTGTAGGTGTTCATCTGTCACAGTACTGTCTGAGAATATTAGCCAGTTTTTAGCTGCTGTACATCTGTTTTCTGCCGTTCCTCTTCTATATACAATCACCTTGTTCTTCTCCTATTGCATTTTCTCAATTTTACTACATAAACACATCCTCTATCATATTGTTTATCCATGCATGGAGCAAGAAAATAATCTGACTGCACCATTCTGGACCTCTTGACATTTAGAGAGTGTTGGGATTTAGACAGACCATAGAAGAAGGAATTGCAGTATTCAAGATGCGAAGTGATTAAGACATGAACAAGGATTTCAGCAGAAGCAAGGTCAAGGTAAAGATGAACTCAAGCAGAATTTCAGACGTGGGAATAAGCAGGAGAGTGGGAAGGACAGTTTGATGCTATGAAAAAGCAGTTTATTGTTTTGAATTTTGCACTGCTGGGATAGAAATATAAAGAAATGTAATACCTTTTAATTATGCTGTGCTAGCCAGAGCACAGAGATGCCAAACACTTAGTGACACATTGCTGTAGTTTTCTATGCCTCCCTCTTATTTCTCTACTTCTCCCTCCTTCCAATGCATTTCCCTATATTCTTTTGCTAGGAACTTGAATTAAATATTTTACATATACAAATTGCTTTGTTATATATAACTGGCTGCTACAGTTATAGCTTACTTCTGTTCTCAGGAATTAAGAAAGCTTGCTAGTGTTGAAGAAGTCACCACAGCCTCTTACTCCCAATGTCTGATTCCAGGGAGAAACAACACCTGCACGGAAATAATGTGCAGTTTCCAGGCCAGCTTTGTTTTGCCTTTCCCATCATCTGTCCTCCCATGGTGGCTCTTTCATGTGCTGAATAGCTTGTAGGTATTTGGTCTGCTGGTGGAAAAAGCCTGGTCCCAGCCACTGGGCGAATCCCCAGCCCCTCCATTCCTGAGGCAGCCTGCAATGTGCTCGTGCTGTGGAGAGGAAATTAGAAAGAGAAATGGCAAGGAGGGAAGGGTGATGAGCAAATCTGTGGAAGGAGACATCAAGGCCGATGGACCTTTCATAGTTCATCACTGCCAGCTTTGGTAAGCTTTCTTTCATGTTCTCTCTTGGTTAAAAACCTTAGTGCAGTGCTTTTTGATGCTTAATTAATTTCACTGTGTATATGTAGATATTAGCCAAACTATTTGGCTTTTTGTACTAGAGAAGTGTAAACAGCTATATAATAAAATAGCCATTTGCCAAATGTTTTCATTCCATCTGTTTCATCATAAGGTTTACTTTTTCCAGTTCCCTCCTATCACTTTTACAGCACACTTTCTTCCACTGAGTGTTTCTGTATAACATTTTTTTTATCTGGACATAAGCTGCACTTCTGATAACCGAATAGGTTAAAATAAACCAATATTTTATTTGATAAATATGCACCTTTCCATCATTCTGTCCATTCTTTGTATTGTATTACTAAAGTAAATGCAACTAATGAAAATTGAAATGCTTTATGAAATCATGTCAATTCATTGAAACATAATTTGGGAGAAAAAAATATGCTTAAAAAGTTCTGGCATTGTCAAAGCATCTTGTTTTGATGTTTTTGAAAACAAGCTCTTTTTACTGTCCTCTTTCCAAAGTTTATCTTTTGAATGTCTTTAAACATTGTATATCATGTATAACGTGATATAAAAGGCAAAAGTTAATGTTTAATTAATCATTTTAACTAACTGAAAGTAAAACTTATATTTTTTATTTTACCAAATATTAAAAATGTTTAGGCATTTTGCTCTTAGTTGGAACTTTAAATGCCTTCATAATCTGAAACCTTTAAACCTCTAAAACCTCTGCAAAATGGATTTTTCGTGTTCTTTGTGGCTTTTATTGGCTCTGGGCATCTGCACCTAGAGGGAAAGAATTTTTGTGTCCAAGTTCCTGATCTCATATCCTCCTTCAGGTTAAGCACCCTCACTGATTACTGCTGCTCCATTCAAACAGGAGGGAGGCAACCTCTTCACAAGCCGGATGCCATTTAGGGCTCTTAGGGTGGATGCAGTCACTGTGCTGATGAGAGGCAGAGTGGGCAGCACCAAGTTACCCTTTCACATGTTATTAAGCATGCGCTATCCTGAACATTGCTAATGGAGGAAGAAGGGTACCTCCCATTTAACTCCCTTCCCCATGGATAAATCGACAGCACAGCTTCTTAAGTTAACAACTTTAAATGCTGTCAGGAAACTGGTTGGTGGCTAGCATAGACCCCAGTGACACAAACTGTTTTGCAAACCTGTCGCACTGCAACAATTCCAGTTTCTGACTGGGTAGGCTACTTCGGATTAGAGATGATGAAGACATACACAAAGTTAATGAAGTTAGTACTTGAGTGAAGAGCTTGCACCATGGAGCTAAGAGGAACTTGTATTTTAAGACTAGGAATTGTTATAGAGAGATCGTTCAGTTTTCCTTTGCTCCCTCCGCTAGCTTAAAATGTAACCACATAGCCAGGCTGCCAACACAAATAGCAAAAGGCTCAACTTTCTTGACAAAGAGCAAGCCATGCCATACTTCTGATTCCCTTCCATAATGTATTTCTTCCTCAACTACAAGATGCTCAGTGAGCTGTTATTCATGCACAGTCCTAATCTTGGTGCAAGGTAAAGCATTCCACTCTTACAACTGGAGTGGAAATGTAGCTGGACATGAGCAGTGTTTCATGAAATTATGAATTTTGCTCTTACCTATTAGATATCAAACATGGGGCAGGTACTTTTAAAATGTCTGTGAGTACTCCCACAAAGAAAAAGAGCTATTGCTCCAACTTGTACCTTAGTGACATTCACCAGGGATGCCTGCTGAATAGGCCTGCTCATTTTCATTATATTCTGCCAATAAATAGCGAGAATATTTTACAATTGCAGTTGTATCCATCTAGATTGTAAATGCCACCTCCTCCTTCCAGACATTTAATCAACTAATAGGTTTTACCTGCTGACTTGGTCGGTAAGAAAGCCAACATTTGGTATCAGTCTATCATGTCTCTCATGTAAAAAAGATCATTCCCATTCTGACCATTTTTGCTGGTTTATAGTGCCAGACAATACTGATAATGC
>VXAA01001603.1:367325-393358 GCA_013399115.1 Anseranas semipalmata
AATGGAATGACCTTAACTGTAATAAAGTAGATGGATATGAGCTTATTTTAATATTGCATTTCTTTCCAAAAAGATATAAAGGTGAACTTTTCCAAACTTTAATTTTCTTAGTGTGTTTTGTCCACAGGTTTTCCATAAAGCAGATAAATTTGTTCCAATAAACTTTAAATTTTGTATTGTCTCTCATGGAAGAGGTGACAGATCTATTGGACTTTCAAAACCTTAAGCAGTCTCCACCACCATCTCACACGATTATATCTCCAGTTCAAAATGTCCTCTATGTAAATATGAGCAGTTGAGCAGTCCTACTGGTGGGCTTGAAGTTAGATATGCCTTGAAACAGAGCACATCAGGTTCATTCATGTCGGAAGTTTCTGTGAAACTTTAGTCTCAAATTTACTATAATAAATTACTTTCTAGTGATTAAAGTGTGAATATATAATTATGCAAATACAACTCAATAAATGAACTGACTGTATTGATGTAAGCATGCATTTTGAAAGTTAAGATACATGGGAAATGAAAACAAACCTAAAAAGACAGTTCAGTCTTGGTTATACAATGAAAAATGTCTAGTTATTCATTGTTCATTGACCAATATTTTTATAACAAATGAGGCATAAAGAAATTGTGCACAAGAGCAGTGCTGGTAAAAAAAAGAATCCCTCACTAGATGTGACATTGTGAAATACTGTAGCTTTTTGAGCTCCACATGTATATTTATCTGACTACTGTTTGTATAACTTAAAATATCAAAGATTAAAAGGTTGATACACACAGTAGAGCTTTTCTGAGATGTTTTATCTCTTGATGCACTGGCAATCTAAATATTAATATTCATCTTGTTCTAATTTCCTTATTCCTATGCCAAGATCAGAACCACTTAAGAATTAAAACTCTTCTGTTTTGTTGCTATTACATATTGCTTTGTATAATTTCACTTCAGCTTTTATAGTTCCACCTAAATAAGCAACTGTGCATGATTGCTTTCTAGCTTCAAACTGTGATTTGTGGAGGAAATAAAATTCCTGATGTGTTTCTGGTGAAAGAAGACATCTGCATGTCCATTTTAACATATGATTGGAAACGTATGACCCCAAAATCCCAATCTTGCAATTAGATCTATGTAGTTCCTGTTCCTCTTTCTGTATATTTTTAAAATCTTCTGTAAGGCATCCTGACCCCTTGTTGTTAATGCAAGTTCTAATTGTCTTCAACATATCCCAGTTTTTATTTGCAGTGTTTATCTAGATCCTTTACATTTTTTGCTCCTCAGCATCATGGCTTCCAGAAATACATAAATTCCTATCTTTCCATTTAGAATCTGTGGATGAGAATTTGTTGTAGGCAGTGAGAAAATCAAACTTAATAATCACTGAGAGATTCAATTTCCTTAACTCATTATGTTTCTCCAAGCAGTTTTACTGATGAAGGGGTTGAAGCTCCATCTGAACAGATAACATCAAAATTGTGTTTTTATAAAATGACATAATTTAAAGAAATATTATAAACTAGCAATACCACTGTAAGAATCAGAACAAAATTGCCGACAGCTGGATGAACTCAGAGTCTAGATCTAAAGACCTTAGAAACCGTAAAAGTTCTAAAGAAGGTTGCAAGACCATGAGCAGGACTATTCTGCCTGAAATCTCTCAGAAGTTCAGACTGAGGAATTACTGCTATTGATTCCTTTCTTGGGGGATGGGAGGGTACTGTTTCAAATGCCTTCATAATGGCGTATTTCACCTGAGTCTGTAGCACAGGTTGGCTAACATGTTTTTGAAGATGAAAAAAAATCCCCATCCACATACATAAAGAAATCATGCTAAGTTCTTAATGACAGCAAATCAATCCTTTATGTCTGGTGCCAGCACAGCTTCATATACTGGTGCTCACACTTTTTTTTTTTTTTTTTTTTTTTTTTTGCAATTAATTTCCCAAATCAGAAACAATAAAGAGAAAAGGAATTTTGCTGCTGAATTCAAGCACAACTGGGTGTTATCCAGAGGCTAAATTCTTTTCCTGCTTAACATAAGAACATAATAAGAACATAAGAGGCATACTGGTTCAGAACAAAGGTCAGTGTAGCCCAATATCCTGGCTCCAACAATAGCCATAAGTGGGTATGTGGGGAGAAGTAGAGAACAGGCCTCGCATATCTGATTCCTCCCTCTAAGTATTCTCCCAGCTCTCAGCTACGAGTGGCTGAAGAATTTCCTGAAATGGGTGTAGCTCCCAAGTATTTAAAAACCCTCTATACATTTCAGTTCTGTAGTCTTGCCTGGTCTTCCCTCGGGGCTTTGTATCCTTACAGTATCTACAAATTGATGCCTAGCAGGAGTTGGGCACCTGGATTTTGTGGCAAAATGTGTCACTAGGGACTCAAGGATAATACTTCCTCTTTCTGTGCATACCCAATAATAAAACTGCTCTAGAACAAATCTGGTAATTTACAACTATATGATGAGAAGTGAGACTGTGTTCAAAATATGACCTCATTTTCTTTAAAATATAAATGCAGGCATTGTGATCTGAGACAAAAAAAAAAAAAATGGAGTGGGTTTTGGCAGGGTGGGACACTAATAAACTGTTGATAAACGAGTAGCCTGTGGGCTGAATGAGGAGATACTCAAACTGTTCAGGCAGTGTGCTTGAGGCAAAGAAAAAAGGTGATTACCTTTGAATTATTTAGGTTTGAATAAAAGGAGAATAACTGACAGAAGCCCGTGGACAATTTTGAACCTTGCCAAGGAGCAGGCAGACATGAAATGAGATACCTGTTCAGTGGCAAAATCCAGTTAGATTGCTCTCAGCCCGGACTACAATAAATTGCTGCATCTGTTTTTCTTGATTTTTCAAACATTTCCTTTTCTTTTTTTTTCAATAAAATTAGTCTGTTATTTATAGTTATATAGATTAACTTTCTGAGGCCACGTCAGTCATTTACATTTCCCCATGCTGAATATGCAAAATGAGACACTGACCAAATGCAAACATATATACAGCAAATCTTCCTGGCTGTAAGTGCTTGCAAACAACAAAGGCACTCAAGTAGTCTGATGATGGGGCTTGTGTAAGGACCTACGTGGCTAGACAGAGTGAATCCTTTATTTTCTGTACCTACTGTAACCAGCCATATCTCCTGCTGTTCTGAATCACTAGGTTCAAATCATTGGCTTCCAAGAATCCTGTAGCTGGAAATGTTGAAGACAGAAAAACTCTAATGGGTCATTTCGGACAGCCTCCTGCCAGGACATGATTATTCCCTCCAGAGCTATGTTAGTGCTTGATGAACAGCATCACTACCCACAAATGAGGCAATGTTGTCTACAAACATAGACGAGCAGAAAGAAGATACAGGTGAATGTGGTCAACACATACCTTCCTCTGTAGCCTGTGCTTTTATCCCATGTTGTCTGTAATTTTTCCTTGCATCAGAAAGACAGAAAAAGGAAGGTTTGTTTGAAAAGCTCCAGAAGAAACCTACCAAACTGCTGAATTTATGAACTTTTGTTAGTTTCATTGTGTTTGAGTAGTGAGGAATACTGTAAGATAACCACAATCAAATGTTTCTCAGATGTTTGCACATTTTCTCTAACATGTCTTTTTTGTTGTTGTTTTGCTTGCTTTTTTGTTTGTTTTGCTTTTATGAATGTACGCGTAGATTTTGTAGGGTGTAAGATATTCTGCTACCTATCAGTAGGTTTCTTGTGTCCCCCACAGGATGTCTCATTCGATCAACAGATTGCTCCTGGTGCCTGATAACTTACAGATCTTTACTGACATCATCTGATCACACAGCTGGCTAATTTTCCCTGAGAAGAGATTTTAATAAGATTGTTTCAGTCAGAGTGAGGTGTATAATCTTAATATCTGGGGGCAATAGAATCATTTTCTGGAATGATGGCAAATGTCTTTGTTACCTGAACAAAGCACCAATGGTGCTGGAAAAAATTTTAAACCAACTTGTAAGAGGGTGCTAGACCCACTCTGTAGTTGGTAAAATCTGATGGGGTGAGACCCACATGAGGGAAGGGGATTGTCAATGCTAGTCGTTAGTATTCACTTTTAATGAAATTTTCCAAGCTTTTAGTATCAACATTCTCAATCTGCAAGTCCTTTAGAGTCCTTAATGGTTTCTGACTGTGCCCATGGCAGTAGCTATGAATGTTTTTATCTAATCTACTTGGTGATGAAGCTGTATTCAATTTCATCTTGTGATTAGATCTCTGCAATGCACCTACATCCATTTACACCAAAAGACCAGAGCCAAACTTCAGCAGTGGTTTATTTGTGAAAGGGTGTTTCATGAGCAGCCTGCAGTGTCTCCACTCTATTATTTGAAAAGATTTTTTTTCCCCTTAAATAGTTTGATCCTTGCTATAGAAACCATCTCCATTTTTTGTGTGATTCTGTGTCAGAGAAGATGAGCTGATGTGCCTTGAGGGATCAGGACTGTCAGCCTTGACTCTCTGATAGATGGCTCCTTGGCTGGTGGAACTATGCACCTTATAGTCTCTGCAGAGCTGTAGACTGTCAGGTGACACTGTAAAGCTCAACACTTTACCCAAGCTTTGGGAAGAGGGGGGAGATACCAATAGGGTCTGATGACAGCAAGGCATTTTTATGTTTTGAATTGTGAGGATTTGAGAATACCTTTGCTTTCATGACAGACAGTTATGACTGCTGTGAGTCTAGACATTGTATTTTTATATTCTGAAATAATAAATAAGACATACTCTCTACCTGACCGCAAATGCTCCTCTACAAACAATTTCTCCATTCTACCTGTGTTACACCTAACATGCTTGGGATATATTTTCATGTATATAAATAAATTATTCTTAAAGAAAAACAAAATTTATATGTGCGTGAGACAATGTTTTCTGTCATTATCTAGCAAGGTCTCATAGTTCTTCAATTCCAGTTTCAAATGTTTATTGTAGCAGGTAATATTTAAGACTGAGTGGTCTAGTGTCTACATCTCTTTTGTTGTGTTACTTTTGCTGCTTCCCTGGCAGAGCATGACAGAGATGCATGGTGGACGGCCTCTAGGGGCTTGAGGCCAAGGAAAAGTTTTTTCTCCATAAAAAACTTCTTCCTCTGTGGCAGCCTCAGAAGGAATCAGATTTTCTACGGTTCGTTAAAGAGCTACATGCCTCGCATTAAAATTATCAGTCCTTTAATTTAGGAGAACATCTCAGTCCAGGACATTCTGCTTCCCCCTCCTTAATTGAACTTAGATATCAATAGCACTTAGGTACATGCTGTCCTGAAATGAAATACTCTTCTGAATTGGAGCCCAGGCGGGGTGGGGTAGCAGGATGGACGGGGTAAATGTTTAATGTGTTGGTAACTCGGGAGGTGTGCAGAGAGGACAGCATGGATAACTTTGCTTGGAGCTCCAAGAGAAGCTACAGAGCCTGTCGGGACCCCGCTGCTGTCAGTGGCAGAAGTCCCCGCTCTTTCAGCAGGAGCAGGCTCAGGCCCAGTGTTTGTAAAATGTAGGCTCGTTATCCCCAGGTCTCTTACACAAAGACGATTACTGTAATATTTTATACAACTTTTCTCTGAACTGACTATTCTTCTTATTTGTTGAGCAGAATTGCCTGTTTTTCTCCTTGACGCATTTACACAAAGTACCTTTTCTTTTTCTTGTCTTTTTAGGTAGGATTTTCTGTCAGCATGCTTTATTTGGGAAATAACATGTGACACTGATGGATCTTCCCCTTTCCTTTCTTTTTCTGATGGAAAAACACCTGCAGCATAGAACAGCCTTGGTAAAGTCAAGTAAGAGCCTGTGTGCTGTGATGTGCTGCGGTAGTAAATATATTCTAGTGTACACTGAGCAGCATAAATATGTAAATATTTTATAACATAGTACTTACACATCCTACCACTATTTTTCTTGCAGAGCATAGACTTAAAAAATGCACGTCAGGTTACATATGTCTGCTGTAGTTGTGGCAGCGTCTGCTCTATTAATAAAATACTGAATATGTAAATCCCTCCACTTCTTATAACCAATGCTTTAGGTCGCATTTACTGTAAACAAAGATGTATTTTGGGGGGCAGTTGGTTTGAGTTTATTGTTTATGTAAATCTCTCAGAATGTGACATAGCCAGATAGCTTCCTATGTTGTGCTGATCCACATTTTAGGCCAGCAGCCAAAGTATTTTATCTTTTACTTCATTATAGTGATCTTCCAATTAGCTCTGGTCTGTAATACCCTGATTTTGGTGGCAGTGGTTTTGGGAGGATTGTTTGATAGTTCTGCTCGAGAGGCAAAATGAGGGGCCTTATTATAGAAAGTGCAGAGGTTGTGCAGTAGCTGAGTTCTGTTGCAAAGTTTGCCGATAAGGGAAAACTGGCCCTTGAGCATCCATTCTATTCTGTATATTAACACTTCTAATCTGCACTGCTGATAAAACTGCAAGCCATTTGCCTTTGGAGGAATTAGTTCTGCCTCACTTGTGTAACCAGGCGATGGTGATTAACCTTTAAACTGTCCAATATTCTCAGCAGACTCCTGCTCCAGATTAGAAACTATTTAGTTATGACCAACTAAATTAACAACATTCCCTCCTCTGAAGAATAAGATTTGGAAGGTCTGCATTTTAAGGTGGAATGTGTCTAATGTCCTTATTTATTCAGCACTTTTGCTACATAAAATGCATTTGTCGTTTAAGAAGAAGAAGAAGGAAAAAGAGAGATTGATTTCAGGTTGAAACAATCTACAATTAGTCGTGTATGGGAGGATATTTGGTTGAATTTGGCTTGGTGTCCTGGTTTAGATGGCTTAGACCTGTTTCTGACTTTTCGTTCTTAAATAAAACTTATGGAGCAAGGGTAAAATGGACAGGATGGTGCCCTGGTATGGGCAGCAGGTTAGGAAAAAGATTTCCTTCCTTTAAAGGGAAAGGCAATTATCTCAATTCTTGGGGAGAATAATTTTTGGAAGTTTACTAACCTTCCTGTCACGATCAGACAAAACAAAAGGTTTTGTACGTGGTGGTTACAGACCAACATATCCAATGGACTTTAGCTGCTGTGATAACCTAGTACTGTACCATTGTATCTACATATTTTAAATGTGTAATTTATCAATTGAAACATACCCTTCAATACATGTGCCATAAAAGAAAAGAGCAAGGGCAATTATGTAATAGTATAGTGTTTGTCTGATGTGCCTTAAATCCCCATATTGTTATTCCTCACTGAATAACAAACACAAAATCCCTGTTAGCAATGTTTTCCGTTTTACCAGTTTTATATTAGCTGCCTCCTTAAAAATTGCTAATCTAGATACTACATTAGTAGGATGTCAGTCAAACTGCAATCCACAGTGAAGCCTTCTTCATATACCAATTTAAATCATTCATGGTCCTTTCTTTGGCATTATTCAAAAGATCATAATAATTTTCTTGTGCCCACAGCACAAAAAAATCAATTATTTCCCCACAAAGACTTGAAAGTACTTAGCGAGTGCTGTAAGAAAAGCTGAGGGTTATATCAAATTGAAATTGCACTCATTACACACAACACAATTAGTTGCCACTAGTCTGGCCGGTGCTTTAATTCTGAATGGCATATCTTTATTATTACAGAAACAAGCATGCAAATGGCATTGTTCAGGATTTGCAGAAATCAATAGGATATAGTGCTGTGTGTTTGGTGGCCACTGTCACTCAGTCTGCTGTGGATTTGAGATAATGTGTGTATTTGAATTAATGAAGGGAACGTGAGACATCATAAGTGACACCCAAATAAAAGAAATGGGTACATGATATTTGTAATTATTCTACTTGTGTTTTTGTTGTAAATACTTGTGCTTTTTGTTTTTTAATCAAAGGATTAATTGCATTTTAATAAGGCATTATGATTTTCAGAGCTTTAGTTAATTAAAACTTGTAGTATATAATTATGAAGTGATGCTGAGATTTGCCTAAAGATCACCCATACATTTAGAATATGTATATTTTTCCTTGTTAAGCAGTTGCTGCATTTTGGAGGGAGGATGGATTATATTAAATGTTTGAAAGACGATGGCAGTTCCAAATGGATTTCGATAAATGGCAGCTAGGAATGTAGATTATGTTGTTGAACAAATTAAAGTGGAGGAACTACTGGGGTTGGAAACACTTTTTGGCTGTAGTGATGGAACATTCATTTGCACAAATGTTAGCTTTCAGCTGCAGGAGTAAGAACAGATGTATTTGTTCAATGTATCATATCATTCCGCCCATTAGGTCGCAGAGAAATTGCTGCGGTTTGAAATCCAGCGTACAGGCCATACATACTCGCTGGTGGTGCATGCTAAAGATTATTTCCCATGTGACAAAAAGGTTTTAAAAGGAAGGAGAAGGTAGGTGTGCATATGTATGTGTATG
The DNA here is from genome assembly GCA_013399115.1 of Anseranas semipalmata. Taxonomy (NCBI): domain Eukaryota; kingdom Metazoa; phylum Chordata; class Aves; order Anseriformes; family Anseranatidae; genus Anseranas; species Anseranas semipalmata. Next base: position 375,717 of record VXAA01001603.1, read on the forward strand.
TGTTTGTGTGTGTGTGTATAGACAACTTTGCATACCGACTTGTTTCCCTGATAGAGATGAATATTCCTGGTACAAAGATTTACTCACTCACAGTCTAACCTGGGATATATTTATATTGAAAAAAGGCTGTTTCCTGTGGGAGTATATTATGTATGGATTGATAGACTAATTGCTAGATAGATAAAACAGAGTCAGAGTAAAACAGTATTAGGAAGTTAAAATCTTAATGGTACAAATGAAGCTTTCCTTTGGCAGTACTAAAAAAAAAAAAATCCCTCCTGTTATATTTATTCCATACCTTTTGTAAGTGCATATTGGAAATAAAAATGAATTTTGCTTTTGTTTAAATATAAAAATGTTGATTTGTGGTTGAATGGTAGTTGTTGTTTTGTTTTGTTTTGTTTTTCATTTTGTGTCAACTATAAAATGAAATACATGTTTATGCAGAACAGTCCAGCATGGTCTTGTATTCCTGTCACATAACCCCATGAACTAGAAGGATTTCTGAAGTTCTCTCTTGAAAGAAGGGTCTTAAATTAGACCTCAGCATTTCCCATTTGGATGCTCAGCTCCTGCAATGCATGGATATTTATTTATTTATTGCACCCTGGCTTGCAGATACTTTTTGAGACAAACCCACTCAAGAGCTTAAAATGTTCCAGGCGAGGTGAGGAGATGAAGCCTGCAGAGAGGGCAAAAGAAAGAATGAGAATTCTCAAAAATTTACGTTGACTTCAGCACTCAAAACAGGATTTTATTAGGTATCTATAAATGGATTTAAAGTAGGATTTTCCCATGTTTTCTCCCAAAGCTGATTTAAAATCTAATATTATTAGATTGGTCACAGCCTTCATATTTTAACTGTCAAACCCAAAGCCTGAAAGGTGATTCATTCAAAGCTTGCTAAAATATTTGCTCAGCAGCACAATAGTGTGTGATGGAAAATAAACTCCTCTGGAGCATCTCACCCTATCAGCCATGGCCTGCAGCAGGAAAAGAATGAGGGAAGGTCAGTCAATTATGTGTGGTAATCACCGTAAGCATATTATCTGAGACACAGATGTCTTCCCTGACCCCACACGACATAGCTATTAACCCCACAGTAGTATAAAAATGGGGAGGAGGAGGAGCGGGTCCCCTAGGTAAACCAGACCTTTTCACTCCGGGCTTGTCCAGCAGCTCAGCCACGTCGCAGCGGCGAGGGCGCTGTTGCAGGGAGCTGGCCCACCAGCCGACCTCAGCGCTCCGCGGGCGGCGCGGCGGCCTCTCCTCTTTGGGGACCTTTCTATAGACCTAGTCATGTGAGATAAATAGTCACAGCGTCGGAAAATGAGGCTGACAAATTGACTTGTGAGATGTTCCAGGAGCGTAAAGAGCCGTGGCATGCCAGGCGCTGCCCGCGTGTGCAAGGGAACAACTCTTGTGTCCCCGAGTACACGTGCCTTGTTGACGTTTTAGTGCTGATAAAGTATAATACCACTATCATGCAATCGTCTAATGCTTCCAGAAAACAGAGATGATTTTCTCATTACATTGACTAATGCGCTGATTACCACATACAGCTCCTTCTGAGTTCAAGTTCCTTCTATATTTACTTCAGAAAAATTATCAGCTGCTTATTCAAGTGAAAAGGATTTTTTTCAGTGTGATTGTTCAAACACATCAAGTAAGCAAAGCAGATTTTTAAACTGTCTGTTTAAACTGCTGAAGTTGAGGACACATTAAGAAGTTTGCATTTTAAATTTGGTTACTGTGTAGGAATCCTGTGCTGGTAAGAGACGCAGTATCCATAACTGAATATAGGCTTTCTAACATTGAGCCCTAATCCTGAGAGTAGTTCTGTTTGTTTCTTGCAGCTTGTGGAAAATCTTTTCTTTAGGCAATGCTTTGTTACCTCTTGGGAGGCTATTTTGTATTTTTCTACCAAAAAGATGAATGACCATTAAGCAATGCAACCTATTGCAGTGCTACACAGCATACAGTGCAAAACAGTCCATGGAGGACCGCATTAGTGTTTTTCTTCCTTTTCAAATAATTGATTGTAATGGTGTTCCTGTCTTGTGCCATCCATGTAACTGAGGTCAGATGGGGACCAGTGAAAAACAGAGTGTGAGTCTTTGCTCAGCAGATTTGCCACTGAATGTGGCAGAGGAATGCCCAGATTTCCCTTCTGACAAAGGGAATTATTAAAAGATATTCTCTTTGATACCGTCTCTTCTCCAGGGCTTAATCACTGTGTGAGTGCACATTTGCATGCACGGGTGAGCTACAGGTTACAGAAGATGGAAGCGCTGGGTTGAACAACTGGCATGATCCTAACCACCAGACTCCCAGGAAAGGAAAATCTATGAGGGACATGGGATTTTGACATGGCACAGAATGAACACAGCCTGCTTCTGCCACCGACCCCAGCGATGACCCGGGAGTGGATGAAAAAGATGATGGTGGAGATGGCTCACTAGGATAGCTGGGCTGTAGGGTGCGCACAGGTCCCCATCACAGCCACTGCTTACTAAATTCAGCCGGAGTCCAAAGAAGAGATGTGGGTTATCCTTCCCATGTGTAAATTCCCCATGGGAGTCTCAGTTATGTGGAAAGATGTTATTTGCACTTCCTCCCATTATTGTGGTCAGTCTTGAAATTTGGTCCTCTTGTAGTTTCTTATTAAGCCTCCATCCTATTGTCATTTTAGCCCTATGTCTAAATGTTGCTAAGTAACCTCCTGTGTCAAATACTTTTTCTGCTGGGAGAGAATCTTGCATCAATCACCTATTGTGACTGCCAGATTAGATACCGTAATGTGCTCTACATGGGACTGCATTTTACTTCTATCTGGAAACTGCAGCTGATACAGGATTTGGCAGACTACTTGTAAAGCAGTATCTTTTCCTTGAGCACATTAAAGCAGCACTGAAAAACTCATCCAGTTTGTTTTCCGGTCCCTGGTCTGATTTTCGAATGTTGGAGATTTGGGGATTTGTTTGTTTTACCTTTTAGCTCTAAATCCTACCTGTCTGAGCGAGCAACTCTGCTGAAGAACACATTGCTCCATTTGCAAACAGGGAAGCCTGCAAGTTAAAACGTTACCTCTGCAAGAGAGTAAAGCAGTGCATACCTGGAGCTTTAGCGAGCTGTGGTTTCTGAAAGGCTCTTTTATCATATTTTCCATGGGGCCAAATAAAAGCCAAATTCTGATGATCACTTGCGTAAGTAGAAATCAGGAGTAATGCTATTTAAATAATATGTAATTAGACTAGAGTGAATGAGAATGGAAGTTGGTCCCAATTGATTATATATTTCAGGTCAGTTGAAATAATGGAACAGCCTTTTCTGTCTCAGCTTAATGCAGTGGTTCTGAAGAGTTCATCACCTGCTTTTGGCTCTCTTTCCTATTTCCAGCTGATAAATCATCTTTAATGTGTTTCCTAATATTACTTTTCCATGTAAGCACTGGTTATAGTTCTATGTGACAGCAACGGGGAGGGGGGGCAGGCAATAATTTCGCTGACACAGAAATCACTCTAAAAATGCATTAAAGTGTCTTAAGTATAATTGACATACTTTGAAACATGTGTTGCCTATTGACAATATTAAATTTTGCTAACCAAAACTAGATATAAGCAGAACTTCTTGTAGCATCATTCCTGGCTGTAAATAACGATGATGCCTTAGATCGACATATTTGTAAAATATTATCAAATTTCACATGTAGAAATCATGTCTTAGTCATGTTTTATCAGTTAACCTTTTCTTATGTAGCAGGTTGTTTTTCTAGAGGAAATATTTGATAAAACACATAGTAATTTTAAATACATTATTTACCGTGTTAATACTTGTCCCTTATCAGATCTTCTTCAGTTCCCCCTTGTTGATATTCATTTAACCTTATATGTCACAGCAAAAGCAAAGCACTTTCCATAAAGCTGTGGGAAGTCAGAATTTAAGTTGGCTTTTCTTCCCTAAATTTTGTCCTAATTATAAGTAATCATAATGACTGGTAAAGTAAAATAAAATCATCTGCCTAAACCCTCTTCTGAATTATGAGAACAATCTGAGAATTGGTGTGTTTTATTCATCCGAGGAAAACTATAGCTGTTTTACATGACAACAAGCCCCATAATACTCATTTCTCCATGGTACAGAAGGAAACTAGTTCTATATATATTTGATAAGTATACTGTCTGCAGGAAAATGAATCATTCACATGTGGTGACTTAAATGTAAGAAACTGCACATATGACTTGCATTCGGTATGCATTGTTTGACCACTTCACCTGCACACGACAAAACATTCCATCTGCAGTATTGCATCTGCAATACTTGGTTGGTGTTTATGAGAAGCTTTAAACAGCTGCAGCTGAAAATAAAATATGAAACATGGTGTCCTGTCACTCTCACCCATTGCACTAGTTTGAAGGGCAGCATAAAGACAGTTCAGGTCTGGCTCAGAGACAGGTAAGCTGCATCTTTATCTGCCTTTTTTTCAAAATGTGATTAGGGCTTCCAAATAATTTTGCTGCTTTTAAAAAACTGACATAGCTCTACATGTCAAAAAATGCAAAAAAAAAAAAGGTATTTTCTATAAATTTTACACTACAGTGATGAAAAGGTTTTATGCAGATTATAGTGGTGTTTGTGTGAAGTTTCTGAACACCATAGAGAAGGAGACTAGTTTTTTATATTGGATTCTGCAGAAGAGACAAAACATTTTTTACGTGGGATGTCCCAGTCCAAACCCAAAATTATATTGGCTCTACCTGCAGCAGAAACAGAAATTCATTTCTGCAAACAGATGCCTGCAATTTTATGAAAAGACTAGGACCCTTGAGAAATGCATGGAGAATTACTAAATACAGAAGTCTGTATTTAGACAAGGTTAAATATAGGTGTATACTCAAAACCATGTCTTTGCACCAAAATGAATTTTCTGTGTAGTGAACATTTCTGCCATTATAAGCATCTATCAAATTATTTAAGCACAATGTATTTTCAGTATGCCTTTAAGTTAAAAGGTAAAAGGGTTACAGTGATGTCATATCAGCTGTGTGCTGCCCCTTGCATTTTTATGAGAACATCTCACCTGTATTCTTATCTGCAAACATCTACCTTCAGAACAAAAGTATGGCTTGGATATAGGAAGTAAGGAGAATTTTTTATCTCCTACTGAGCTGTAATCAAGCACAATAAATACAAATACTTGGTCTGAACCACCTGTGGCATTTAATATGATTTTGATTGTGAGTCAGACTGAAAGCACCCAAATTTTTTCTACAAAAGTTGTTACACTGTTAGCCTATAGAGTATTTCAGATGAAGTGGATATGAAGTGTACTTCACTTAAAAGAAGAAGAAGAAGAAGAAGAAGAAGAAGAAGAAGAAGAAGAAGAAGAAGAAGAAGAAGAAGAAGAAGAAGTCCATTTTCCATTTTGAAACCTGATTCACTTGGGTTTTAAGGAACCTATTGACAGAAGGAATTGCATTGTTCCGCCTGGTAAGAAGTAAGGACTGGAGCACCTCCAGTTAATAATGGACCTTGGAGATTTCAGATAATCTTTTTCTTTTCCTGTTAAAAGTTAGGTAGAAACAATGAACTGGGAAACTTGAAGTTCTTAAAAGTCTTTTCCAACCTAAATGATTCTATGATTCTATCAAGACATACAAGGAGCAGCTGAGGGAAGTGGGGCTGTTTAATCTGGAGAAAAGGAGGCTGAGGGGAGACCTCATCACCCTCTATAACTACCTGAAAGGAGGTTGCAGTAAGGATGTCGATCTCTTTTCTTGGGTGACAAGTGATAGGATGCAAGGCAATGGCCTCAAGTTTCTCCAGGGGAAGTTTAGATTGGATATCAGGAAGAATTTATTCACAGAAAGAGTGGTTTGGCATTGGAACAGGCTGCCCAGGGAGGTGGTGGAGTCACCATCCCTGGAGGTACTTAAAAGACATGTGGATGTGGCACTTAGGGACATGGTTTAGCAGTGGTTTTGTAGTGTTAGGTGATGGTTGGACTTGATGATCTTAAAGGTCTTTTCCAACCTAAATGATTCTATGATTCTGCTCTATGATTCTAACACAACATAAGAAAAACAAAATTCTTCTCACTTCCAGCACTGCTCAGTGCCCAGTGATGTCAGGACTTCTTTATTTTTTACTTGCCCTCTACTTTTGAAAAAGTCTTTAATATTAGCTACATAAGTAATAATCTTACAGAAAGTGCAAAACTGCATAGAAGTCTGAAGAGAAAGCTTAGAAAGAGGAATTGTGGTTTTGTTCCTCTGTTTCCTGCCTGATGTTGTCCAAGAAACAGTGAATTGGATGTCACCCCTGCAAGCTTCTGAGTGAAGCTGAGAACATTCAGAGGGAACAGCTTTAGACTTTGATTTAGGGGTGGAAGTGTCAAGGCACTAAACATTTTGTGGAAGATCCCCAATAGCTTTTACTTCTGTTGTACTCAAAATCTTGCAGAACACTGCTCACAGAGCTCTGAGTGAATAGATCCTCTTCCTCACAAATGTTGCCTGTTGCTGCCATTTTGGCCTGTTTAAACTCCTTATGACATGGTTTTTTGGACTTGTGTTGCACACATGCGGGGCTTAATGTACTGTAGGTATGGATGCCACTGTGGTGCTCTTGGTAGCTAGTGGATTGGCCATCTTGTTGTCCCTCCACAGACTGTCACCTGGTCCTGCTCCATCACTACTCCCTTTAGGTGTTACTTTACCTCCCCACTACCTTCTCCTCTTACTCTGTCCTTGCACCCAGCCACTTCAGCTCTTCCCCTCCACCAGGCATTCAGACTCAGACATCAGACTTACTGTGTTCCTTTTCTGGGTCTTTTGCTCATACTGCAGCCACAGCTTGGCAGAGCATCACTGACACTCACAATTTTTATCCATATTCCTTCCTGATATTTATCTTGCACACCCAGTTACCTACCCAGATGCAACCTGTGTGACTGCTTCCTCCGCTATGATGCCTGTCCTTCTCCATCACTTTAGTCTGACTCAGCTGCAAAGGCATGCAGCAAAACAGCTGTTTGGTTTTTTTTCTCCTCTGCCTTTAGCAAACCCTGGATCAAATCTCCTAATCCCTACAAAGGTTACATCCTTTACCCTTTTCCCACAAAGCACTGCTCCTTTCTGACCTCTCACTTTCTACATTCCCCTCTATGACAAGCACCTCATCTTGTTAACAGCTTTAAGCAAAAATAGCCCTTTTGCCTTGAGGAAAAAAATAGCCAAACCAAACCTGGAGAAAAAATTGCAGACAGCTCTCTTATTCTTATGCTAGAAAATTACAAATTTGCATTTCCATTCCTAGAATATTTCCTTACGTTATTGCTGCATTTCAGTTTTGCTGTCTATCATCTCTTTTGAAGCTGTTTTATATTCAGCTTTGATTTAGCATGGCCAAAACTGAGCTCTTCTGCTTCCCTTCTGTTCTCTCACTTTGACTCCTGTTTTTGGTTACACTGTCATGTTGTCATTCCTGTGATCTTCAACCTACCAACCTGACATTTCATCTGTCCAAGACAGTGGCCAAACCCATCTTTCTCTTAGCATTAAAACAAGAAAATCTCTCATCTAAACCTCTGTAGTATCTTGCATCCAACTACCTCTTTCTCTGTGATCTTTTTTGCCCTTGAACTTACATCGTCTCTTTTTGATACACATAGAAAACAAGCCAGCCCTAGTCATGCCCATTACTCCAAGCTCTCAGCCCTGCTCATTCCTCCTCTTTTATACCTTCCCATTGCTCTCATCTTCTGGTCAACCAAACAGCTGCCTTGCCTCTTAGCAATCACCAGCCTATACACTGTTCCTGTTTATTGTATGGACATCACAGTTTCTTTTTAACACAAATAACACTCAGTGGACTCATTTGTAAGGCTCTCTCATCCTTTGGCCATTTCTTCAAAAGCCACATCTGCCACAGCAATGATTGGTGAAAATAGCCTGGGGTCATAGCTGAAACATAAGGTTTTAATATTATTATGGCAAGGGAGAGGGGCGGGAAGGTACGCAGATGCCTACAATGAGTGTAGGCACACATCTTTCTGGTTTTATAATTTTTGTTTTCCAATTCTGTGTATTGTTTGAGTTGTTTGACTCTAAGTTCTCTGGGGCAGGGATGTTCTGCCTCGAGCTCTGTGCAGCACTGCCTCTGTGGGCTCAAAATCCCAGCTGAAGCCTGTGTGTGTCACTGCAGTAAACTCACTGATTTGTACTCCCATTCATGGTGTGCATTCTGGAAATCCTCTGTGTTTGCATCCATACTCCTGACCCTCTTTCCCATAATTAAAAGCATATCTTTCTCAAGCAAGCACAAGTTGAGAGCCTCCATTAAATGCACCAGCCTGCAAAAGATGTATGCGTAAGATGGGTATGTCACACATGTTTTGTAGAACTTTCACTCTCACAATGCTTATACTAATTTAGTAATATATTATTCTTCAGGAAAACAGGAGCTCCAGGGCAGAGGCAGACTCTGGCAGCTGTAAGGAATGATTACTTTCCAGTTTGGCTAATGACATAATCCACTGTAGTTGCAAGTCTTGCTTTCCTCTTTAGATGATGTCAACAATTCCATGAGCTACATGTGTTGTATTCATAAGTGGTACTTAGAAATATGTGTTCTGTAATCTCCTTCTTATGCCTGACACTTTACACATGTGTTTATCTACAAGGAGTGGTGACATTAGCTTGCTAATTTTGCCAGTGTACTGTACTAGTGAGGGTATGAGAGACTCAGAAGGATATTTAAACTGGCAAAGAGAAAATTATTGACATTAGCTATGAGTACTTTATAAGGCTATGTTTTGGAATGTCATTTGTGAGAAAATCTTTGCTGCTGAAAGTCATCCATCATTCCCAGATGGATCTGCAAGCCTTACAGAAACCTCTCTTCCCAAATCCCACTCACTACCAGTGGCCAAAAGTACTCATCTATCGACATTAGCAAATTAGATATACAGATATTATTCACTGAGAAGAAGCGTAATGTGCAAATGGTTTGATAAGATATGGTTTTCTTGGCTGCTGAATGGACTTCAGTGGTGAAAAAAATGCTCATTTGCCAGAACTCCACCTATATGCCCCTGTGTATATATGTAACACAGGTTTTCTTTATTAACTAGACTGTATGCACATTATTCACATGGTGAAGATCCTCAGCAAGAGCTCATATTGCCCATGTAAGTGTTTTTTAAAGAATCAAGCTCTTACCTCTCAAAATTACATTTGTATGGCATTGTTCAATATGTATGGCTGACTACTATAGAAAGCAGCAACAACGGGGTACAATGCACTAATTTTATCCCACTTTGACTTTGAAAATATAATCGGTACTTATAAAAATTGTAAATACTACAGAATCATGCTAGTAGGATTATTCTAAAATGGAAGTGCTAATACATCAAGCAAAATAGCTTTGCTAGTCCTAGTGGCTCCTATTATCACCATTATCAGAGAAGATATACCTCTGGCAACAATAATGTGCAGGAGCATAAATGAATATATGCAAGAGAGCCAAGATTTAAGGAGGTGTTTCTTTTTATCTTACAATAAACTTTGTTTTTTTGAGTGCCACAGTTAGAGTAATAAGTGCAAGCTCTTATGTCCAGTGGCCAAGCCTCATCTAGCTAATGAAATGGTAGCCCGATAAAATACACATAACTACCCATTTTGGCAGTACAATATTCCTCTCTGCATTATGCAGCAAAATACAATCACTCTTGATGCATTATGTATTTATAATATTACCGATAAGTGCCTATTGTAAACAAGTTGTTAGATTAACAAGCACAGCATATAAAGTATCATTATAAAGTAATCATTCAATCAATACTCAATCAGAATCATCACAGTGTTGGTTTTTTCCATATGAAAGACAATGTCTGATTTGCATTTTTTTCTTCAGGTTATTCTATAGAGTCTATTTTTGTATATCACTGTTCTGAATGTTGAATTGCCTGTCTTGAGAAACTTCTTCAAGAACAGCATGATGACTTGGGCACATTTTTAGGGAGAAAGGGTTACACAGTCATGTTTGATTTTGACTAAGTTGAAGTTGGTATAGTGATTGAAGGTGGTTAGTGTTTACCACTAACCCATCACCAATGACAGTCTTGAGCATTTCTATTGTGTCCTTTTTCATGAAGTGTAGACTGGGTACATTTCAGATTGCTGCAGCCTGCTCCTGCCAGCCTGAATGTTGTGCACCCTCCATGTGTTGACAGTGTTGTGTCAGCACCATGTCAGAGCATTTGAAGCCAGAACCTCACCCCAGGAGTCCCATCAAATGCAATTGCACACAGCCAAATCTTCCTGGACTCTGCAGGGATTCATTTCATCCTCATCAAGATGACACTGTGCTGACTTTGGGACTGTCACAGCAGCAGTTGTAGGAGCATGGCAGCCACATAAGCAAAACAAAGGAAAAGGTAACCTATACCCTCTACCTACCTTGAGGAGGCTTTCATTTTCATAAATGAAAGCAAGTGAACACAGACCTCACTTCTCTTTGGTGTCATGGTACGGATCAGGACAGCCAGATGGTGGTGGCTAGCCTCTTGCTACCTGCTGAAAAAATGCTCTGTTTAAGCTTGACACCACAGCACAAAAGTATTGGATCTTAATGTCTCTCTCCCCAGTGAATGAAAAGACTAAATCTAGACATTTCCCTTTCTATCAGTATCTTCTGAGGTGCAATCAAGCTAGTTTTTAAGCTGTTTGGGATGGCAGTGTCATTTAGTTAAATGCAGATATGAAATGGGTTTATGAAATGAGTTTATGAAATGGTCCTTAGTCTTCACAAGATCTGCTTCATACTCATGGAAAGGATAGTAGTAGTAGAAGCGGTAATAGAAGATTGTAAGAATTAATTCACTAGTGCTTGAGTAAGGTGAAACAAATGAAATGACTGTATAGAGAAATGCAGACAACTTCAGAGCTTTTTATATCCTGCTGTGCAAGTTAGGGTATCAAGTAGGCAAAAAGTTCTTAATTCATGTTGTTGAGTTCAGTATCTTTGGTTGGTGATGAAACATGATCTATTGTTTGTTATGGAACAAGGTACTGGCTAGAACTGCATAGCTGAGATATTTAGGTGAGATGTAAAGATTTGTTTTGGTATTATTCATGCAATGTATGAGTACAATGTACATGAGAGGAATCTACTGGAGTTGATGGGTGGATTAAGTCTTTTGCTTTCATCTGATTTAAAATAGACTTGGTTACCTGCTCTAAAACAGTCTGCTAGAAGATGCTCATTAAGTAGGTGAGTCCTGGAACAGTACTACAGTGAGGCGTGTCTGCCAGACAGCATCTGTTTTGATGGTTCATGCTCAGTATTTAATAGAAGACTGAGTCGTCCAAAATGCCCTGAGGTAAAATAAATTGTTGCCAGCAGCCTGCTCTCTCACTGGTTTAGTACATCTTAATAGTGATCTTTTGTCCGCAGCTGCAAGGTGATTCCTAAACATGTCTTCCAGAGTTTTGTTTGCAAAATCACAATCAGTAATTTACACAATAAGTGTTTACATTATTTACAACAAGAGACAGCACTGGTGATGGAATTGCTATGTGGAAACTAACTAGTTATATCATAAAGGCACAATTTGTTGAATAGGCAAATTAAAGTGTCTATACCCTCTGCAAAATCCCGATGAGTGGATTTATTTGTGTTGGTGGACATCTGGTTAATCCTAGCTGTCTTCACTTGGCTGCTGATGTGAATTCCTCACATTGTGAGGAAATTTCTTGTTAGCTGTTGGCTAAAACCAATGAGATTTGACTGAGCTCTCCATATGTGTGGAAGGCAGCCAGGATGTTGTTTGGAGAACACATACTAGGTGCTTCCTGATCACTTCTCAGCTGTTGTCTGCTCCTGACGCTCTGGGTACGGGCAAAAGCTCTGTGCCATACCTAGTAGGGTAGATTCATGCCTTTCTGGGTGGAGAAGGCTGCCAAGTCTTTTCACTTTGATACAAGTTCTTCAAATAGCTGCCCTCTATTTGCTTTAAAAGAGAGATATTTGGTACATATTCTAGTAGCATGTCACTAGTAGTAGAAATGGAATTCTACTATTGTTTGTCTACATTGGGGCTGGAATGTGAAAGAAGTGTTGAGAGTCATCAGAGCATCTCAAAAGCCTTGATTCCTCAGTATTCCTTGGACTTTGTCTTGCAGGACGGTGGCCTGGATGTAGAGTAAGAGTGGCATCATTTTCCTGTGTGTCGATCTGTCTGCAGATGAAGATCCACTGGAACACAGTTAGATCTCACAGCTGTTTTCATTACTGAGAGCCATGAGGTGTTGCTGAGTGGAGGTTCACAGAATTTCATTTCTTTCTCTTCAACAGCTAACAAAAGATAATCTTGGATAATCACACCTCTTTCTTGAGATACTTTACATGCATGGGATAGCAAAGGTTCTGTGTTTGTTCAAAAGGTATGTGAGCCCACTAGAAAAAGAAAAATGAAGCGTAAAGCTTTCTGTGTGCTGCTGATCAATCTTTATCATATGACTTTATTTCAGGCATCCAAAGAATGTGGCTGAGGATCTCTTCACAGCCTAAAAAGTCTGGATTAGAGATGAGTCATTCTGATAAATCTGATGTAACAACCATAAATCAGGGGAAGCAATTGGAAAGGCTGACTGCTGTTATATCATTCCACTTGAATGAGTGCATTTGTTTGTTTATTACTTACATTTGCAAGATGCAAGGACCCCACAGGGTTGAAAATTTGAAATATTTTTCTGTCATTCAATAAAAAAACCCTAACAACATTTGTTTTAAAATGTTACTGATAGCTAGGTTTGGAGTTTAGACATTTATTGGTGGAACTATTTCCTAAGCAATTTCACCGGAGATCTCTTTTACACATTTAAATCCTGTAAGGATTTGAAAACACTCAACACCTTTTAGAGAGTGCTCAGCCCTTAGCTGAACCACATTACTGAAGGTGGAAAAGACATGTCTTTTTTATTTCATAGTTCTTTGGGAATATTGTTTTCCCCAGAAATCTCATTGCAGTTTACCAAAACTGAGGACTGGGGCAGGTGATTCAATAACTTAAATTATTCTGTCCTTTCCAGATGCACATTGTTCTCTGGTGTAAAAGACAAAGCTATTTAGCCAACCGAGATAAATGTTGAGTCTCTAAGGTTCTTCTGAGCACCCTCTGCCAAGAACTGGGTGTCAGAGGTGCTCAGCACATGCCAAGGTGACATCTCATATTTATAGAAAAAAAAATGGTACTTAAGAAATTACACGCATATACATGAAAAGTAACAACAGATTCTTATTTGCATTATAGTTCATTTACACATAAATACGTTAAAAAAAACTGTCAGAGACAAAATTTTTGTATAGTAAATAATTCTGTGCACAGCAGAATCTTTTAAAATGAGCAATTGTATCTCATTTACTGAATTTACAGATATATATAGAGAGATGTATGAAGAAAAATCTTTGTAAATATCCATTGTATTATCTTGGAATTATTGGATAGGTAGACGGTAACAGTAGAACACAAAATCATCTTCTTGTCTGAATTACTGTCACCATGGAACAAATTGGAAAAAAAATTATTTTGTGTCAACCAGTCGCACCCCACTGCACACATGGATGTCTCCTAAAGCCATCAAGATAGTATCTGAGCATGTAATCATAGCTGGAACAGTAAGGAATCCTCTTTTTCTGCAACAACCAAACAGCACATTGAACCCACAAAGACACGACCAACATTGTCACTTTCAGCGAAAGTTAGAAACAAGATTTCTGCCTTATGGCCTTTGAGATATCTTTTTTTTTTTTTTTTTTTTTTTAATGTGCAGTCAGGAAATTTTGGAGATGACCTTAGCATACTAAATAACTTTGGTAGCTAAGGTTAAAACCGCAAGCTTTGCAAGTCACTAGAAATTCCAAATTAGAAACAAAGTGAGCTTAAATTACTTGTAAGTATTTCTAGGTTTATGCAACCATTCATCCTCTGTTTTTTTTTCCAAACCTTCATCCTATGCTGAGGATTATGGATTTAATCATGCTTAATGCATTTATCACACTAGAAAGATTTAATTGCTTCAACCAAGTTATCTGTATATATATATTTTATTCAGAATTCACTATAATAGCTCTCATACAAATGTAACAGTTATATATGTTGTGCTTCCAACAGCAAAGCTCTGTTTTGAGGAAAGCAAAACAGTTTTCTTTTTAAAGGCCTTCCCTTGCAAGATATTGAATGCTCCAAGCACCACAAAATCTGCAATGAGCAACGGGTGCTCAGTGCCACACAGAAAGTGTACAGTTGTTGACAGGATCCTTGGTTCAAGGATAAATGTAATCAAAGAGAAGAGACCATCCCATGAATTCACTGAGCTACCAGGCTCCTTGGGGGTGATCCAATGTGTTAATGTGCTATTTGTGAGCCACCAAAAGTGTAAGTCCGTACTGCAGCTGCATTTTCTCAGATGGAGAAAGGAATCAGTCATAAGTAATATCACTTGGTTTTGGAATATGGAGGAATAAGGAATATGGCTCAGTTTTGGAATTTTCAGTGACCTGCAGAGCTTTTAATTGTAATTTTAATGTTGATCACCCATCAGGAAGATACTAGGAAAATTAGCTTTGATGGTAATATGTAAGAAACTCATTTTCCATAGCTTTTAATGTTTAAAGTTAAATATATGCTTTAGTGATGTCTGGAAAAAGGGTATCTTAAAACTAGTCTGGACTGCTCAGACACCCTTGATATTGCCTTCTTACTTGCAGCAAATGCTGATTCTGAACAAGAACCTGTGCTCTCTGAACCAGTTTTGGGTTGTTGGGGTTTTGTTTTGTTTTGTTTTTGAGAAAGAATTTTTCCCCCTGAAACTTTTTAGGCCATATGGATTCTACTTGTCATCGTCCTGAAGAGGAGCTGGTGTCTTGACAGGGTATTTGTTCACATGTAGCTCATTAACATTAATTGTAGAAAGGTCTGCAAAGAAATATTATAATGTGAAATGACAAGAAGGCTCTGCCTAAGGAATATTTATTTATTTACACTTCCATCAGCAGCTTTCTGTTACCCCAAAGCACCAAAGCTATTATATATATTGCTTTTAGTATTTATTTATTTTTAATTGAAGAAAATTATCATTTTCAGTCAATTTTGTTTAAAAAAAAAAAACACAGCTAAGGAGATATAAATACTCTTCTGGTCTTGTCATATTTTTTCTTGCTTGTGTTTTTAACTTTAATGTAAAGTGCAGTGTTTTAGTTCTTCATTTTTAAAGGTAATCTGAATACATTCTACATTGCAAGATGTCTATGGGTACTTACTTCTGACCATGGAACAAACAAATGCATTTGTTTTCTAAATGGTCATTTTCCAGAAAGCACATTAAAGTGCAATTTATCCAGTTTACAAAAACACTGTATCGTTTTTGTGTTTAGCATTATGTTCATGGATGGATGACTCATCTACAGAAGAGTGTAGTATTTACTGTACAGGCAATGGATTTTCTACACTGCCTGGCTACCAGTAACTAAGAAAGAAGATGAACTGTGAGCGATTCTAATGGATCCAAGCCTATTAGTACACTGCAGTTTTAGTTCAGAATAAACTGCCTGGAAGTGCAGGAAAAGAGCATCACTTTGTTGATTTGAGTGACCTCTTGCCACCCAGAATCTGGGCCTTATCTATTCTGGGCATTTATGAAGCTGAATGAATTATTTGCTAGTTCTGTTTAAATATGATTCTTGCTAAACTGATTCAGGGCCAGATTTTCAAAGCCGCACTGCTGTCTAGCCAAAGGGAGAGGGGAAGTAGCTGTACTGGCTCAGGGACAAGACAGGAGTCAGAGAGCAATTTGACTGTATTGATGTACTGGATGTATTTCTAGCAATGACATTACCCAGCAGCAGTTGCCTGCAGTGTCCACTGTGGCCTACCACCACTGTTGAAATTATTTTGCCATTAACACAGACAAAAAGAAGTGTGACTTAACATTTAAACCAAGACATATACTATATTCAGATCACCCTTAATGTCCCAGATGCAGACCGAATAGCATATAGCATATGCATATAGCACATTGAGCAACATTTTTCTTTGATGCAATTCCTGACATGGCCAACAGGCTATAATTTGTAGCCCCTGCCTACAAATTAGCACCTCAACTACTTCTAAGACTAGTAGACCACAGCAGTGGAGACACGATGCATCCAGACATTGGTATTGTAGCCAGAGATCCAAAGTCCAGCATTCTTCAGGGAATAGTTGCAGATTCCTACTCCATCTGTATTGATCTATTGCTTGCCTATGGTCATTCTGTCTGAGTTGTTAGTAAGTGCTGGGTCTCTAGTAACCTACAGACTTCAGTATCTATAGGTGTTTTTGATTCCAAATAAAGGAAATCTTAGTTGTGTGGGCATATAGTTTTGGGGGTCTGTTCCAGCAAATATGGGGAATCAGAACTTTGTAGATCAAAGAAAGGAAGCCAAAGGATTTTGCAAGATCCCTGTTGGTGCCCTTCCTCAGCCTCTTTCTCAGATACCGTTCTGCCACGTGCACAGGAAGGGATCCCCACCACATATGTAGAGAGAAAGGTGCATCAGAAAGCTAGTGAATTGTGAATGTTTTTAGAAGCAGTGTATCTCCGTTGTGTCTTCATGAAAAAATACTTTGTTTTTACAGTAGATTTTTCTTTCATGATACAATTATTAATCCATTAATATCCCATCATATTTTTCACCATGGTTACAAGGAATTGGACCAAGCTAGATGAGCAAGATGATGCAGCCTTATACAAACAGCAAAACTGAAGGTTTTATGATGTGGTGCTACCAAAAGCAACTCGCTGAGCAGTAGAGAGTCAGTAATAATTTAATTAACTGCTTATGTCAGTAACAGCATGAAAAGCCAGCTGTGTAAGCACAGTCTCCATAATTTCCAGCAGAAATGTAGCACCAAAATGCACTCAAATATGTTCTTCAGGACTGTAAAGTCTAAGGGCATTTATTTTGGCTTTAGTTACATGAAGAGTAAACTGCAGAGAGGATGGACTAACGACCACGTACATTTGTTATATTACATGTTTGTGCTGTTGAATTAACAAAAAAAAATAGAGATGTACACATAATATAGGGGTTTTGCTGATGTGAACATGGAAATCACAAAATAACTTTGGACTTTAACCTCATGGAAGTGTTTTTGTGAGGTTTTAAACATAGAAATTTTTTCCTTTTTGAGGAGGTGGGAAAGCAAGGGATCATCACAGTAAGAACTGAAGCAGGGCAGAGATATTCCCCTTGGCAGAAGCAGAAATGGAAGCATGGAGGGGATGCACAGGAATTCCTGGGCAGCCTCAGGTTTGCTTCTTAACAGTGTGATCTTAAGATCCCAAAAGGATCGCTGTGGGGTATACTGCTATTGAGGGACATACAACAATAACAATAACAAATACCTTCAAGAAGAGTAAAGGGGGGAAAGGGGTTGATTGTTTGTTTTGTTTTGTTTTCCCCCCAGAATACCAGATTTGTTTCCACCAGGAAAATTGCTTATTGATGGTGCCAATCTCTTGTGAGCACAGACCCAAACTGGCCTTGTGCTAAACATACAACTTGCACGGTTTGCTCTTCTTGTTAGGATACTTCTC
>VXAA01001603.1:393443-445373 GCA_013399115.1 Anseranas semipalmata
ACTGGGTACCTGGAACTGTCACCACCAACCAGGAGTGATTCATGAGTGTACAGCTCATTTTTGGAACTAATTAATTACGTCGTGGAAAGAAGATTTACTCTTCCTCCCCTTCCAGCCCCCACCTTCCCTAGTCCTTGCTAATCTTGCTTTCTGGATAACAGGGAGAAAATGAGGAAGGTGTTTAGCAGTCTCAGTTGTCTCTGTGATTCAAATCACAGAATGAAGCCAGACAGCAAAACAAGTGCAGATCAGGCAAAGACTGCCTGTTCTGCTTGTGTTTTCTCTGCAAGAATCAGTTTCAAATATTAGGTGTTTTTTTTTTTTTTGTTGCAATTAACTAAGAAAAATATTTCAAAGCTGTATAATTAAAGGCCAGCATTTTATTAGGGTTTAAAATAGTCTTTATGAAATCTACTCCTGCCACTGGTAATTACAATGTACATCTTAATATACCTCTGCTAGGCCTGAGCTGGAGATAACAGTCCTGTGTGTATTGCATTTGGCTTGTGCATAGAAGGTAAAATCCTTTATCTTATCTCAATCTCCACACAACAACCAGCCTCTCTTCCAATTCAGCCCTAATCTTCTTAGTAAATAATACTGATATTTTTCACCATAACAAAAATGGAGCTGCCAGATTCAGACTGATAACACCTCTCATTTACACACCATTCTCTGTCAAAATCTGCCTGATTTTTCTTAATCTCTTTAACTCATCAAAAATACTTTTTTACATTCAGCCATGGTAAGTTCCTTGCTACCAAATAATATTCTTATAAATAAATCCGTGGACTACAGCTGTCTCTTTGGATAGATATTGGAAATCCTCTTTTTCCTGGCTTGCTTCCTTGAATGACGACAAATTATTGTTGATCAATTTAATTTTGCTGTAAAGTTTGGTATTCTAACAAAATTACCTAAAATTAATGTTTAACTGAGAGCATGCCAAAAAGTATCCTTTTTTTTTTTTTTTTTTTGATAGGATGTTGTCTCAGTTTACTTCTCTTATGAATGTTGTCTTTGCATTCCCATCCTTCCCTTTGCAATGGTTTATCTTTAAAACAAGAGAAATGATAACCTAAATCACTGGATTTTTATAGTGTATTAATTATCTCTGTATGATTTCTTAAATTGCAAAAAAAAAAAAAAATACTGTTGAGAGAATGGCAGTAAAAAGCTGGATAGTAGGATTTCTGCTCACAGTGATTGAATGAAAATTATATACTTAAACGTGACTACTTTATTTCAGCTGCAATCTGCCCTCTGAGTGACACAGACATTTGGAGTGCCTGTCCTGAAATGGCAAACCATCCACATAAGCAAACACTAGACTCAGTAGTTTTACACCAAACCTGCTTTCATCCACTGCCATGCAACAGCAAGAGGGATATATCACGCCAGCAATTTTTATGCCAAACTTCCATATCAGAGAAAAGAATCTGAAAATCTATAGCAGCATATGGCCCAGATTTGTCAGGTGTTGCATCTGGAAAGAATAGGTATTTGTCTTCTGTAGAACCTGTGGATCTGAAAAACTAATTCTATCCCAGGGAAGAGGTCTTTGGGATGCTTTTAAAAGTAGGACAAAAGCGTGTTTGTTCCACTAATTTTATGGAGGATTTTTAATGATCCTTTTTACACCACTCTCTCTTTCTTATTAAAGTTTGCAAAACCTTTTTCAGAAGCAAGGCTGCACATTTTCATTACGAAGTAGTAAGATAATATTTTGAGACTTGAAACCTTGTTCACATGCTTTCAAAGTGCTGATCTATCTCTTTTAATAGCAAATCACCTACTGCGTCACCATTCATGGCAGGATTATGAAAAAGATGAACCATATTGTTTTGGTAATCTGTCTTCTTTGTACCACTCTAAGAGAAGAAAGAGCTTGTAATATCAGTGAGGACAAAACTGACAAGTCTTGTGAAGCTAGTGGGGAACAAGATGTATGGTTAACATGAGACATTGTGCATTGCTCTTGGCCAGTAGAAAACCTCCTCCTCACCTGGTCCAGTTTAAATACATCTTTTCTGAGACTGTGTAACAGGACTGTATCAGTGCTTATGGTGGTGCCTCGCCAGTGGCTTTCATAATGGATCTCATTCTCTTCTATTTACCTAAAATACACCTCCAGATGAATCCCAAGATCTCACATGCCTTTTTTTACTGCAGTTTCTCACTGGTCGCTCCCAGCTATGCTGTGACTGACAGCTAACCTGGGGTCCCCCTCCAGCTCAGACTTTTCTAACTGATTCCTGATTTTTGTTATTAGTTTCCAAATGCATTATCTTCATTTGGGGATAAGTGACTAACTTCATTATCTTCAAAATACTGCTTCTCATCCCATTCCTATTACATCTGTCCTTACTGTCATCCAGCCTTTCTCTGCATGATATCCCCTCTCCCTCATGTATTGATAGTGCCAGTCTGTGTAGTATCACCACATTCCTAATATTTGTGTCATGGTCATAAATGCAATAAGAAGAAGATCAAACCCAAGGCTGATCCATAAATAATTCCACTGCTAACTGGTAACCCTCACGATACTTTTCCTTTCAACACTATCTTTTGCTGTCGTTCCTTGAAACTGTCTTTTACCTATCTTTCAATTCCTCTACTAATCCCTATCTTCTCCAGCTTAACAAATAATTTCCCATGTGGCACCATACCATATGCTTTACTGAAGTCTAGATAGATGAGATTGACTCCATTTCCTTTGTCTAGAAAATCAGCTATCTTATCGAAGGAAACTATTAAGTTAGTCTGCCCAGATCTCCTTTTATTATATTTCCTATCACACTATATCCAATATTTCCTTCTCCTCCGTGTCTTTATTTATCTCTTCCTTCGAAATCTGTTCTAAGACCCTGTGTACTTTACGGGTTAGGTTAATGAACCAATATTTGCCTAAATTTTCTCTTTTTTTCTCTCATTCAGTATACTTGCTATTCTCTAGACATATGACACTATCTTTGCCTGGGTAAATTTAAAAATATGTGCTCCTTGTGCTTTTACATTATTTCAGAAATTCACGAGAGTGACAACAGTTCAGTCTCATGATTACACACAGTTGGCTCCTTCCATTACGAGTATATGGTTATTTCAGTTCCTGCTATTTGCATGGCCTTCACCCTGGAGTCAACACCTTCACCTGGCTGAAAACTTAGGGCAGCGGTTTTTGTGCCTTTTTTTTCCAAAGCATCTTGACACCAGTCAGCATACTGACTCCGCTTATGTAGCTGAATGAAATTCTACAATTTGATTGAATTGTATACACGGCAAGAGCGAAGTCAGCTCAGATTCTGAGTTATTTTATTTTAACTTCTTATGGTCTTTGATTGCCAAAACAAAGATTTACCTGCTGCCTACTCTTTACTTCCACTTAATAAATATTTTCTTCTAGTTTCTAATACCCTTCATTGGGCATTATATATTCTTCTTTGTTTTGTTTTCCTCTTCAGCTTGAAAGAAAAAAATAAAATGCCCCCAGTAAAATTAGGGCAACTATCCAATAGCATTCACCTTCTAAACAGAAGAAATAAAGCAGAGCTTTTATTTGCTGTCATCAGTGCACTGCAAGTTTTTTGAAGACAAATTAAATGAAAAAGAATTCTTCAGAGATGGGCAAGAGATGTGAGATCATCTACAATGTTTGGACTAGCATGATTGCAAAGAGGTATCAAGTAGGCAACAGGATAAATAAAAAATAATAACTCAATACTTATAAATTGCAACAGCTGTGTTTTTGTTGGAGCAAGCAGTCTATACACTTTCCTGGAACTTAATGCCCTTTGTATAAGAAGGAAAAAAAAAAAAAAAAAAAAAAAAAAAAAGCTAAAGCAAGGAAAAAAGAAAATTTTGACAAAGCTTTTTCCTGTTTATTTAGTCTATGTGTTCACTGTATCATGTGCTGGTACCATGCTGCACAACACAGTCAGTCCTCTGGGGCAAACTGGTGCTAGAGCCTCCACAGAATCCCTCCACAACCACTTCTGAGTCTCCTTTCTGCACACTCACATCAGCTTCCACAAGGAAAGAAACCCCCTTTTGAGTACTGAAGCTAATTCAAAATGCCACTGAAGATTTACTGCATGTAGAGGTAAAGCAGAGTGTTTGTGTGAAAAAGTGTCAAATGCCTATAGTAAGGGGTATGTCACTGAAGGTTTTTGAAACCCTGAGTTTTGAATGAATTTGGTATGCTGGTGAATGCAGCTGTGACGTTGGAGCTGAAATAGCAAGCGAAAAGCTTTCTGCTTCCATGTCCACTCACTGGGTTCCCCAAGCAGTCCCACTTCTCCAACCTTGACCCTGCACACGCAGTTGGTAGCTCAGATCTTGGACCATCTCCTGCAAGACTGGAGACGGAGGACTTCCCAGGAACCTGCTGGTGGTGAGCAGTCAGTTGAGTGCTCAAAGAGCCAATATAGCCAAGACCTGCCACCCTATTGCAAAAGCCACCTTCCTGCATAAGACCACAGAGCAGGTGTGCCCCAACCTCTGACCTTGAAGGCTTTTCCTAGGAGGATGTCTGAGCTGTCTGGGGCCACAGGGGTAGGAAGGAAGGGTGGGGAAGCTTCCAGGTTTGTGCTCTGAGGTAAAACAGGAGGGGCAGACAGAGCTGGTGCTGTTTTCCTGAAGTTAACAAAATTCACTGTGCAGCACTAGATGGAACTGACTCTGTGACTCTCTGTCACTGGCCCATAACCATTTTGATGGTGGATGCTGGAGTCTTGCATTGAGATGAAAAGATATTTTTTTTGCATCATCCTTCATAAGTGATATCAAGACCCAGATAACTTCAGTCAAGAAACACAAAAACAGTGGGGGTGTGATTATGAAGGAAAGGGAGCCCAGGATTGAGATGGGACGTTTTGCTAAGAAAACTGAAGAAAAATTGAAGTTGGGGAGAATGTTTTCAAGCTGACACTTCATGCAATTGCTGAAGATTTTATCCAACATGAGGCAGGAATGCCCTTTGCTGAACACCTACTCTGGTGGATGTTCATCTTTACAACAAGCAAAAAGGAATATGATATGAAAAAATGACAGAAAATCAGTACTAACCCTGAGGTCTCAAATCACCTTACTTCTTCTTCTGACTTGGAAATTCCACTCAAACTAGCCTGGTTAAAATACTTCTGCAAATATATGTTCTTATCTCACTTAGTGTTCACAGAGTTTCTTTCCATTCAAATGTTTGTGGAAGGTTAACAAAAGGAGAGGATAGACACTACTCCTTGTACAAGCTTATGATTTCAAATATTTTTTTTTTTTTTTTTTTTTTACTTTTTTTTTTCATCCACTCTGTTTACCTAGATTTGTTGATGTCCTGCCTGCCAGTAAACTTTAACCAAAAACTATGAATCCTATTTCCCATCAGACGGTGAATGAGGTTTGACTGGTATCCAGTTAGGGAGATACACTACAAAAGCAAAATCATTGCAACACAGTGCAGTCTGTGATTTTTTACATTTCTCAGTACTGGCAAAATTAGCTGGCCCATATCTGACATATGCCTGGTTCAATTGTGTGTGTGGAAGTATTCCCCCTTGTACAGCTAAATAGACTAGTGAGCTGATTTATGGAATAATTTTAGCAATTTGTATTTAATCCTTAAAGAGAAAAAAAAAAAAAAAACCTAAAGCACTTTCACAGCATTGAAAAGTTCATTTCTTGACCAAAATTTAAGGACCAAATGCAATTGCTGGTTACACAGGTCCCATATTTTTACACGGACTTTGCCAGATGTCAAAGAAGACATTTACAAGTGAGCATACAGCTTTTGCATACACTTTCTGAACTTTGAAGTTTCTGCTGCCTTCCTGCTGAGCAGAACACATTCAAGTTCAAGTGGGATATAGAATTGTTATTTAAATCTTACAGTCAAATTAGACCCTAGAGACATGATTGTATAGCATTATTGTCTCAGTCCCCATGAAGTTAAGTGTTCTCATATCAAATATGATGTGTTTCAGCTTACCACCTACTGCACAAGTATTCATCTCGTTGTTAAAAGATATCAGACAAAGTGGTGTTTTATTTATTTTTACATGTGTCAGTTATTTTTAGTGGTAATGCTAGTGTGACTCTACTGCCTTTTCTTACGAGTCATGGGAACATGAAGCTGCTACCTAAAGTTTTCAACCATGCTAACAATAAAGGCCTCCAGGCTTTTTTTGTTGTGTCTTGCTTTTGAAGAAGGATCGTTTTGCCTTGGAGCACTGCTCTTTGGAGAAGTGGGCTTTATGAATGCAAGTTTTGGTGGTGGTATGAAGGCAGAATGTTGAGGAGACAATAGAGCTGTGAGCTGATGGAGGCTGCTGCTGTCCAGACGGGTGTGGGGCAGAGGGAGGTCTGCAAGCCAAGAGAGACAGGACCTTCATGTCACGGATTGGCCAGTAGGACTTTTAAAGAACAGTCTCTTTCAGAAGTTGTGGCAAACGCTCAACTTGATTTCACACAGATATTCTTTTGAAAGAAAACCAAGAAGAAAATGTCAAAATAATCCATTTCAACATTGTTGAGTGTTCATTTTTCATTTGAAATGATTTTTCACTTTTGTATTATATTTTCTCTAATACAATAGATTATATATTACCTCACAAAATAAAACGTTAACATCAAAATGGGGTATTATGAATGACCTTGAGTGCTTTCTAAATAGTTCTTTGTGAGAAATTTTGAAATATCCATGTTTTATTCCTATCAAAGAATGAAACTCTTGTCAACAAAGTTCTGTGTGTATAGCCTCAAAGTCTGCAGCTGGTTTGAGAAGTAAAAGTTGAATTCACCTGCTTGTCTCTCTAGCTATCTATTTTGCACTGCTGAAAATGGTTTCTTAAATATTCTGTAATTTCTAAGAGAACTGTATCTGTAGTCCTCCAAAAGTCACCCTGGCTGAGGTTTGGGCTGTATATGCAGAACTTGTGCACACTTTAGTACTGTTACTACCAGTATTGCCCCTTTCTTTAGTGGGGTGATGAGTGACTCTGGAACACACTCATACTCAGGCATGACCAGAAGGTGAGATAAGATGAGGGTCCTTCTGACCTTAACATTAATAACAAATAAAATTCAGACTTCCTAGTCTCCCTCAGCTATTAAAGCAGTACACATTTGTGACTGAAGATCTTTTCTTTTTCTTTCTTTCTTTCTTTCTTCCTTTCTTCCTTTCTTTCCTTTCTTTCCTTTCTTTCCTTTCTTTCTCTTGCAGTGATTTAGTAAAAATGTATTTTGCATTACTACTTTATTGCACACCTGTATAAATCATGCTGTTGGGTAGCCAATGTTTTTAAAACAGCATAGCTGTCAATTGCTTGGGTAATGGCACATTTTGTGATACTATCAGATGACATATAACTTGTTAAATTACATTGAAAAAATATTGGAGTGAATTGCACTATAATTAAATGACAATAATAATGAGACCAATATTAGCTGCTGCCATCAATTATGTAAGACTGAGCATTTATTATATATTTTTCCAAAAAGCCTTGTCTATGGTTAAAAAGACATTTCATTCAAAACCCTGCTGGTGCTTTTAACATTCAGAAAGATGTTAACCTCTGAATTCACATTCAGATGTTCAAGCCATGCCCAGATGAGAACTTCTGTGTGCAAGAACTTTTCTAAAACTTTGTCACGTTCTTTTAAAGTTATTTTATTAATCACTTAAATATCATGCTTTTCTGTTTGCTCTTTTTGTTTATTTTATATCTATATCATTAAGATGTTGAAAAAGTTCAGGCCAGATTAACTGATTACTATTAAATTATACTCACTTCCATGTAAATATTTTGTTGACTATTGAACATTGCTGAATGTTGTTGTCTCTTGGTGAGGGCACATCTCTTCAACATGATCCACTTAATGTAGTTTTCAGAAAGCAGCACTACTGATAACACTTGCAAATGTTTATGTCTGAAATACACCCAGTTACTTCAATACTACAGCAACTACATTCTGCTGCATTTTCAACAGAGGGCTAGATTCTGCTTTCAGGTGCATTACAGCAGCACCCCTGTGCATAGGGACAGAACTGGACCTATGCATGCACTGCACATGTGGCCAGGAAGCCATCCCTTGCAAATCTGAGTCCTTTGGAGGAGCTATTGAGTACAAGCACAGAGGAGACCAGCTGATAAATCTTTTGGATTTCCATTTTCAAGAGGGTCCCTCAACACAAGCTATTAAGGAAATAAGCTGACATGAAATAAGAGGTAGGGGAAGAGTTTTATTTCATATGATTAAAGAGTAGGAAACGAAGTGTAGGAATGGATAGTAAATTTTCTAAATAGAATAATATTTCCAGTGAAGTCTCACAGAGACTTATTTGAAACTGATTATTTATTTTTAAATGATTTAGAAGAGGGGTGGATACTAAGGTGGCAAAGCATGCTGTTGGTGTGTGTTTTTCAGGAAAGTAAAAACAAATTCAATGTGATGAGCTGCAGACAGAGATCCTGATGCCAAGTGACTGAATAACAAGATGATAAAGGAAAGTTAGTATTAAAAAATGTAAATTAAAGTGCATGGACTACAAAACCAGTCCCGACTTCACATATAAAATGTTGATCATTCATCTTCACAGTAAACGTGTGTACAAGCATCCAGAAAACAGTCTGCAGTTTTGATCCCTCAGCTCACTCATCCCCAGTCTTAGAGAAGAACAAGACAAAACACAGAGAAGAGTAACAAGGGTAATTCAAGGCTTGTGCTGGAGCCACTTGGAATAGATTAGGATTTTGCAGTCTAGAAAGAGATAACTAAGGGTGATGTGATAAAAATCTTTAAAATCACAAATGGTATGAAGCAGGTAAGGAGGGAATCATCACTCTTGGTTTTCCATAGTGCAATAGCTAAGGGCAACACATGAAACAATCAAAAGGAAGTACAAAGAAAGCAAAAGGAGACTTTTTTTCCTCTCCATTCTTAAACTGCTCTCTTTTCTACAGGATATTATGGATGTTCACATGGATTCAAAGGTATTTGGATCAAGTCATAGACAAACAGTCCATGAAAAGCTATTGAAACACAAAGGTGTCACCTCCAGCTCAGAAGTCACTGAGTTGCAATTTGCTGTAAGGTGAGAGAGCATAGCAGAAAAGCAATGTCATTGGCTTGCCCTTTTGTTATAAGACTCTGCTTCTAAACTTTCCTATAGATGGGATGGGATATTGGGCTAGATGGTTATTCTTATGAATTTGAATAAGCATATTTTTCTTTTTTTAAGAGGTAGTTCCAGGTGATAGTAACCTCCATTAGTGTCAAGGTCTGTGCCATGACTCTTCAGCAACTCTTTCATTAACTATGTGAACTCGGAAGTACTTGAGCAACTTCAGGGAAAGCTGCCAAGGGAACATCAGTCCGTTCAACCTCCGTTAGACCTACTGAGGGGCTGCTTTGTATGCATTCTTGTTAGTGTCCACTTGCTAGGACAGGTAGGAGAGAACTGGTCATTTCTGGACCAGACCTCAGAAAATTAGCATAAACAACAGTATCAGATCTTGTATATATCCTGGTTTGAAGAAAGTGAAATTGTACTAATTGCACAAACACCAACGGGCAGAGCAGTTGCAGAGATTCTTTGTTGTCTTTGTCCACATTGCACAACTTACCAAGAATGGTTTCTATGTCAGTAAGAACAGCAGGACAGGAATGTTGGATAAATGCTTGGTCAAGTTCCCTGAAATGTAAGAAACCATAAGATTTCAAGATGAGAATAAAGAGAGAAAAAACTAATTCTAAAGCTTAAAAAAAAAGTTTGATATGTTAATTGGAAAAATAAGATAAAATATTACAAGCATATTCCTTCTATAGTGGTGCTACACTTGAGCATGTAGTATGATGGCAGTGAGGTGAAAGAGTTAACTGATAGACTGCAGAACATTTTCAGAATAATAAATAATAATGTAAAGGTTAGGTGGCTCCTTGTTTAGAGCTGTGGAAGTAGCAATAAAATGGCATGAGAAACTCAGTGTTGATCAACGTACACACGGGAAGAAACAGTCCTAACTTTATATATGCAATAAAGTAACTAGCACTGAACAGGCAGCTATTAAAAGAGCGAAAATGCTCTTTTGAATGGTAATGCTTTTCTCAGATAAGAAATGTCCTTAGGTAACATTGTAAATGGAAATAAATTAAAACCTCACTATCCAAATGTTTTGCACTGGTAAAGAGAGAAAAACAAATAATTGCATGTCAGGATGTTCACTTGCTGGGTTACACAAGGAACATGAGCCTATTTTGGAACCTGCGTGCTCTCTGTATATTATCTCAATCAGACACTACAAATATGCAAAACAGCCCAGTCGGTGTTGTTTTTGAAGGATGGATAAAGCAGATGGATGAACTGGTTTAGGCAAAAATAGAAACTAGCTTCTAATCTGGTCTTTTTTTTTTTTTTTTTTTAAGTGCTCTCTCTCTGAACCTTTTTTCTGAAGTTTAGTAAAACCTGAGATTCACATGCTTCTGCATTTCCTGTTTTTAGCTAATAGAGGAAACAGAAACACTGAAATACTGTAAGATGTTATTTTTAAAATATTTCCACTCTGTCAACCAGGAAGTTTTGGAAATCTTGCAGGAATTCTAATCTTGCATACTATGTAACCCAAAAATGTTTGCATGAGTTTGTCCTGTCTTTCAGGTATTTATAGTCTTATCTGATGAGGATCAAAATATAGAGAGAACAATCTATTAGTATGAAAAATATTTTACATGTGCAATTGCATTTGCCTCTGAAGAGCTTAATTCCCTGATGAGAAATAGGCAGTAACCTGTACTGCAGCTGAGTGCCAAATGCCAAGGAGCCATGGGAGGACATGGGGGCTGAATGAGGCACAGGGTATAGCAAGAAGGCTCAGTGGTGGGAATGCTAACTGCAGCTAAGGCACTGCTTTCTGTACCGTGGCAAAGCGAGTGGGATATTGGCATGGGATGGATGGAGTCTCTGTAAGGGGGTTGAGAAACAGGCAGGCAGGAACTAGAGAAGCCAGCAACAGCAGTCCAGAGGTTGAGATGGTGTGGGGAACAGAGTGCAATGCAGTATATGCCTGGGAGAGCGAGTCCATATATGAGATGGGAGCAGAACGCATAGGGGACAGAGAAAGATGACGTATGGAGAAAAGAAGATTAGACCAAGAGTTTTAACACCAGTGTTGCAACATTTTCAAGGAGTGTCATTGTACTCAGGTGTGCCATGAGGTGGGCAATAGTCAGGGAGTGAGCCCACAGTGAATGAACTATGAAAAGTAAATGCAATTAAATACAAATAATTACAAATGGAGTTATCCATCCTAAAGAACACAAACAATGGACAAAAAGAAAAGCAAGACCTAAGTTCAGGTTGCATTACTCCACTTTCTCTTCTCCCTTCTGAAGCACATTCTGCTCCTCTCATTCCTGGAGTTGGATGTTAAGAGTTATCCAAGGAGGGGTAAACAGATAAAGGAGAGGTGGCTATTACAGAAAAGCCAGAGTATCACTCAGTAAGAAGTAGCTGGCATATGAAGGTCTATCTTGATTTACAGTATGACACTTAGCTGCATGGGTATTTTGTGATTTACCCTTTAATTAAAACTTCATCACACGTTGATTCCTGAGGGTAAGGATGTTAGTCTAAAGCTAAATAAGGAAATGTTCAGATATATTTAACATTTCAAAGATGTTTTTTGATTCGCGTGATTGGTAAAAGAAATGCTTTCCATGTTGTGAAACATTGTGATTTATTTTGGAAAACTTTTCATGGGACTGTATATGGACATCATTTCTGAAATAGTGTGATGTCTGCTTTTTGTTATGACAGTAGTAAAACGTGAGAAACTGAAACCACTCCAAAACCCAGAACATTTCGTGTCATTGGGCAGGTGCATTTTTAGGCCTTTTTAGCACATTCTAGGACAAAAAAAGTACCTTCAGTCAGCTGTAATTTTCACAGATTTTGCAAGAAATCTGTTTTAAGATGAACACATTATGCTGTCCCTCAGTGGGATACCTAAGGAATAGGGAAGGGAAAAAGGAGGACTTGTTTTTTTGTTTGCTTGTTTGTTTGTTGTGTTTAAATGGTGAGAAGACAATTTAAAAGTGCTCTGGGCTCAAGTCCCTTTTCCCTGATGTTGCTCTTGGCTCCCTCCACTGCCCTGCCTAAGAGACAAAGAGACAGAGATCTTCCCCTCTTGAGTCACAGGATATCTGAGATCTTTTCTCTTTAGAGCCCTTTTCTTTTTTTTTTTTTGAGCCCTTTTTTTTTTTTTTTTTTTTTTTTTTTTTTCTGCTGCTTCTGAACTGCTTTTCATTTCCAGCAAGTCTTCACAGATATCTTGAGTCTGTCAGATTATCACAGAGCTCATCATTATTAGTCCTTCATCAGATGGTATCTTCCCCTATACATAGATATCAGTCCTTAATTGTCTGTGAGTGTATTTTGCCACAAGCACAACTGTACACTCTTCATGAATGGCACTGTAAAACCAAGTTATTTCTTAGTTGGGATGTGACAGACTGTTGAATCCTGAACAAAAATATGTAGCAGTGATAAGCTGTTAGATCTAGATACTATTCTTCTCACTACCCAGTCCGTTACTCACGCTACCTACTTCCAAACTATTTAGATAAGTGGGACAACCACAGAATATGCCTGGTGTCAAAGTTGCAGGCTTGATGCATTGAACAACAGTTGCCTTCAGAGAGGCCCTTGTTAAACAATCCAATCATGCTCAATGGAGAACCCTAAACACCATTAAACATGAATTGAATGTCATTTGGTTGCTTTGAACAATTATGTGATTTGCAATTTCTCTCCAGTGTTTGCTAAATTTTATGCCAAAGTTTTATGTTCAAATGCTTTTCTATTTGTTTTTAAATGAACTGTGTTCTCCGCAAATGAAAATTTTGAAAATTTCTGTATTTATGCTATAAGTAATAATATTAAGTAGTATATACAAATGAGAACAGTAACAGCAGTCCCTGTGATGATAAGGCTATTAATCTTTAATAAGTATAAACATGTAAATTTTTAGTTTATTCTAAAATCTTTATTTTAAAGAAACAAGTAGTTATTTAAGTCAAAATATTTTGGAGGAACTTCTGGAAGGGATGACAAATGTAAGAATGTATTAAGGGAATGACATACTACGAGTCATATGTATGCTTTTTACCTAATACTATGGTATTACAAAGTTTCTTCAAGTTTACAAAATAGTATCTAAAGGGTCTAGAGCAGCCCTGTCGTGAGGAAGAGATATTCTGAACAGGTGAAATGGAGTGAGAAGTGATAAGGCAAAACAGAACCATCATCAGTAAGTATGAAAGCAATTAGCCATCTATCAGTATGTAAATAGAGTATCCCTACATATCAAGTAACCGTGCCACAAACATTTATTTACTTTTGTGCTCAAAGTAGAAGTAAATAATGCCTCCAAACAGGCTTTTAGGCACCCACTGCATGTGGGTAATGCTAAAAAGAGGGGAGGCAATGGCAGTGGGCAGTCAATAGGGTACAGTGTAGGCAATGTAAAGAAATTAAGAGAGAGAATTAAGATGCAATTGGGCTCTGACAGCAAGATCTGGAATGACTGGAATTTGAGACAGAGGAGGAGGACTTTGGTGAAGAGATTTAAAAAAAGACTCTAAACCGTGAGGAAATTTTGGTGGGTGAAATTGTCTTATGTGATACAGAAGTAGTGATGTGAATGCCTTGGGGACGAAAGAGGAGGGGGCTGCTGTAGAGGCAAAGCAGGTGATGGTTCAGAATTTTTACGTGAGGTTTGGTCAGAAAAGGAGAGATTTTAGAAAAGGTCTGGACACAGGTATGGCAGGGTTGCAACACACTTGGATGTGTAATAGGAGAGGAAGTCAGAGATGATCCTCAAATTATAAATCTCAATGCCAGTGAAAATTATGGCACAGCTAATGTGGGAGCGGTCAAAAATGTTTAAGCAAAGATCAGGGGCTTGGTTTTGGCTGGAGAAAGGCAAAGATACAGGATTGTGTGGATGGAGATGAGACAAGGTGGCACATGGCAGAGGTAAATTTCTGAACCATTCTCACTGAAGTGGGGTTTATTACATTGGTAGATGAAGGAAAGAGGTCATACTAAAGAGGTACAGGGGAGACATAAGGAAAGAACTAAGTGATAATGCTATAACAGCAAAGGGAGACATGACTTTGTTGTGCAGAGAAAGTCTGAAGCTCTGAAATGATCCATGGAGGGCAGGGATGAGAAAAGCTCATCAGAGAACCTATTGGAAACAGTTCTGTGAGATTAAACAGACTATAAACAGCTGAATATTGGATCACAGGGAATGACTGAAAACAGAAGTTGATCCAGTAGCTTACTGCTGTTTGATAATGTTATATCCATCAGCGGGTACATGAACTTAGTTGTACTTAAGAGTTAGGACTGTTAATGGGAAACAAGCAATGGAAAGAAGTGAACAGGAAGCTGGGGGAAGGAAGGAGGCAGCAAGCATGAATGAAAAGTGGCAGGATAAAACATAGGCAGAAGACAGACAGATGTAGAAAACAAGAGAGAAAGAAGAAAAGTAAAAACATGAGTTTCATTGTGAGGAATTAGCCAAGATTTTAGCATTCAGTTTCACTCAGTATCAGAGTGAAAATTTCAGTCAGTGTAAATTCCTGGGTTGAGAAGAACCAGCATCTTTTCTCAATCTGTAGAACTTTCCTGAGTCAGAAGATAACAACATTTCTTACATACATGGATATATTTCACTGTTGGCTTCACTGTTACCTCAAGAAATGTTTCCTAACAGCATTTTCTACAGAAATCAGTGGGTTCCAATAAAAAGTTTCATTTATCAGCACTCTCTAAAGGAAAGGAAAAACAAACAAACAAACAACTACAACAACAAACAGTCAGTGTCTGAAGAAACCTTCTCATTGAAAATGGACACACATGCTAAATGCAAAAGCTAGGTTGCTTCTAAAACCTCAGATCTTCTAGAGATACATTGAGCTACAATCTGGAATCCTCAGATTTTTTTTGTCCTCAATTCATATATTCAGAAAGGGAACACTGTTTCATTGCCTGTCAAATTCAACTGAAAATCACCAAATTTGTAATACTGCTGCCTGCCGCCCAAGAGATTAAGAGAGTAAGTGGAGAAGAATAACATATCCAACTGACATTGCGGGAAGGACTACAGGCAAAATGTAATGAGATGATCAGTGAATGCAAATGAACCCTCTCACTTGAGATGGTGATGGAATGACTTTGGATAGTACAAAAATTTCACATAGGTTTTTAGGCAAATAGGTAAGAGCACATTGTTAATTCTAAAAGACAAATTACTTGAATAATTACCCTACTCTTTATATATTTTCTTAATAATTCTGAGGCGTATCTTTAGTTTTAAAGCAGAAAGTGTGAGAATGACAAGCCAGAAAATTTTAAAACTTTGCAGGTATCCAAATCAGAGTTGCTGATAGTTTAGGCTTAATCTGCAGGACTGCTATCTAGGAAAACTCACATTAACACCCCAGATAGAGATACAAAGACTAAAGAATCAGGCCTTATTAATTATTCAAAGCTTACAGTTCTGTACTGAAGAATCAGCCAGTTGAGAGTGCACATGTATATCTAAACATGCAGATAGATAGACAGACACATAGGCTTAAAATGCTTTTTTTACTCCATTTCCATCACTGGTTAGTGGTGGGTTTGCTTTTTATCGTACATCACTGCTACCAGTTGTTAGCTCTCTTTGACAGTGGGTTGAAATGCACCAACATGGCATATAGACTGGGAATGGGTGGCATTGAGCAGAACAGCTTTGCCACACGATGATATGCTTCAGCTTTGACAGAATACTAGCCCAGTGTCAATCATTCTGTCTTTGCCAATCAAATGCACATCCTTCTGGAGGCGCCTTCAGTTGACACTGGTACCCCAAACATAGTGAAAGGTTAATGCAATGACATTTCAAAGATGACACATTTTCAAGGGCCCAGCAAAAATAGCAGAACTAAACTGTGTTTAGGAAAAACTAGTGTGGCTTACAGGACACAGACATAATGACGACATTCCCAGAGGGGATAGGTTTGGTGCAAATACCCTTGAAAGACCTTGTTCAAGAAAATCAGGAGTCAGGAATAGATAACAGCATAATAAGATCTGGCCAGGAACCCTGAGGTTCTTTCTTTCGCCATCTGTAAAAAAAACAAAAGTTCTTTTGCCAGAGCACTGGTTAACCTTTTCGAGAGAAAATAGCAGGAGCTAGAATGACAAACCCATTGGAGTTCGCAAAGCCCTCTATTACATCACAGGGATTTGCAAGGTAGCTTATGATTATAAAATGTATAATAACTTATTTTTCTTCTTAGGTAAAGATGTGTGTTGCCCCCACTCATTCTCAAAAGCAATAATTAATTATTAAAATAATTCAGATAACGAGAAAGCTGCATATTTAGAAAGGCATATTCCAGCACATATCCTTGGTGCATATAAATGTTATGTACCTATTTCAGAAATCCATTTCAATTGCTCCCTTCATATCTCCATTACCTTTCCATTTGTTTCCATTCTTCCTCCAGCTTCTTTGGTTTTCACCTGTCCTACGTAGAAGATACCCTCTCATAGCATCTTCTAGTCTCACCTCAGTGAAAGACAATGCGAACATTCATTTTTCACTCATTACTATGAAAAGCAAGTGTGCTGGAAGTGAGATCTAAACTGTTTTCTTTGTCCCTAACTGTCAACAAAAGACCAGTTGGAGCAGGGACTCTTTTTTTCCATGATACCTCCTGTTGACTACAAGTAAGCTCCACTGAATTGCTCCAGTTACAGATCAAGCTTGGTATGTCCTATTTATTTATTAGGCAGAGTTCAAAACTAAGACTTTAATGTCATTTGAAGACATGATAAAGTGCATAAATAGTCACCTAGACTAATCATAGGAAGAAATTATTTCAGAATATTTTGAGAGGTGAATTAGAAAATAATATCTCTAATGATAAATGTAAATTGCTTCAAAATTGAGAGCAATATCAGAAGTGCTGCAAGGCAATTGTCTCTTTCCTTGAGACAATGACAAGGACTCGACAGCTACTGTATCTGGGCCTGAGCTTTCTTTCACTGAAGTCATTAGTCAAACTTTCATTGACCTCAATAAGGGTAAGACTAAGGTCTATGTAAGTTCTTAATGTTGTCACCTGCAAAGATAAGTGCCATAGCCTTGCATTATGCACTGATCTATATAAATGTACTTTTAAAATGCAAACATTAAAAAATATCATTTCTAATGAGTCATTTGATTTAAGAGCTAGAGATAAGCCCAAACCAGATGTTCAGATATAAAAATTGCCCCAAATACTTACAGGAAAAAAATCAGAAGGTAATAGCTTGTCCTGACACCTTTCAACGTGTTCCATTGTCAAAGGAAAGAAATACTTATCGCTGGGACAGACTCCCTTCCTCTGGTCTTGGATAAGTTTCATATGAGTTGCTTTGCCCTTTGGGGACGCCTATCTCACTTGCTTGACTGCAGAGGAAGCCTAGGTAATGCACAGGCTAGATGTCAAATTTAGGCACCCACATTCAGGTGAACTGCATCTTATCCTGAACTGGAGTTCACTACCATGAACCTCCAACTCCCATATTTACCACCTTCCACACCTTAATCACTGTCCTATAGTATAATTTTTGTTGTCTCATAAAGCTCCTCTCTCTCTTCCTCCTCTCTTGCCTTCCCCCACTCTTGCTCTCTCCCTCTCACTTCCCCTGCCCCTGCCCATCTATCACACATACGTGCTTCACTCCTTTCTCCATTAAGTTTTTAATCATCTACACACAGTGGGACAATTCCATCAAGAGAGTTTTCCATCATTTACTAGTCAACTCTCTGTTTGTTTAATTGCTTCCTTAGACACGCAAAGCTGGGAGTTATGTCCATAAAGCAGGTTTATAGTTGTGTTACGAGTATTCTTACCAGAGGACTGTTTCAGAGTGGTGGCCAGTTCTGAGATGTGTGTTGGATAGTGTCCCTTGATAACTGTAGATGGCATAAGCATGCTTAGAGTCTTACTGGTGAGACAAGTGAGGAACTTATTTCACAATCTTGTTCAAGAGTCTGTGGGACTGCAAGGCACTGACACTTAACAGTTCTGTGCACATCGCTTTCTTTGACAGAACTATTGGTGTTGTAGGTGATAAGGAACTGTGGAGGTAGGTTGCAGCTGAGTAGCAATCTCAAGGATAATATCGGCACATAAATACTAGGCCTCAGCTTCTGTAAATGTAAATGTGTATCCCCAGAAAAATCAGGGTGTTTCGGCTAAAATCAACCCAGCTCTCAGTTCCAAGTATGCAAGATCTGGTAATATTCTTGGACCCATTTAGCTTGAAGAATCTGGAAATGCTGCTCTTGTCTAAAGCATAAATTCATTTCTCTCTTCTCATGCTTGCTTATGGACTGAGAGATCCACACAGTTAAATTATTGTTCCTCAGGAGGAGACTTTCAGAAACAGATTCATAATCTGTGTAGTCAGTTAGATTAAGCTTTACATAGTTTCAGACTGAAGGCTGTAAACTAGCTCTGTGTAAAGTGTTCCCACTGGTTCTTCCTGTTTGTGTCTTGTTAAGATTAGACTAGCAATGCGTTTGAATTTGGGACCAAGATTTCAGAGGCCACATCCTCAGACATCACCAACTGACTTTGGAAAAGCAAAAACCACTTGTAGAACTATTCAACCAGATAGTTTGTGAAAGGTGAAATCAACAAAATAAATTAGACAAGGGGTAGAAAGAAGTTTATTGGTGTTCTGCTCAGTGATGCAAGAGCAAAGGCTATCATATAATAATAGCTTTATATGCCTTTCAGTAGGGCTCTTGCAGCTGGTTACAGTCTTCTGTAGCTGTTCTTGGACATGCTTACAAAGTCCATGTGTCTTCTGGACCTGCATTGCAAACACCAGTATCATCTCTGTATGAAGGAGTCATGAATGTTTGTGCTATGTGGAATTATTTCTCACTTAGCTGCTTACTCAGTATAGATATACTTTTATCTGGGAAAAAAAAAAAAAAATGGTACCAAAGGAATAGGCACCTCGTGTGTCAGAATTTGGAACGGTGTGAGCTGCTCTTTAAGGTTTGTGAGGCAGTTGTATGCTGCCTGAGAAGACTCTTTTTTAAATACTTGGAAGAATAACTTGGCAGTGGCTGAAAAACTGGGTATTTATGCATGTTCAGTCTTCCAGATGGTAGTCTATAGACAGACTTTACTGTGCCTTGTTTATGCAGTGTTTTGGTTTGAAGCATATAAGGAATCTTTTTGGCTTAGCAATGAATTTTAACTTTGAGCCCCACTGCAAGGAAGAGAATGCAACTGCTTTTATTAATACAAATTGTGCAGTTGGACAAATGTAATGGCATAAAAATAGCATGCTGCTAACTTGCTTTTGAAAAGAAACTTGAAAGAGTCTGTATACAGTGCGAATATTACATTGTACAAGCTTTTCCTTTGAAGAGATGAAAAAATATTGTTATGCTTAGTATTTTCATCTGTCTATTAACCATTCCAAATATAGTCCTTGTTAAATATATGGGATTGCAAGCTTTTTATACAGGAGTTTCTTTTAAAATTGCTCAGGCACATAAAAGGTTGCCTTATTCTACAGACTGGAAGTCAGCTAACTCAGAACATGCTTTTGCATTAGTATTAATGAATATTATTTTTTCACAGCCTGCATAACAATTATTTCTATGTATACAGAGAAAATGCATGCAAATTAAAGACACTAACTTAGAGGGAAATAACATGCAAAATGCATTACAAGGTCAAATCCAGCCTAAACTTCATTTTTTCTTTTCATTAATACTTTTAGAAGGAGTCTTCAAACTTGTAGGTGGTGACTCAATGGGATTTGATATGAAGATGTGACACCTCATCTTAAATTCCTTAACCGCATTTCTTAAGTTGACAGGAATGTCAGGAAGTGTGCCTGATAAGGCTTGCTGTCCTCTCCGAGCTGACTAATCATACATGAAGTCTTGGCAAGAGATAACCAGGTTACAGTAGAGCCAAAATGACATCACATCAACTCAATTTCATATCCTGTAGACACCAGTGCCTATCACCACTCCAGGTTGCTAACATCCTTGACACACAAATGGTATTTTCAGTCTCCGATGTCCCCCTTTTACCCTGTGTCTGTCACTCTGGGGTAAATCAGGAACAAATTTGTCACTAAATGTAAAGAATCATTAACTCATGGGCACTTTGTCATCTGAAGCATAATTTTATGTACACGGCTTGCCAATCCCTGAACTCTAGCTATTTGCATAACAGTTTGCTATATGAATTTATGACGGAGGATAGTGCTGAACTTGTTAAAATTCCATGTGAATCTCAGCACAGAAAATGGACTGGTGCTTTAAATCTCGGAGAGTTGTTCACATCAATAATGAATTTCAAATAATTTATTCACTTCAAGTGTAAGTGGTTGGCATACAGTCCTTACAGCTGGTTTGTTGAGATAATTGATTTCCATATAGTTTAAAGATGGGGAAAAGAAACATATGACAACTACAGCAGGTTTCGAGGCAATTGTGAATGCCATATCAGTTTAATTATAGCTCCATCTTTAGCTGACATGGGTTCTGTCCTATTGGAATTAAAATATCCCAGCAACTTGAAATGTAACAGTGATGAATTTTTTATGTTCTTCTACCTACCTTGTATGCTAGCTTAGGGCACTGTTACAAGTACACTTCTAGCTTTTTTCAGTGGATAGTTAACATGACATGCAAGACTGGTCTGCGTGACACAGATAACTCAAGGGAATAGCAACAAAGTAAATGAGATGCATTAGTATCTGGATGTGAACTGGGGGATATAAGTTCTCAGAACTTCTTGTTTAATTTATAGAATTGGTTTTTTCCCCTGTGCATAAGATTTCAAAATGGTAATCATATTCAGGAAATGAGATGTTCCCACTTCAGGTACTAATATCAATATGTAAAAGATAATCATTAACCAAATGTACTACTCAGCAGTGCCTATTATATGTAAACAAGCTAACTGAGGTGATAAAAGAAGCTTTTACTCAAAAATTAGTTATATGGATGACAGTGACATTGGGAAAACTGGGGTGTGGGGGAATATTTTTTGTGTCTTTCTTTCTTTCTTTCTTTCTTTCTTTCTTTCTTTCTTTCTTTCCTTCCTTCCTTCCTTCCTTCCTTCCTTCCTTCTTCCTTCTTCCTTCCTTCCTTCCTTCCTTCCTTCCTTCCTTCCTTCTTTCTTTTTCTTTCTTTCTTTCTTTCTTTCTTTCTTTCTTTCTTTCTTTCTTTCTTTCTTTCTTTCCTTCTGTCTTTCTTTCTTTTTCTTTCTTTCTTTCTTTCTTTCTTTCTTTCCTTCCTTCCTTCCTTCCTTCCTTCCTTCCTTCCTCCATCTTCCTTCCTTCCTTCCTTCCTTCCTTCCTTCCTTCCTTCTTTCTTTTTCTTTCTTTCTTTCTTTCTTTCTTTCTTTCTTTCTTTCTTTCTTTCTTTCTTTCTTTCTTTCTTTCTTTCTTTCTTTCTTTCTTTCTTTCTTTCTTTCTTTCTTTCTTTCTTATTGACCACTATGCACAGAGCAAGGAACAAAGGGCTTGGTAGAACAAATAACATAATAAAAACTTGCATCACAGCTAATGCTGCAGTGTACAAAACATCCCAGTTGTATGAAGTCCTAGTTGGCTGCTCCTGCATATTACCTTTTAGGAGCTGGGTTGTACCTCCACATTCTCATATATAAGATATACAGAATAAGCAGAGAACTGGGACTACTAGCAACCCCAAACTTCACTCTATTTTACTCTTACCACTGAAAATTGTGTCATATAATGTGCAAATAGAAGAGCTTTCTTCATTCTTATTTCATTGTTACTTCATTGTTAAGTTTCACAGTGTTAAAAGAAAGAAGTAACAGATGGGCTGTCTAGTAAACTTTCATGCAGTCGGGGGCCTGATTCCCTATTGTGTTGTTTCTGCTTCAGTTGATGTAACTTCCCTGATTCCAATCAGGGCCCTCCACTTCAGTTTCACTGTTAAATTAAAGTAATTCCCTTGGAATGAGGCCACAGTTTTGTTTCAAAATAAAATAAAAGCTCTGAGTATTCCTCAAATGTCCTTCCACAGAAGCATCTGAAGAAACTAGAATGAGAATGGACCCTTCTCTGAAATAAATTATAAACTGGAATGATGACACAAGAGCTTCAGAGGTCTACCTTGGCATAGACAGCACACAATTTATTGCCATTAACTCCTTGCTTTATAACTATATACAAAGTTTTCTTTTGGCATTGCTCAACAGGGAAAGGTTCCATGGTATTATGACTCCTAGCTTCCAAGATTTTTTAGGCAGTAACTTTTGACGATTTCCCAACCTGGGGTAAAAATATTTGCTAGAACTATTCGATAGACTCCACAACAGTCAGCATTTCACAAGAGAGGGGCAGAGGAAGGACGGGGTAGAGGCTTGATCTTAGTAGTGGATATAGTTGTTTGGAGCTGATGGTACCAATAACAAGACCATCAAACAAGAGGATCTTAAATTCCTCAGAGATATTTTAGCCATATTAGGTCATAATTATGCTTTGTGCAAGTTTAGTTTTGGGAAAACACTGGATCAAATATGATTTAAAAGGTACCAAAGCATAAGGCTTCTGGTATTGACTTCCAGCTCCAATTCCAGAACACAATCTTTCACTTAAAATGAAACACAAGAGTGATATGCTGGAAAGGATTAATTGCAGACCCCTGGCAGTAACCACACAAATATTTTTTGATGTATAATCCCATCACATATTTGATCCCTGTTTGCAGCTCAAATATGAAACTTTGATTCTGAGTTTGTGTGTGTTATGAACCTATATTCATAATTTGGGGTTGGAGCTCAGAGAGAATGCTGTATCAAGACATGACCATGTGGAGTCATGCCAAAATCGCCCTAACTGTCTTCATTTAGAGGCAGCACCGAGAGGTATTGGGATGATTAGCAAGAGTTCCAGAGAATTAAATCCCCTTATTGTCATACAGATACATTAACCCCAGAAAAAGTTGAGATCAGTAGAGAACCTATGATGGGGTCTTTATGCAGAAGAAACACTTGCTAGCATCTGTTTCTAAAATACACAAGAAAATTCAGATTGCACGAGAGATGCCAGCAGTTGCCTCTTTTTGCAAGTGGCTCCTGAAATATGGCTGGGAGTGGAAATCAGCTGGAAACTGTAATAAAGAAACCACTGTGCAAAGTACCATGTATACTTCTTACATGAGAACAAAGTTGCAAAAATATTCTTTCACTGTTAAATATAGGCTCAGGTCTGGTTGTTGATATGCCTGAGATGGCTTATTATGGACAAGCAGGAATTCTGCCAATGAAGATAAAGTAGCCAAGTGTGAAATATGCTACTAATACAGGAAGTGGTCTGCAAAAGAATTAACCTTCTGTAACTCTGAATCCAGTGAGGGGGGTAGGGCAAGCTAATAAACAGATGCCAACACTTTCTTGTGCATCACGATTTTATTTTATATTCCAGGTTGCATTACCACCTTCCAAACTGGTGAGTTAACCTGAATACTAAATAGATACATGTGGAGTGATACTTTTCTTCTTACTCATTGATAGTAGTTTGCAACACCCTGCTTCCTACCCTCAGCCTTGTCTGGCAAAACCTCCACAGGGAGAGAAGGGAAGAGCTGGAGGAGAGAGCCTCAACCTCCAGTAACAGAAGCTCACAAAATTATCTTTGACTTCAGAGGGGATTTCTAAACATCTAGTATCTTTAGCAGTGATTTGGAACAATGTTCATTAGGTATCAGAGTTTCTGTTTCTATCTTTCATCCTCAGCTGCTGAACATCCATACTCACTTTAAAAGGGAAGGGGAAAGATGAAAAATCCCAGATGAAAAATCCCATGAACTTTAACAAGAGCAAGTGCCGGATTCTGCAACAGGGAAGGGGTAACCTTGGGTGTACATACAAACTGGGGGATGAGAGGCTGGAGAGCAGCCTCACAGAGAGGGTTCTGGGGGTTTTGCTGATGGCAAGTTGAATATGAGCCAGCAGTGTGCCCTGGCAGCCAGGAGGGCCAACCATATCCTGGGGTGCATCAAGCACAACATTGCTAGTCGATCAAGGGAAGTGATTGTCCCGATGTGATCTGCGCTGGTGCAGCCTCACCTCAAGTACTGTGTGCAGTTTTGGGAACCACAGTACTAAAAGGACGTGAAACTATTGGAGAGTGTTGAAAGGAGGGCTGTGAAGATGGTGAAGGGTCTGGAGGGGAAGACACATGAGGAGCAGCTGAGATCACTTGGTTTGTTCAGCCCAGAGAAGAGGAGGCTGAGGGGAGGCCTCATGGTGGCCTGCAGCTTCCTCACGAGGGGAACAGAGGGGAACAACAAATTGCATATCAATTTTCCACTACTTCTAAGATATGACAAAAAGTCATCAATAGGATTTTGTCCCACTTGGAGTTAGCAGGTATGGTTCAGACTCCAGTCTTCCAGCTCTTATTGGTAGCACTAAAAAGTATTTCTGCACATCCCAGACCTGCAACTTCTTGGCAGAACATGAATTTTCAGTTCTTAAAATGTACTATATTCACTGACACAAGTTGTTAATCATGCAACAGAGTTAATCTATTAGGAGGCCATTGGATAACTTTTTCCCTAATTATGAGAAGTGTATTAAGGAATGTAACATGGTCACTTTTGTTGTTTCCATTGTTGAAGGCTCCCCTAATGCTGTGTGCCTTGAGAAGAGCTGCAATAGCAGCAGAGCTGCTGGCAACAAGAACAGCAAGGTTTGTAGGATAGGCTGAAGTGCATAGATGTTGACAAAAGAATGACTTCTGAACCTCATCCTGCATTGCCATTAGTATTGACAGAGGATTTTTTACATTAGTGTTCACCCTGAGCACATGGTTCAGACCCACTGTCCTAGCCAGATGACATCTTGCTGACTACTGTGTTTTATCCATGTATCTTTGTACACAGCTGGATGTCACTTAGTGGCTCAGAATCTTACCATTCCCTTTCAGTTCTGGCCCAAAGGTGGTGCTTAATTCTTCTAATTAGTTCAACAGCTGAGAGTAGGTGTGTTTGAATCAGTGTGTTGCACAAAGGATGTTGAGACAAATTCACATGCATGAAATTTATTAGCAGGGTCCACAGCTGAAGGCCCACATCAGCAATGACAGTGAAAGTTATTTGGGTGGCGGGGTGGGAGGCAGAGAGGGAAAAGAAAGCCCCAGTGGCAAGCCAGGAAGAAAAGTGATTGGAAGCATCCTGAGATGAGTATCTTCCCGAGGCATCCTCTCCAGGGCACCAGCTGGTTCCCACTTAATACTTTCCCTACAGTAACTACATAGTTTCTGTCAGGACTCTCTCAGACTCTCTATTGGTTCTTCCCATTTATGATGCTGTTAGCATTGATCAGAGAAAGCTTTGGGCAGGGGCAGATGCTGCATGACAGGCTGGTTGGTGAGCTCTGTGCGGGCATATTTTTGGATCCCTTGATGTAAACCAAAAGCTTCAAGGGTAGGAAAAGGAGGGGAAGAGAAGCAGTGATTCTTGCTCTGGTAGTCCTTCCCCCTGGAACCTGCTACATCATAGCCTGCAGACTGTGGCCCATGTACCTCCAAGAGAATCCTGTGGTCTCAGGGAGTCTGATGCTGTCATGTTTGTCCTTCACTACATCAAGATCTTCATTCTTCCCTTTTGGTGCCATGCAGCAGAAGATTAGGAATCCTCTCCACATCCCTTCATGATAAAAAACATCCAGCGATACCCAGAGAGGGACACACCAGTTGCTGGCCATGGAGAGGACAGCTTGCTGTGGGGAGTTTTGTTCACCAAAAATGAGGTGTCATTTACAAGCAGGGAGAAACCACAACTCATGACCATTTGCAGAGCTGTATGTTCTCATTAAAAATGATGCTAAACTTACAAACAAATGCATAGATACTCCTGAAGTGCTCAATTAGCTAGTGTGAAAAATAAATAAATTAATAAATCTTGCACATTATGTATCTGAATGTTGCCTCGTTTAAATCTACAGCACAAAAATGGAAAGCCACCTAAAGCTTTGCTTTTCTGTGCCCAGATCACACATAAGAATCCCCTAAAGCTTCTTTTCTGCACCATGGTGTAAAACACTGCTTCTATGCTAAACTCTTTGTGTCTGATTCACTCTGCACACATACTGATATTTATGGGGATGTCAAGAGTCTCAAGATGCAAAAGGGTAGTGTCATATTTAAATAGCAACTAGATAGCTAACTAGAGTGGTTTATAATACAGAAACTCCCAGAAATAAAACACAGAATAATGAAATAAATGTATTTCACTTATCCAGGTCTATACCTGGATTAACCATCTTCCAACCAGTCTGTCAACATAGAACCAGTATTATAGCGGGATAGGATAACCCAAGGAAGCAGGCACTTGATAAGTAATCCATGTATTTCCTCTTTTGACATGAAATTTGCATACATAGACAATCACACAAACAATGAACAGAATACTTGTCTTCTTTTCCTTCTTAAAGTATCAAACATAACAATATCAATTTAA
The DNA here is from genome assembly GCA_013399115.1 of Anseranas semipalmata. Classification (NCBI taxonomy): domain Eukaryota; kingdom Metazoa; phylum Chordata; class Aves; order Anseriformes; family Anseranatidae; genus Anseranas; species Anseranas semipalmata. Next base: position 420,017 of record VXAA01001603.1, read on the forward strand.
AAGAATGTTTTTACCTACATATTTAACTTGATATAAAACAAAAAATTGAATTCCCATAAGCAAAAAAAAAAAAAAAAAAAGATTTTTTCACTTTTGCTTTTGAATCTCTTTTACTTCCAACATCATATGCTAGTAGTCATACGTGAGCTTTTGTCTGGACTATGCCACTTTATGACAGTTGCAGAAGTAAATTGTTGCAGTCTGAATGGCAGGGTATGTATGCAGATGCAACCTGCTTGCTGCTGCTGACTGAGTGCCGGGTCTCTGGTAGAGGGATTGATCCACTTTGTGATCCACTTCCTCCAAAACACTTCTTACTAACTTCAAAATTTTTGGCCAATTACAATGTGTCCACTGTCTCCTATTTAAACAAACAAACAAAACAAAGAAAAAAAATGTAGAACTGCTGTGTTTGGTATCTATGCATGAGCAGGAGGCCTTGATTTATTTGCTCTCTTGTTTGCATAGCTCTAACTGTGGTTATTTATCTAGATTATTTATTATTCATAGACCTCTGTAAACACTGGCAATACACACTGTTGGTATGTTTGCAGTTCTACATACGCAGCGATGGATTCTGACTGTTTCAGAAAACGTTTTGTAGTCACTTCATTACCAAATTAGCATCTTACTGATTAAGAAATAAACCTGAGATCTTGACACCATATTCAGTCAGTCCTTCATATCAACTGACTTCAGAGTAATAACCAGGAATTTTAATCTCTACATGGGCTTACAGGTTTTGACAAAGAGTTTTCTGAAGAATGAACAATTTTCACCTGAACCTGTGATGCTCCAGCTAGGTGCACAAACACACACACACACACACACACACACACACAAATCTATACAGAAATTAAAAAACTGTTTCTTCTTGCCATCTTTTTAAATGTTTTGATCACAGAATATCTGCATCTTGCTATAGTTTCCAATCAATATGAAATGCATTTGTTTATAAATGAATATTCTGTTTTGCTGCACTGGTTTATAAGAAATAAACAGCAGCAGATAAGTATAGAAAGATTAATTTTCACTTTCATCATTCACTTGCTAGAAGTTATTTTCCAATTACTTATTACCTGTGGAATATTACTGAAATTAAAATGAGAAGCTCAGTCAATATTGCATACATCAAAAATGATGAAAATCTTCGCTTACTGAGAACTGTGAAATGTTTATTGGTTTTTAGACATAGAGTCCTCCAGGGAGTGCTACAAATCCACACAAACTCCCTGCATCTTAAACGTTGCATTTGGAGGACTGACTTAGATGAAATATGCGTAAAAACTCCTGTGAGATGACAGCTTTCTAGTGACTATATATCTGCAAAGGTTGAAGAACATAAATTATTCCAGCATGGGTCTGGAATAAATTACACTCACTTCATGAGCTCTAGAGCTGCTTGATTCACACAGTTGCAAAAGAAAAAAGTGATCTCTTTTAGAGTTAGGGAACAAAAGATTATTTAACCATCCTGTATATGTCTGTGTATTTTATCAGTGATTTATTTTTTTCTAGGTAGTATAAAGTTAATGAAACTAACAAAGGAAAGAGGACTTGTGACAGTAGGACATGAAATGATGTGAGACTGGCCTAGTACACCAGGTTCCCTGAGGTACATCAGAGCTGAAGCAGCCACCTTCTCTTCAGGAGAAAAAAAAAAGAATCAAGCTTTTTCCCTCACAGAACCCTACTTAGCTCAGGTCCCTTAAATCTACTCTGTGTCTCCTGCACAAATAAAAGCACTGTGCTTTCTCTTCTAATTTGTTTCTAATTGGCTATCGAAAAGACTATTCAGTTTTGATCAACCCCCCCCCCCCCCCCCCAAAAAAAAAAAAAAATCACTTCCCAATATTCGTTCCCTGACAGTGGCCAGTAGTGGGTGTTTACAAAGATGGCCAAAATAAGCGGAGCAACTACACAGTGGTTCATCACCTGCTAATATTATACATCCAGATATTGCATCTGGGCACTGCATTCAGTAACTGTGGCAGGGCTTCCATGAATTTATTGAGTCTCTTCTGAGTTTACTTATTTTTAAGCCTTTGTAACACCTTGTGGAAATGAGTTTCACAGTTCAGCTACTAGGTCTGTGAAAAAATATTTTCCTTTGTTTGTTTTGGCATGTTCCCAGATAGTTTTTTGTGTGCCACTTGTTCCTGTGTTGTGAGAAATAGTTAATAATCTTTCATATTTCCCTTCTCTGTGTATCCTGAAGTAGTAATCCCCCACGTTAGCCCTTGGTCATTTCTTTTCCACACAGAATTCTTATTCTATTTAAACAGTCCTCATTCAGAAGCTATTCAATGCAGCTGACCATTCTTTCTGTCTTCCAGCATATTTTTCTAGCCTTATCCATATTGGTTTTGAGGTGAGGTGACAGTACACCACAGGTTACATGTCAGCAGAATAGTTTTTGATTTGTTCTCTAGTATTTCCCTAACAATTCTTAATTGTTTTTGCTGCTGCTGAGCATGGGGCTAACATTTTTGTCAGACTTTCCAAGATCTATTTCCTGAGATGAAATAGCTAATTTAGTGCTCAGTGCCATTCAGATGTACTTGTTTTCCCTACATGCACTTACATTATTGACCTAGAATTTATTGACTCCTGTTTTATTACCCAGATACTCAGTATCAAGAGATTTTTTTTAATTCTTCACAGTAAGTTTTAGTTTCTCTACCCTGGGTAATTCTGTGTTAATATAGATTTCAGCCCTGGTTCCTGTGGGTCTCCAGCCATAACCTCCTTTCCTGTTGAAAACTGACCATTTATTCTTTCTTCCTTATTTGTTTCCCTCATGTTTTCCCAAATGTGAACACTCCATGCTTATCTATAAAATCAAACCTGGTATGTACTGTCATATTGCAGCTACAAACGGTTTTAGGCAATGAAATACGTCTTTAGTCTTCCTTGCTATTTGTCTCTTATTTTTCTTTCCATATTATTTCTTGATATAGTTCTTTTTGTTTGTTTTTGTTTCTGTTCTTTCTCGATCACTTTCCCTTCCCGTGTTGTTGTGTTCAGTTTCTCATCCATTAACTTTCCCATCCAACACTTCTTTTCACCTTTCCTTCAGTGTCTCAACCCTTTCCTCACTACTCAAGTCTCTTTATGCAGACTTAGAGATAGAATAACTACATGTGTATCGTTTTTCTCCTTATCCTATCCATCCTTCTTTCACTGAAAACAGAGACAAGCAGATGCAATCCATGTATGAGCCAAAGTAATTGAAACCAGTGGAAATCTCTCCACTGGAGCAGGCAGAGTTGGAGTCAAGTTTTCTGTGAAAGCAGACTGACTTGTGCGTGAGGCTGGTTTACTGATAGACACTGCACTGCTATTTCCAGCAGAGTTAGGTTGTAGGGACTATGCCACATCTCCTCTTGGGCTGTTCAGCCACATAATTTAGACTTCGTGATGAGGAGGGGAGAGTTGCCTAGATGGGCTGAGGTGTATGAGGCTGAATGACACTCCTCCCAGCTCATCTGTCTCTGGTGAATTGCATGCCAAGGTTGAATAGCTCTAGGGAGAAAACTGTAAGAGTTAAGCTATCTACCCCTTTCCTAATATTTGGCAACAAGAGGATAACAAAGCTGTCAGCACTTACAGAGAAGAATGAACAAACCTGTGCATCAGGAAGGAAGTTGATTAACTCACCTAAGCTTGCTGAGGCTGCCTGTAGAAGCAACAACAGCAAAACATGGGACGCTGAACACTGAAATCACTAGCTTGGAGATCTGTGTTGAATTTTGCTCTTTGGTCCCGTAACTCCTGCAAAGAAAGAGCAACCATGGTACTTTAGGTCTGTTGGTATGATCTTAGAAGAGTTGGAGCAGCCATCCTATTTCCATGCTATTTCATCTGTCACCAATGACATCTGTGGAGTAAGTCTTCATGCGACACCGTGGTAGAACTTCTTTCCCACATGGTGGGACTTCTTTCATGATACCTCGAGCCTAGATTCTCTTAACCAGCTTTTCTGATGCCACTAATTCCGTTTCTTCCTCATGTATCCAACATACTTGGTTTATCCAATCATCATCAGGGAGTTGTGTGGGATTCAAGATTCCCAACAAACAGAATATTTTTTTGAGGTGGCAATATGTGGTGATAGGTGAGAAAGGGGAAGAAATAACAACTACTGTGACTTGGCTTATTATTTTCACCATTCTCAAGGTAACTTGTCAAGCACTAAGTCAAACAACAGGTAAGAGGACCTAACTCTTTAATACTCACAGTGAAGCATCCATATTTTTCAGATATCTCCTATTGACTTTGTTCTTACATTCACAAATATCTTACTCCTTGAATGGCACTGAAATCAACAGGGGTATTTTGTAGAGTAAGATATTCTTCCACCAAATTAATACTCTGTAAGTAAGAGGGGTGGACTGAACACAGTGAGGTAGTCCACAGAACTGGGGACAGCATGGGGGACTGAAGGTGCCACAATCAACTATTTTAGCGAAAATATTTTTAGCGAAAAGTGAATGAGTCAGCTGTTATGTGTTACAAGACTTAACAGTCATAATGACCACATCTTGTGGCCATGCTGCTCTCCTTTTGCCAATGATTGTTTCCCATTGGGTGACTTCTTCAACACAGTCAGGATATTTCTGCTGCTGCAATGCTTACACAGAAAGGTTCTTTGTGCCAAATATCATACTTTTGCTCTAGGGTGTTCATGGTTATTTTTTCTTCAATGCATCCCTAATTAATTTTGCCAAAGCCACCCACCTTCTGCCATCTGTCAGGTGGCAGGAAGAAAGAATGTGGCTCCAGACAGCTAGGCGTTTTGAAGGACAGAAGAACATGTGATGAGGTGAAAAGAATATGGAGACAAATTCAGATCAACCTCACAATAGCTTCTTTTATATGATGGCCTATGAATCATAATGGGCTATTATATCTATAGTATATAAAATAGGGAGTTAAAAACCCACAGATTAAGAAATTGCAGCAATGTTATGAAGCAAGAGACACTAAAGCCCTTTTTGGTCTAATGTATCAATGACAATGACAATAAAGTTATTGTAGTGACTCTTTTTAACAGGTAAACTGAGTCCTCATAAACAATGCACATAGTTCATACTTCCTGTAAGAACAAAGGTGTATTATCATTTACCTTAACTGTTTCCATGTTTCCATTTACTTTCAATTGTTTATCTTAATTGTGGAAAGAAAAATATATACACAACCTGTTAAGAAATGGCTTGACCTTCATTCCACAAGCCACATCCTATATTCCTTGCCTTCTCCAAAGCTACTTTGCACTCTAATTAACTTCACTAGGAGTTATGTTTGTGTGCATACCCAAACAAAATGAATATATAACCTGGCCTCACACAGCTCCACAGCACTGAACTGAAATCCCAGTAGAACTTCAGCTATGGTAGCAATCATGTTTTCAAGATCAAATGAGGGTTGCAAGAAAATGTGTAACAGTTCATAAAAACTTTTCTTTTAAGCATGCAATCACTAAATATCATTTTGCTCTTTGGTCCTTTGGTTAGGGTGTATTAGACTATTTCATATTTACCTTTCTGTTTATTTTGTAAAAGTATACTTGTCTAGCACACATTTTTATGCCAGCCTTGCTTTGCATTTTTACAGTCTGCTAATTAGACCATTTTAACTAATTTGTTTGCATTTTGTATGAGCAAGTTGGGCTTTTGGATTGACTAATGTAATTGCAGCCAGTTTCTGCCAAATACAAATTACTCTTTCTAGTGTGAGCTAGAGAGAAAAGTAAATATTTAATAGCCATCAATACACTCACAGCATTTTAGAGTGTGTTTTTTTCCTATGGAAAGTTTAAATAATTTCTTCAGTGCTTGATTGCACTTTAATGTTAAGAAATTATTTTTTAATCTTTTTTTTGAAATAATAATGAATTAGACATTTTAGCATCTCCATAAGGGTTTTATTTCTGTGCACTTTGCAGTTTTAAATTCCAGGCTTTAAGATCTGGTACTTCCACATTTGAAGTTTACTTGTGTAGCTTTTTATGTTTTGAGTGGTGCCTCCTGAAGCCTTTTTCCTGGAATACACTTGGATTTCAGTGTTTATAAGTGGATGTACCTGGATTTCAATGTTTATAAGTGAATGAAGTCAAGTCTCCTGGCACTGTTAATTGTGGGGCTTTTTCTTGTTTTTCCTTTTCTTTATTCTTTTCCAGAAGAGCATAGGAGAAGACAGAAACTGGTTACCAAACCTCAGCATTATTGGTATCTGTCTTTTGCAGAGCAAATCTTATGTTCTTCATCTGTGCAGAAGTGGACTTAAAGACAGGCGTACCAGTGACTTAAGCAGGATAAAGCTCCTCAGTTTTCAACCTGAATATTCCCAGGGTACTTGCTACCATATAGATGGAGAAGACCTCCTGCTTGCCAGGGCAGGACAGTTCTCTTTCTTCCTCTCCTCCTTCCTCAGGCCTCCCTCCCACTGTGACCTATGCAGAGGACAGCAGTCTATCTGCCTCACCTGAGGGGCTGGCACCAATATGCTGTTCTCAGACAACGCTTCTCAGATCAGGGCCGACATAAAAGCTCTAGCAGGTATTGCTTTCTGACAAAGTTTGGTGATGGTGCTCTTCACCCCATCGCACTCACCTGCAACGGTGTCACTGCATTTTACCTGGGTTATGAGTTTTTCAGGCTGTAATTTCTTTTGCCACATGAAGCTTTCAAAGGCACACTGTCTCAATACTTCCTGAATACTACCTGAATTTCTTGGTTGATCTGGTCCACAATACTACTCTTTGCTATGTCAAAATGTTAAGATAGAAAGAGGATGTGAGGAGCCTCTACTCTATGGTGCAAAATGTGATTAGGGTTTTATACAGAAAACGTGTCAGCGCAGCTTCACTGCCATTTTTCCACCCGGTGATGAAATGTGTTCTCAAATTAGATAAAGAAGGTATAATCTTGCTTTCACCGAAGTCACCAGAAGGCCTTCTATTGACTGTAATAGGTGTTTTTAGGCACATCTTTGGTTTAAATTAAACAAGAAGGTAAAAAGAATGTCATCCCATCTCACAGATTTCTACTACTTGCATCTACATAGTTAGATAGTAGCAGCTATTTTCCTAAGTTTTAACCTAACAAAGGTTAATTTTTCTGCTTTTCATGTTGCCTTAGTGTATTTCTAACCTTACCTTATCTCTTGTCTGTCATCATGTGCAGCTGGTACCAGTCCCAGGATGCTGTGGGGTGCTGCTTTTGGCCATCTTACTGTTTCATCTGATGCCGCTAAAATGGTAACAGATCAACAGTGAGATCCAGACTAAGAAGAGAGAAAAGAAAACACCTTTTAGCTGACTCCTTGACACGTCAGTGCTCATTTTCTTTTCAGATAGGGTGTGACTTCATGTAATATTAAACCGGCCATAATTATTAATTAACAGGGTGAATACATAACCATTGCCAAGTGACAACAGAGGTCAATGTCATCATCGGGCTATATAACCAGGCTCCGAGTTTCATAACCACAACAACCAAATTCCTTCTCTCTGTCCCATCCCTGTTACATCAAGCTCGTCATGGAGCATGAAACATGTTTTTGATCAATGTTCTATCACTGTCCCTCACTATCTGCGCAATCCTCCCATCAAGCACTAAGAACAGGTGCATTGCAAAAAGCAATAATCTTGTTTCTGGTATTTGGCTTGCCTAGATAGACAGGCAGATAATTTGGTCAGTGAAATAATCATGCTTTTCTGAGAAGGTGAAAATTCTACTATTAACAGGCAGTCTTACCTGCTTGGGGGATGCTAGATAAGCTACTGTTTTTGCCTTGAGGCATTTTGTCAGTAAACCCAATGCTGCCATTCTCAGACATCTGCACCTTTCACAAACATCAGTGGGAAATCTGAGCATATAGCTCTGTGGTAGGATTTGGCTACTTGGATAAAACTTTTTTTTTTTTAATTTAACGCTAGTTTTGATACTGACATTTAACACTAAGAAGTAGAGTAAAAATATGAATAAATTTAATATAATTATTTATGTAGATTTAATAAAAGTTGATTTAATACTAAATTTTTTATATTTATTTTCCATTATGGACATAGTTGCTTTTAGGGAACAGTGCTCCATGGTCCTAATTTATATGGAATTTCTTGAACGACTACTTTTGGGTCCTAGATACAGCGACAAGCAGCTTCTTGTGTACCTTTAAATTTGTTTATTCAGTACGAGTATTTTGGAAACAAAGAGGGAGGATTTTCAAATGGATTTGAATATGCATCCAATAAATTTCTGAGTGTGCCTATCTGAATATATTTTTAAAAGCTTGTGTGATTTTGGTACCTGTGAGAGGACATAAGAGGATGGAGGCTTTGAAGATGTTGGTACCATCACACAAGAGCTCTGCCTAAAATAGCTGCATAGATCATCTGTAGAAATGAGAAGGAAGTTAGGTTATCTTCTTACTTCTGACCATTCTACAATTTATCCATGCCTATATTCCCTTGCTGCTAATAGGATTACTTGCACAAGTAACACAATAGCACTTTAGGCTTAAGCAGCTGGCCCCCACACTGATACAAAGGTGAGCGTGTCAGCTAGTGCTTACTGTGATGCAGAGAAGAAATTAACCAAGGACCAGACTGACTCTGTTTTAAGCCGTAGATAAGTGAAATCTATTTTAATCATTTCAGTCACAGGAAACTATTTTCTAAATGTGTTATGTCAAAACATCCCAAAAAGTGACATGTAATCCAAGGCACATGTTTTATTCTTGATTATATTTGCAAATTCAATCTCATTCCTTTCAAGGCATTTTGAATTTAAAGTAATATTGTTAAATGCCTATGTTCTTGATATTTAACTAAAGCAGAGCCACAGGAATATGCAATAAAGGACTTCAGTACAGTAATTCATTTATTCACTGAATACCACATTTTATCAACTGACAATTTTTACAGAACTGACCTCCCTCGAGGGATTTACTCATTCTCCAACAAGTAACAGCAGATAAGAAGATGTTAAAAAAATGTATAGCACTTTCCAAATTGTTAAATAAATAAGTATCCAACTTGAAATACAGATGCTTTTCACCAGATTCATCACAAGATTCATCACCAGATTTATCACAAGACCACAGTGTCTGCTCTCTGCTTTTGAACCCTCTATTTCTTTAAAAGCCTATGAGAATCAATGTCTTTACACTGTCAGGTCCTGCCAAAACTATGCGGAGAAGCAAACCATAGACATTTAATTTTCTCACACTGACTCAACCTGACTGCTTCTGCTGTGTTTGGTTGTGTCCGTAATTTCCAGAATTTGATATTTTGAAGCCAAATTATTTCTTGGAAATTTGTGATCATTTCTAAGCCTAGTACTTTTGTACCAGAAGGGTAGCTTGAATATGAGGGATGGTGCATGAGTGTCTCTGTGTTTCTATAGCATTCCAGCAGGAAAATTCTTGATCCAAATGATGACCATAAAGTGTGGTGTAGTTCTTAAAAATATGCATCCTCTCATATACTTGTGCTCTGCCCAGGACATTTTTCCATTAAGGATAAATGCACTTAGAAGACAAATTTCCATGTGAATGGCAAGACACTTTGCAGTCATTCTGTGAACCAAAAGGGGAAATACCAATCATCAATTTTAGACTATTTTATTTATACCGAGCAATAGATGTTTCTAGTGTTAATTAAACTCTTCTGAGTATGTGAGCAGTGAAATGTTGTCCAAGAGAAATTGTTTGTTCATTTTATGTCATTTTCACCTGTAGTTTGGACTGAATAGAGCAAACTAAAGATATGTATGAGGAAGGTATGTGAGAGAAAGTGCATGCAAAGCAGTGATGTGAATAGTGTGAAAGAAACAAAAGCTGAAGAAGAAAAAATAATGGTCTGATTAGCTTGTAGTGTTGGTGGAAGACCTTCTACTCACCTCTGCTGGAAACTGGTACTAAAATATCTGCTCTCATAGAGCTCTACATTAACACAGGACTTGTGCAAACATTGAAGTTTCAATCAATGCCTGGGTTTGATTTTAAACACTTCAGAGAGTTTAAATCTACATCTAGCAATCACCTAAGTAATGCACTTTGACACAGAGCACTGCTGGTATTGCTGCTAATTGTAAAAAATTATTCGCAAAGATGAGCATCACTTGAAAAGGTGATAAAGACATGATGAACATGAGCCAAACTTTTGAATTGTTAACCTGTTCTATAATGTGTGCAAGGTATACTTTTTAAAAAAAAAAAGGAATGCCAGTTACGTTTGCAAGTGGCTTCAGATTAACAAGGGCAGATATAATCCAAAGTACTTTTTAAAGGTCAGTCAAAAGTTTAAAGGTTAAATCCTGCTGCTTTTTTTTTTTTTTTTTTTTTTCAGTTCAGACTACAGGGAGTTCAAAAAGAAAGGCCCATTTCTACTCTCAGTTACACCATTGTGAATTTAGTATTCACAAGTGTTTGGCCTTAGTTGAACTGATGTGGATTTACAGCACAAGGGCTACCAGCTCTGGCTGCGTACTGCTGCTTTGCTGTTTGGTTGGGAGAACAGGTTTTGTTCTGCTGCCACTTTCCTCTGAAAAAAAATGTATCCATTTATTTTTGCCCATGGAGTTTTCAGAGCAGAGAAGCTACACGAGATACTCTGAACATACTCTCAGGTTGAAAATAAATATGTTGGGAATAGTGATTTCTGTATTAAATAAACATATTTTGTTACCAGTATGTGATAGTGGGAATATCATGCTTCCATCAGTAATTCTACAGGATTTTTAAATATGGTTCAGCTGTTGGATTACATTTTACAAGGGCAGATTTCTTAAGAGTAAAATCATCATATTCCTGTTTCTATAATTACCTAACAGAAGCCACGCTGCCACGCCACTGAAAAGAAGAATGTCTTATCTCAAATGAGATTTCCAGGTAAGATCATCTGAGCAAACGTATAAAAACACTGTGATTCTTGGGTGACTTTACATTTTCTTTTCTACTATTAGCTGTAATAAAACCATTCCATTTACCAACAACTTGGTAAAAAAAAAAAAAAAAAAAAAAAAAAAAAAAAAAAACTCTGTCCATAAATGAGAATATTCACATTTGGTCTTTTCTTCCTGGAGAGATCCTTCAAGTCTCCCCCCGCCTTGGACTCCACTCTTACTCACATTCCCTGAGGACAGCAAATCTTCCAAGGGGTGTGTGGGTTCAGGGTCACTCCTGATACAAATCACAGACACAGTGCTCTTGAACTCCGGGGCAGTGCCTTTACCTCCTCTTTGCCAGCCACACTATGGACCAAAAGCCCATCTGCAATTGTTCTGTCCTGGCCACGTCACTGAGCAGTAACTACTGGAGAAAGTTGCTTAAAGAAAACGTGTAGAGTTTAGTGACAAATATACAGAAAGAATACAAACCACATTCTGCAAATTCCCCTCAGGCACCTTCCCAGAATGGTATCAGGAGAATTAGCTGGGTTAACAGCAACAAGGAGACTTGCATGCTCTTTAAATTCCTGCTTGGTCTTACAAGCTCTTTGCAATTGCCTGTTTGCTCCTGTGTCCTTCCCTTGGTTCTTGCTAGCTCCTTTCATGTCACATCCTGTCTCTGTTCTGTCTCTCCAAGTGTCCCCTCAGCATCTCCACTGCTCCGCAGAGCTCCTGTTCTTGTTCATACCACAGTGTCCCACAGCTTTCCCATGCCTCCGTATTCACAGTTCAGGGGCAGTTCTCACATCACAGTTACCTGTCAGGTTTTCAAACCAGACAGGTTTTCAAACATAGCATTATGGAGAAGATTTTTATATTTTTTTCCTTTTATATTTCATATATTTTTTTCCTTATGAAACTCTCTAAAGGAACCAAACAAGCCTTAAGTCATGATCTCATGCAGAAGGAAGGGACAAGCGTTGCATAAGGGGCAAAGATCAGAAATGGCATCCATTCACAAATACATCCAAATATTCCTGAGAAAACACTACGTGGTTCTGGAGATTATGACTGGTCTTAAGACACACTTTACAACTCGAGGTTTGATAAGCTGCAAAACTTTTCCTCCCCTTGATCAGATATCTGTAAAAGCCCTTCTAGCAAGAAGAGTTGTCTATGTGACCTTATGGATTTTGTCTTTTCCTCTTCAACCTTCACAAATGTTCATACAAAAAAAAATTCAACTGCTTGGATAGTGATACAAAATGGATCCACAAGAATGAGAACTTGGGCAATGTATATTCATTTCAAAAGTCAATGAAATATTGATGGAAAACACTTCTGCATCTTCCACTGGAATTACTGAATAGATTTGATTAAATGTATAAACTTCACTTTGCTATTCAAGTTCACAAAGCATGTTTCGAATAACAATTATTTTATTAACATACTGACATGATCTAGTCAAACAAAATTAAATGTGTTTTTGGGTAATAAAATGTAAAGTCTTATTTAAGTATCTTTGCTTTTTTAAAACAACGGAGAGAGAGATTTCTGCAGAAGGAAAATGATATTCCCACAAAAACTGTAAATTAAAATCATTAACCTCAGCCTTGCCATAAGCATCTTTTTCCTCGGGGGCATGAACCAGCTGTCCTCAAAGAGAAATTTTAGTTTCAGAAAGCTCTTGGGAAAAATATACAAAATACACTGTTACACTATTAGTAAAAAATGGCAAGTTGTCTCTAATCTGTTCTTACTAATCAGTGTAAAACTAGAAAACAGAAAGATTGCTCTTAGAACAAAAATCCTCAAAGAGTCTTAGGGACATATGGAAGCTTCTGAAGGGAAAAGCCAAATTTGAAATAAGGAATCAGATTATAGGCTCAGATGTGTCAGTTTATACTAGATTTTCCTGACTGTGAAACGAGTGATATTTCTTAGCTTGCTCAGAGCAGCTGACATGCTTTAGTTTGAACAATACTTGATTTTGCCTTGTCCCTTGATTGCTTCAGTGCACTAGGGACTGCCTTTTTATCATTTTACTGTGACATCCTTGTTATCTGCTACCTCAAAGTTTTTGATGGTGCCATGTATGTACTTGATGCCTCATAAGCAGTAAGGTTCAAAATTGCTGAACTTGTGCACCCATGCATTACCCTACATGCATGAATAATCTAGTTAATGAAAAGATGGCCAGGGGAAAGCGTAGCCTTTCTGTAAGCTTGGGATGTGAAGGGTAAGCATGGGCTGTGGTTGGCACTGGGAAGATCTAAAACTGCCACTGACCCATTGCATGATTCCGAGGAAGTCATTTCACCTTTCTATTGTGCTTTTCTTCTCAGCCTTCCTCTCTCTAACCCGCTAGTCCTTCACAGCAAGATCTGTCTCTTACGATATGTGTCTCACAGTGAGAGCTCAGCTGGAGTTTCCAAATTAGAGCTGATTGGGAATTTTTCAACAAAATGAATTTTCATTAGAAAGTGCAGCTTGGTTTCAGTGCAGTTCTGCAGGGCAGTTGTGAGGATGCTCACCCAATATGAGGGGATGCAAATTCAAATAATAACTCTGAATAATATGTTTTTATAGGAAGTAGATCATCCGTAGCAGAAGCTGTGGAGTGCAGCTTGCCCTAGGATAACTATCAGTCTGTGGGTGAATTGACACAGTCATCTCTAGCTGGAGAGACAGCGGGTCAGGAATTTGAACCTGAGTAACCTGTACATTAGGTGTGCTCTCTCTCTCCCTCTCTCTCTCTCTCTCTTTTTGGCACTGGTTTGTTTTGTGAAACATTCCAAAAGCACTGGGTTTGGTACAGAAAAGAAATGGAGCAGCAATGAAATCTTGGCATGTTTCATGGGGTGGGTTTACTGGTTTACTTGGTCTCACTTGATTTTGCTCTGAACGCCACAAACTGTTAACTGTCAGATCAGACATATTTTCTCTTGTAAAATACATATAGGATAAAGGAGACAGACAAGTTCAGAGTAAATCATGACCAAATACCTAAGGAGAGCTAATGATGAAATACTGGAGATCTGGTAATTACTAAAAACAAGCTGTCCCAAACCTGGGACACCTGGAGCACTGCATTCAGCTCTGGGGCCCCCAGCACAAGAAGGACTTGGATCTGTTGGAGCAAGTCCAGAGGAGGGCCATGAGGATGGTCAGGGGGCTGGGCACCTGTCCTTTGAAGACAGGCTGAGGGAGTTGGGGTTGTTCAGCCTGGAGAAGAGAAGGCTCTGGGGAGACCTTATAGCAGTCTTCCAGTACCTAAAGGGGGCCTACAGGAAAGATGTGGTGGGACTCTTCGTTAGGGAGAGTAGTGGTAGGACAAGGGATAACGGCTTTCAACTAAAAGAGGGGAGGTTTAGATTAGATATAAGGAAGAAATTCTTTACTGAGAGGGCGGTGAGGCACTGGAACAGGTTGCCCAGAGAAGCTGTGGATGTCCCATCCCTAGAAGTGTTCAAGGCCAGGTTAGATGGGGCTTTGGGCAACCTGGTCTAGTGGGAAGTGTCCCTGCCCATGGCAGGGGGGCTGGAACTAGATGGTCTTTAAGGTCGCTTTCAACACAAACCATTCTGTGATTCTATGAAACATGAGGAAGGAAATGGCAGTAGGCTGGTGTGAGCAAAGGGACATATAAACCAAAGGGCGTGGTAACAAAGTATAGTGGAGAAAACAGAGGAAAGTAAAGCATGGAATTAGGGGGAAAATGCTATGCGGTTTTAATAAGTCTTGGTGTATCATAATGAGAAAGGAAAAAAGCAAAAAGTGCAAAAGTGATAAAATTACAGCTTTTAGAACATTTCTTAGTAGCTCCTAAGTGTTAATTTGGATGGAACAATTTGAAGACAGAAACACTCTAGATACAGTTTGTTTTTATTTAAAAATAAAAAATAAAAAAAAAGTTGCTATGAAGCAAATCTCCACTTTATGCCAGAGTAAGTTGCTAACAGCATAGAAGACTACAACAGTATCAAAATGGCAGTGCTGAAGGGAATGTGCGTTTTCTCCCCTTTCTAGCCCCACTTCAGCTTCTCTCATTGACTGCCAGTCTAAAACAGCATGCATTCTTAACCCGTGAAGTAGCTGAGTCATATTCAATTCAAATGGTTACTTCACAACAGAGTATGACTATACTGCCTCTGTGGCATCTTCAAAGAATATGTAAAATATCATTTGTTGAAATGGCAACTCTGTAAATGTGTCTCCAGAGGGCACTTCGTACAAAAATTAGGACTAACAGGAATACCATACCTCTTATACTAAATATTTGTACCAGATCGCACATTACTCTCTCTCCAGCCTCTGTCTACCACGTGCTGTTTCTGTGCTCATGGCTGTGAAGCTGGGCTTAGGGTTCAGGTACTAGAATTGCTCTGGGTTTGCTGTGATGTAATCAGGGCACAAGCTGATGTCTGTCATTGGCATTGCCACTGTGCTCACCTTTCAGTAAGATTAAGACCTCTTTCTCTGGGAGCTAACTTTGCTTAAGCTTACTCCATGAGTTTCCACTCTAATTGTTGACAGAACAAATAATTTTTCAAATCTGCAAAGCAGTATTCTAGGAGAATATATGGAGAAATGAGACAAACCCTTCAAGAAATCTCAACAAAAATATCATATCAACAGTACAGATCACTAACAAAACGACTAGATTAGGTTCCTTCTCTATGAAGACAGTAACTTTTCCAGTGCAGGATGATGACCTGCATTACTTCTTCAGAAACAAACAAACAAACAAATCTGCTCCTTTTAAATGATATGACTAGTGTAAAAACAATGAACTATGGAGTCTGTTGTGGACAAAAGGTTTGCCTGTGAACCTTCTGCTTTGTAAAGTGAGATTAAAAAGAGAAAAATTTGAGACAAACAAGCACTGACCTGTGAGTTAAGTACACACATAGATGAATTCAGAGATGCTGCCTTGTGATGGGGAAATACCCAGTGTAAGCACTAAAGAAATGTTTACAGAGGAAAGTTATGTGTATTTTCATGCAGTGGAACAGCAGTGGTTACCTCTTGCTGAAATATCATAGCCACAATGAAGTGGCAGAGATGACAACTGATGTGTCAAAGACACGTAAATACATCTTATGGGGCTGACAACTTGGTATGATTGCTCTCCAAAGATAACTTTATAACTTGCTGAAGTGTGATTTAAGGATGCCCTGGAGCAGCACTAACCTGTGTACCTTTCTTGTGGATAACTTTTATAAGCTATAGCTTTAGTTAATAGCTTATGCAATTTTTCATTTGACCTACGGGTGTCCTATGTGGGTGGGATTTTCAAAAACACTCAAGCCCAGATCTACAAAGCGATTTACACAGAGATGGTTGCACCTATAATGTATGTAGGGAGTGGAGCAGAGGCCTCGTCACAGTTAGCCTGTGACCTAGGGAGGAGGCAGGAGCGGGGCTGCAACACCCTTCAATGTTCACCCAGAAAACCACCCATATTCAAGTGTGAAATTGCTCTGGACTATGCTCTGTTAATGTCTTAGCTCTGTTCTTTCTGAAATGGAGTAAAATTAGGCCCCAGCCAAGTGTTCTTGAAAAGGCCAGACCGAATCTTTCCTTTTCCGCTGCAGCTCTGACCCTTTCTGAAATACTGTTTAGACAGAAGTATTTGTGTTTTATTATCAGGTAGACCACATCAGCAGGAAAAAATTGTGTGCTGTTTTTGTTTCAATGTTTTGTTTTTCAGGTAAACTATTGTATATACATGCAAAAATAAAAAGGATGATATAAAATATAATATGATATCCAGTTTGGTCCCAGTGATGTTAGATTGCTTAATCTGAAGCATCTGACAATCTGCATCCAACTCGAACTGTAGATCTTTGAATATACCCTCCCTTTTGATGCTAGCAAAGAAGAGGGGTTGTATCTTCATATATGTCAAACACCAGGATAAATCATATCCTCCATAGGAAATAAGTCATAAGCAGCAGTATTTCTTACAAATAAGCCTTCTGGGAAGCTATTTTATTTCCATTTTTTACCTGTATTTTTGCAAAGTTGAACAATCCCCTGTGGCATTTGGGCACCCAGAAGATGGTTTGAAAGGACATAAAAAGTCAAACTAAATAAATGGATGAGAATAGCTGACGTCCTTACAACGCCATGCTATAAAATAAGCACAACACTATAAAACAGGTGCAACACTAGCAACTTGTGCATGAATGCTAGATGCTGATTTGCTTCCTCAGCAAATTCCTTCCTTTGCTTCCAGCGGCCTTTCAGAGTGTCTCTGAAATGTAAACTGGAGGCTGGACTGGCCTCGCACATGTGGAGCAGGCAGCTACCTCTGCTTTCTGAAGGCAGCACAGTAGAAGATAACCTCTCAGAGCTGTGCCCTGACCCCAGTTGGTGGCTGAATTTACACTCCTGTTTAGTGGGGAGAAAGAGTCTTGAAGGCATTGGAGGGTCCCAAGGCTCTTTAGAGCTCCTCAGATCCTCAAGTGGTAGCAGAACATGCTCATCTAGCTTTCACTATGAAAACCTAGTAAACTTACCTCAAGATTAAATAACTTCTGAGATCTGCAGAGTGAATTGCAGAAGGGTTCTTGTTTGTCCTCTAGGGATAACATTATGGAAAAGCCTGTAAAGCTGTAGGTCCAAGCACAGAGCCCCCTCTGACTTTCAGGCAAGCATCAACTGCAAGCAAATATCCGTGCAAGTCCATAAGGGATGATAAGAATTCATCTTGAAAGCCTTATTTTACCCACACCTGCAGGACAGACAAAGTATGTTAATACTACTGCTGTTGTAGTTATGATGGTCCAAGGATAAGGTAAGAACTGCAGGAAGAGGCAGTATTTTCTTTTAGACCAACTGTTTTAACTGAGGGGACAAAAAAATTGCACAGACAGGTCCTCATTTGTATACAAGAACCTTCCTTCTGCTATAGGTGTCAGCTATTCTAGTGCAAGATGTTTCTTTTCCTGTAACTTTGCCTCAGAAGTAAAGTGAGATCTGAACTCTGCTCCAGTACTAAATATTGGATGATCTAAGCTTACACAGTAAATTAGCCTTGAAAATGTTTATTGGGAAAGCTGATGAACAAACTACATGCTTTTTCTTAAGACTGACATGATTTTAATGTTAGTCAGAAAAGATTTTTTTCCTCAGTGGGTATATTTTGAAGGCATAGTTATTTAAAGTCTCATCCTCAAAGAAAGTCATCACAAAGTATCTGATCACTTAACTCCTAAGGGTGAAATGTGGGTCCTATGGAGTTGGTCTGATTATAAGAGTGCATAGGGCTTGGAGCAGCGTATTTGTAATAGGGTAGATGTTGGTATAGAGAATGGGAGAAGAGGAAAACAGATTCTAACCTTAAGCACTTGCACCCTTGTTTTTGATAAGAAGTCAAGTATTTTATGCTGCATGGCACTCCAAGATTTATGACCTCTTGTCCTCAATGACAAAGAAAACAACACTGACACAATAAAAATAATTTCAGCTACTTCCTACTTCATAGGAAGAACTAAACTGGTGCTGTTGTCCTCAAAATCCCCAAAAAAAAAAAAAANGTCAGATAAAATGCACCATTCCCCATTCACTTCAAAATGTATGTTCTTGTTGTTCTAGTATTTTATTCCTTTCGCATTCTCTAGCTCTCAAATGAGGGAAAATCTGAGGATGATGCTTTAAGATAATAGGGGGAAGTAGGTTTCTTTTTAATCCTTTATAGTTCCAAGAACTAAGATACTTCTTCATTGTGAAGGCACGGAAAACTAAGGAAAAGTGACTCCAAAGTAGCATCTTCAGTCAGATATGGAGTGAAGGTTTTCAAAAACTGTTTTCTCTTGCATATATATTTTGTGGGCTTGAGAGTTATGTTGGAAAAGATGATTGTGGATTCCTTAAAAAGGAATAGGAACATGAAAGCAGGATAGTCTTCCAGACCCCAGAGTCTTGGGGCAAGCACATAGTATTTCTGAGTCTGCCTTAAAGTCTAAGTTAGTCTTCTTCCTCTATTTTAGAATCTAATCGAAAAGACTGTACTAATAGTATTTCTTCTCACCTATCAATTTTCAGTTTCTGTTCATTTTAATCACAGGTGCCATCACAGACTGTTTCTTAATGTATATCATTACTTTGGCCAGCACAAAGGGGTTCCTGTTTCTCTTCGCACTCCTAGATGTAGGACTAGTATAAATATATTCATTGTTACAGTTTTAAGCAAAGTCTTTAAAATAACATAGACCTCAACATATACACATAATAACACATAAATAATAAGGCACATATAACATTAGCCTAAGTGGAGGAAATCGGGTAACAAAGCACAAAGACAGAAAGAAAGTATAAAATTAGTCTTAATCAAATGGTTTCTGCTTCATTTATTTTTGTCCTGCTCTGACTGGTGTAACTTATAATTAGTCTCTGCCTGCAGTGTTGTGGTTCCAAAGAACTGTGGATTAAGGAGAAACTCTAGAATTTCTCCGTAACTTGACAAGTTATAACCTGAAAGCTACACTTAGTCCATTAAAGATTTTTCACAGTGACATTTTAGTGCAGCTAGGGAAATATGCCACTTTGCCATTTATCATTTTCAGGGCATGGACAGTGAAAAGGAGGTTGCTATGAAGAACAAAATAAAATGGATTACATGTATAGAAGTGAGGTGAAGAATACTGATAAATATACACCACTGAATGTCAGCAAATGTCACTTGAGAAGCCATTTGCAGCTACCAGAACAGCCTTGCAAACCAGCAAAAGTAGCAAAACCAGGCAAAACAAGTTGGGTGTACTCACTTCCACATGAATAAGCAATAAACTTCTCTGAAGTTACACCAGAAAGTTGTTAAACTTGATAGATGAATCTTTTCAAAATTGCTCTGTCTCATACAGTATATGGCTACAAAAGACTATGGATGGTTTAAAGTGATAAAGAGAAAGTATTGTTGAGAACACAGCAATTTAAGCATTTTTGTTCAAACACTTATATTCTGCTTTGTATTAAAGGGACAGTTTGAACAAAGGAATGATTCATCACACCACTTGTTCTTCCATAGGGCTGCTTTCTTTTTTTTTTTNCTTCATTTGACATTCAGTTTGTTGCATTATTACCATTTCTCCTTCAAATATGTTTCCCATTCTAGCAACAGGACTTTGAGTTAAATCAGTTTGGGTTTGGTAGGCAGAAACATTGTTCAAAACAAAAGCTTATCTGCTAGAAAACTTCTAATGGTAGCTATCTAGCATGCTGCCTAAATGTAAGTGAAAGACCTTCAAGATGTCTCCTATCTTTCCAGGAGCATCTGATTTGTAGATGGATTAGCTTAATTTTGGTTTTAGACATGTTGACATGGAAGAAGCTCTCATTGTGAATGTTACAATACTTGAGAGACAACACAAAGACTCCTTCAGGCTTATTTTTAATCTGTTTGTCTGTTTGCAGACTCTTGAACCACTACTCTTCATTGATAATAAAGTAAAGTGAAGATCTTTGACTCAGAAAATATCTCAAAGGAAAAGTGAGAGTTCTTAAAATTTCAGAAACTCTACTTTTGTGTTTAATTTTCCATGAGACTTCCTCCCAAATTCTAAATTATCTTAGTAAGATCAGAGACAGCCTGCATCATTTTGATTTCATGCGACTGTTATCCCCAGACACCACACTCATGCACATTTCAGATCAGTTTTGTTTTCATTAGTGAAAAACAGCAACATGGATCACATAAATGGGGTCATACAGGGATTCCTTTATTCAAAATATTTCGTACATATTAAGTTATACTGATTGTAGAACTGTTTCTGTTAAACTTCTTACCACACATCCATGTAAAAGCTATAAACAACCAGTCCTACAATGACATCCTAAAGCCTGGGTGTTTAATTCTTTGAACAGAACAAATTTCTTGTACTTACAGATCCTGTAGATGTAGTAAGGGTGAACCTTCCTTTCTTGGGCAGGATGTTTATACAGTGAATTTTCTTTGTAAGAATCTTCACTCTATTCTTGCAAAATCAAAATCAAACGTGATCCCTATTAGTCAAGCTGAACCCTTTATTAAATTAAATGTAAAGCCTGTTTTATAAATGAACAATGAAAATCAGAAAACAAAGATTAAACCAATGGGTTGTGCTCAGCACTGCATGAACTTTCCCAAATTGCTTCCCGCCCCCCTCCCTCCAGTTCTTTGAAAACTGAAGTAATATTTGAGGCATAACAGGCATTTGACAGCATCCGTCATACCGAAGCTCTGTAGCAGTTGTGCTGCTTCTCTGGTCTTGTTTTGAATTTCTCTGTCAATTTGAAT
Source organism: Anseranas semipalmata (assembly GCA_013399115.1). Classification (NCBI taxonomy): domain Eukaryota; kingdom Metazoa; phylum Chordata; class Aves; order Anseriformes; family Anseranatidae; genus Anseranas; species Anseranas semipalmata. Next base: position 441,194 of record VXAA01001603.1, read on the forward strand.
AGACACAACAGAGTCTCAAGGAGTGATACTCACACGCTGAGAAGACAAGGACCGTGTCAGATTCAACAAAGGGGAAAAGATATATCAGTTTGTTACCTCGTCACAAATATGAGAGTCCCCAAAAGCTTCTCCTTTTATATAAAAGTGTGCAGTTCAATCAAAAACACAAGAAAGCTTATTTACCTCTTATATGTGAAATTTAATATATGTTATGCAATAATATGGTTAATGCTTTTAAGAAACTCTGAGATGTATTACATATGTACACTCATCTTCAAAACAGACACAAGTATAGTTTCTTAGAGGGCATTTGGAACATATAAATTCTAGGCTGAGAGGTATTAAAGGAATTCTTGAATAAATAGGCAGCACATGAATAAAAATGCTGATTTAGTAACAAGTACTGAAAAGAAACTTCTGGTTAGAAGCCTGCCTAACCTAATGAATGGTTCCCTTAGTCCTCCTTCCTCAGACCGAAGCATGAAAGCTGCTATCCCCACCCCAAAATTGATGTAAACTACTGAATACAATAGGAAAGCACCCAAAGGCTTTGGATCAGGCCCTCTAGCCTCCAGGCTTGATCCTGTAGGCCTGTATCAGCCCAAAGCCAACTTACATTTTACCATAACAGAAAGTCCCTGAAATGCAGCTGTTAAGGTATGTGCAAAATATCTGAAGCTCTTAATCAGACAGGTATTTTCCTTTGGAAAAAGTGGAACTTTCGCCTAAATAAAGCCGTGCAAAATTTGGTTGTGTACAGACAGTAATAATGAAGAATCAGATTTTCTGTTGTGAGGGTTTTTTTTTTTTGTGATATGTNTAAACACTGTAATGCTAGCTAAATAGAAATTCTTGTCTGTTAATAGGTTCCTTTAGTTTGTAATAAATAGGAATGCTAATGACTAAAATTTGGTATTTGGTATGCATTAGCTTTTGTAAGTCTTTTCTTTACAGGCTTCATTGACATTCAATATGGCAAGCTTCCTTTGAAACATATTTATAAAATAACTACAGTATAATTAAACCAACAAAGCCATCTTTTAAGTAAGCTTAATAGCTCAGTTTTTCACTCTGTAAATTTTTTATTTTAAGGAGGAAAAATAGTTATGCTTCAGTTCTACTGTATATTTCATTTTGCATCTAATATTTCCTTTCCATTTGCAATCTGTGCATATCTAATTCTTGACAACTGTGATTATTAATAAGTGCACATGAAAAATATGCTTCAGAGAATCTTCCACAAGAATATTTTTGTTAATGAGAACTGAAACATATCTCGGCAAATACAATATATGTAATATATATATGTATATATACATATTTTAATAGCTAATGCTGGTGTAGTTAATAAGCAAAAATGGATTAATAGATATGGCAGGTAATAATCGAAGTGGATGCTATTTAATAAATGTAACTAAAAATATTTTAATGATATAAAAGCAATAGGTAAATAAAAGCAATTACATTTAATTTTGCTTTCAGCTTGTGAGCATTTTCTGTAAGCTTTAATAGAGGGGAGAGCTTGTGCAGAAGGCTAATGGTAGAGTCAGTGTTAGCATTATTCATTAGGGTGTCTAAGTAGTACTTATTCTGAGATATTTCTCTGGAAGACTAAAATGTTCTTGGTAAGGGTACTTGGATCCTGATAACCCTAATTCATAATAATATCCCCCTCGTTCAGAAAATTAAAGTTTACAGAGTCCTCAGCAGTTTGAAAATCTTTATACTATTTAGAACCATGATCATGTTTACTACAGACAAGCTAAAAAGTGATCGCTTGCATTATAATAAGTAAAGTGGAACCTCATAACTGTTTCTTAAACTCTGTCCTCTACAGGCATAATAATATTGAGACCCCATTTACGGTATGGTGAATAAAAACAGTTGACATCATTGTTATAATCTTTATTTAAAACACTTACCAAGGTTACAAATTACCATCACGGTGTGCAACAGGTCCCTCTGAAGCAGTATCATTACAGATTAACTGTAATGTGTAGGATTATAATAAAAGGCATAAGGGATTATGCACAAGCAAAAATGCTAGAAATAACACAAATACATCTACATTATACAGTGCATCGCGTTGCAAAACCTCTGCTCTCAATGCTGAAATACACAATATGGCTTTTTGTTTAATTCGGGCATTTAGAGAGATGTTAACTGTATCCTGAAGTGGCTTTACAAATGTCAGAGCAGAGGGGGTAGGGTTTATCTCGACCTATAAAACCTCTGCTGCTGTAAATGTTCTCACATAGTCTCCACTATTAGTGGAGCACCTAGTTTACAGGAAAATATGACTCCATTGTGTGAGGCAGGACTGCAATAAAAGAAAACAGAGTTAGCGGCTGCGTGACCCACAGCACCACAGCCCCAAGCGGAGGTCGAGGCTGCCCGCGCTGCTGGCCGAGAAGGTGGGCAGAGACCGGTACGGCCCCGCCGCGGAGGCCCGGGCACGGGGGCTGACGACGAGACTCCCCCGTCCCCAGAGGAGGGGTGCGTATGTGTGTGGGGGGGTGTCTCGTCCGGAGCGACAGGGTGGCAAAAGGGAAAGAGGAGCGGCAGGTGACCTTCCGCTAGCCAGGGCGGCCGGCCACCCCCGGCCAGTGCCTCCGTCCCCCCGCTAAGTCACTCTACCCCGCCTTCAACTTAATGACACAAATCCGGGCTCTTAAAGTCTTTGGGACTGATCGTACTCGCTCATTTATAAATAATGATCTCCATATAGGTGCATAACAACAACATACCAGAAGTGTTTGGGGAGAAATCCGATTAAAGTCTATAGCTTTTTTTCCCCTCTCTCTCCCAGAGCAAAAGTCTGGCCACAGGTCAGCTGCCGTGGCTGGCCCAGGCTGCGGGGTTAAAGGGAAGAAAAGGCTCCAGGCGGGCCGCTCCCCGCGGGCNGGCCGGACCGCCGGCAGGGACGGCGGGCATTTTTTTGGGAGAGAGCCGCTGCCCTGCTTGAAGCGTGAACTTTGCGGTCGGGGCCGATTTCCCCTCGGCGCCGGCAGCCCCGTTGGGCCGCCCCGCTCCGCCCGGCCCGGGGTGGCGGTGACGCAGAAACGCGCTTTCCTTTCCTCTTTCGGGAGACTTAGGGGAATAGAAAAACAAACACCAGGCCGTTTCATGAAACCGATGGAGAAAGCTCCGAAGGGAAAGAGAGCGGGGCACATCCTTTTAGAGGAAGGACAAGGGTTCTCTAAGGAGGGAAAACAAAAGATGACAGTGGTGGCGGTAACCCCACCATGAACCAGGGACCTCCTGGCCACGCTCGGAGAGCTAACCTCCCCGGACTTCCCATTACCTCTCCATGACACTTCACTAATGCTCACACAATGGCTAACTGAGCAGTTTAAGTAAAGATATTTTAACCTGAACTAAACATTGACTCCAGACAATAGGATGCAAAGCAACATCTGGTAGCACACATAAAAAATGCTGTGCAACAGCATATGCTCGACGTCTGGAAGTTTATGTCAACACTAAGCAGTCGAGGAGGCTGTCGCTGCTCGGCATGAAATCTTAATAAATAGCTGTTTGCTGCGCTGCCGAGGTGAGCATCTCGAATCCTTCCTCCCGGGGCATCCTCTTCAGCTTGAGGTTACCCGGCGGGACATCTTCGGGCCCCATCCGCGCCTCCTCCCGCCCTCGGAACAAACCACCAGTGAGAAATGCCACGAGAGGAGCTCGTGGCCTGGCCTGGCCTGGCCTGGCCCGGCCCGGCCCGGCCCGGCCCGGGGCAGAGCGGGGCAGGGTAGGGCAGGGACAGCGCCGGACTCCCCTTTCCCCGCTGCGGCTCCTGCGGGCGCGGCTCGGCCGCAGCCGCCGGCGCCGGTGGAGGTGGCCGGCGCTGAATGGCCAACCTCAGGCAAGCGCTTCGTTAAAGAGGAGGCTCTAGGCTAATGAAACAACGGGAGGTGACTATTGCAAACAGCTGTTCCTCATACATATTTAATTATACAATCAGATAATGCGTCTTACCACCTTCTCAATTATTCACAGATAAACATTTTCAAGACGTTTTGACATCTGTCTTAGGGCCTGCTATTAATTTAGTAATCACTGTGGTTAAAAATGCATGGGGACTGCACCTCACTAAAACTCTGATTTCACTTACGAGGACAACTTCCGTAATAGCTCGTCCTAAGCAGAGCGAGCCACATCAGGTCAAAGAAAGCCC
>VXAA01001603.1:471631-491341 GCA_013399115.1 Anseranas semipalmata
GCCCCGGGAGCCCCGGCCCTTTCCCCGCACCTGGCGGGCCCGGCCCGACGGCCCCTCTGCTCCGTCCTCGCCGCCTCTCTCCCGCCGTGGTCTCGCAGCACCCCCGGCCCCCTCCCGCCGGGCTCCCGCAGCGCGGCCGCGGCCGCCCGCTGTCCCCCGCTGGCTCGGCACCCTTCCCCAGCTCCCCCGAAACGTTTATTTTGCCTGGAACAAAAGGTGTGTGCGTGTGCCGGGGTGGGGGGAAGCTGCCAATTTGCAGCGCAGCGCGGGCACGGCGGTGACACACGTCGTGTTCTGCAGACTTCGGGTGCGAGAAGCAGGGGTGTGCAGCGCCGAGCCATCTCCTCCTCGTCCCCCGGCGGAGGCACTCGGAGGAACCGTCTAAAGGCTCGGCGGGGACGAGGCACAGCAGCCCTGAGGAAGGGCTCCCAGCTGAGCGGCTGCCTGAATTCGCCCTACCGATGTACATAGGGTTTCATATTCGTACATTGACACATAATCTCTCGCCCTTGTTAATTCTCAATAGATACAGAGATAACTAATCCTCCCAGATAGACACGGGCAGATTACGTGAGTGCAATCCATCTATCTGGCTGTGTATCCACACGCACCGACGGACGTAAAGCGATTTTACAGAGTTTTCTTCCAGGGCGGTACACAGAGGTAAGCAGACGCAGAGCCCGACCCACCAGAAATGTAGAAACATTCGGTGAGGGTGGACATACGCATCTCTCCCAGCCATTTGAGGCTACCTTGCCTTTTAGTTTTCACTTTTTCTCCCTTTCTTTCGCCACAACGTGTCTGAGTTACACGCGAACACAAGCTTTTCTTAGAGAGGAAAATTATGGAAAGAAGGAGAGGAGGCGAAAGATTAGGTAGAGCTGGAGTCTTTAAAAAAAAAACCAACAAAGCAGCACTTGAAATGATTTAGCTGCTGGATAAAGAGACCTATTTGGCATAAACTGAGACATTATTTTGATTACCCCAAAGCGTACCCGTTCTCACGCCCGCCAGCATTTGCAGCGAGAGTTACCTGGGCTCTGCTCGGTTTGGCGTTGGCTTTGTTCTGATTTTTAGCATAGATGTTTTATGGATGACAGTCGCAGAACAAAGCGGTCCTGGGATGCCTGCTAAATCTCGCCNAATAGTGGATGTCATTGTCTTGCAAACGGGGAGACACCGCTACCGTCAGAATAATGACAAACTACTTCTTGAAAACCCAAGTCTCTTTTAGCGGCTCGCTAGAGGCGGCGGGGCTTTTTGCTCTAAAATCGGATTCCTCCCGCTTGCGACTTCCCCGTGTCCTGATGTCCTGAAACTGTCCGTCCTATTTGTAATCTTTGTTCTGCTATTAGCAATACAATGCACATTGATCCGCACAGGAATGATCCCGGATGAATTAGTTCCACAAGGACTCTTCCCCGAAAAAGAGTACATTCACTCCGCTCCCGCACATGCGGCGACCAAGTTTTCTCCTTGGCTGGGAAGTGTCATTTTCGGGGGGCAGCAGAGGGTGTGAGGCGGAAGACGGGACTTTGTCACTGTATCTGGGTCAGAAGAGGAAGGTAGCTCATGCTCCCTTGCCAAGATTGTTCCCTTCGGGTAATGACTATGTCTTAACCTAGTGAAGTCGCTAAGACTTGTTTTTATATGCGGGTCCAGAGCAAATGGTGAAGAATCCTCGAATTTTACACCTCTCTGCTGCGGCTGTGAATGACTCAGTCACTCACTCCGAGGATTACCGTGTATCAGAGGGGAAACAGCTCACCGCAGACAAATGGGGGCTGTGTATTAGGAAACAGCTTTCCGAGCTGTATTGTTCAGACTGATGCTTACCTCTCTCATTACAAAATCAAGATGCTCCTCGGTCTCATGCAACATGCTAGCGTTACATCTCGAGAGGGGAGAGAAAAGTCCGAAGAACTGAAGGTTGGAAAATGCAGGCAGGAAACAAGCCACATCTCCCCTCCTAAATAAAACCCTTCGCACCAAAATAAAGCACAAAATAAAGCACGAATCTATACGGAATCAATACTGATCTGGAACCAATCTGTCCCTGGCTGGCTGCGTGCGGATCCCAGGGCTGCAAGTGCTTGTGATTACATAGAGTAGGAGGGTCATTTTCTAACAAGGGTGCTCACTGTATCTGAGCTCCAAATTATCCAGAGAGGACAGATGGCCCTTCTGATCTTATAATGAGAGCAGGGAGTGATTATCAGTCTGAACCAAAAAATGATGCTCTGCTGACATATTTTCACAGTTCTGAAATCTGTGCTTGCACTTGTGTCTCGCTTCATATCCCTCTTCGTTTAATTTAAGCATCGTTTGGGATTTTGAAGGGCTGTGTGAAATCCGTTTATTTATCTGGTCTGTGCGTCTCTGCCTCTCTCTCCATGTATCTATCTAGGACATGTGTACAGACACAAAACAAAGGAAAGCAAAAGGTCACTTCACAGGAACTCTTAAGCCAAATCACGCTTGGCAAAATATTTATATATAAATATATTTGCCAATAATTAAGAAGCCCAGCTGCCTCCCGGATGCCTAGATTTTATGCTTGCTTCTTGGCAGTTTTCTGGAGCTGTTGCATTCCATCTAATTACTGCAACACATGGGGCGTCAGCCCAGACCCGAGCTCCCTTAAAAAAAAAATAGTTGTGTATGTACATAAATATATATATTTGATTCATGTTTTAACTATTTTTTTTTTCAGAAGTATCTGTGGCAGAGAGTAGAATCCCCTATGAAGGATAAATAAAATCGCGATGGACGGGTACATGTAAAGGGAGATATTTCTTTCATTTGCAGATTGCTGCGACTTTTCAGCCTAAAAACTGATAATTCACCTCTATTCAAAACAGAAAGAGTTACATCAAGAGGCCCAGGGGAGTTTCCAAAATGCCTCTGGTGACTGCCAGGACTCGGATCTCCACTCCTCCTCTGTTCAAGCCTCTCAGAGGTGAGCTTGCTATTGCAAAGAAGTTTGGTCAGTTCAAACAAATTAAATCGGGGGACTGTTCACTGGTTGCACAGTCATTTCACTCTCTTATTTGCACTGTAATATTGCATTACCCTCTAATTGTCACATATACTTTTCACTCTCCAAATATGAAAGACAAATATTGAATCCATTTAAACTTGTCCCAGTTATCAGGCGGAACGGGTGGGCAAGGAAAGCATTTTCGGCGTGTTCATGCTGCCATCTACTGGTCACACAACTATCAGCGATTTCCTCATCCCCGAAACTTCCCTGTTTTGATAGCGGAGAAAAGGTCTATGGCAAACAATGGGAAATGCAGCTAAATAGGAAAAGCCTCGCTAACGTCGCCAGTTGCACTGGGAGGTCGCCGCGCCATTCATTTTAAGCACGGGGGATGACTCCTTTTTCTGCACTGGAGCTATGCTCCCTGCTTGGAGCTAATAAGCCGATGCGAGTACCTTTGCACACTACAGCTCTAGATGTAAGGTGATTTTATGCAAAGAAGTCCGGGCTTTTTTTTATTTTTCGTGCCAAGAGATTGCAATAACCTATCTATGTAGAACAACTGTTTGAATTGCAGAAAAACGAAACAAAACAGAACAAAACCCACCCATATTTTAGATACCGTGTATCATTACCAATGTCACATTTAAAGGCAGCTATTCTCAAAGTTTCCCCCCCTCCCTTATCCCTTCTCAGTCCCCACTGAATCCCACTCCAAACCAAGGCAGGAGGTGTGCCATACTACATACTGTGACTTTGTATTTTGTCAACTCTTTCTGTAAAGTACTTTGTTTTCATAGCAGAAGTGCTTTCCCTTAGGTATTATCTCATATTATTGTCTGTTTCCAAATGACTGCTGATTTGAAATAATGACACCAACTTTATCCCATGAAAAACACAGTGTACATAAACAATTCCTTAAAGAACAGTATATTAGGAGAAATGGATAGAGTAATACCCACCATTTCCACCTGTAGATTGCCTGGGTCAGATCCACAGAGGGCTTATCACTTAACTACTGAGGTTCAAGGTAAGTCTCCCAGATCCCTAGGAGGCCTCCAGCAAAACCTCCACAACACCCATGTTGCAGATACTCGCAGTATGACAACTGTCTCTGTTCTGAGGGCATCAAGGAGCTTTAGGCCTTGGGCCCAGCAGATACCTCAAGTCAAGCATCAATATCCACAGTCCACCTGCAGAACCTCGCTCAGGGGGCATTGATTTATCCTCTTAAAAATACTGCCACCTCCATGGTCTTCTGGGATGTGAGAAACTTGGGTATTGATTCTTACTGCAAACCAGGCAGGGTATAACCACAGTTAACTGTACAAAATCTTTTCTTTTCCATGTGACAGAAGCCTGACTTAAGCAGAGGGTTCCTGACTGAGGGCATTGACTGGACAGGCAACGTACCTCTAGAGCAGTGACTTATCTAAGTCCTAATTCCATAATGTCTTAGGTTTTATCTTTTGGAGACAGGTTTCTTAGGAAGCATTTCTGAGTTGTCTTACTTTCTCTATTCATAACTCTGTCTGACTGGTTTAGCCACCCTCCTGCTCCATCTCCTGGCTTCAGGGGGACCTGTCCTTTGGTACCAGGGATCACCACATAATGGATTGCAAGAACCCAGAGTCTAAAACTCCACTCAGCAGGAGAAAACCAACAATGTAAGCACTGCAATGCTGGTTTTAAGTCACCTGCACCTTACTATGAAGAGCCAAAGCTGAACAGCATGGTCTCCATGCAAGGAGACAGACTCAGAGAGGAACGGCTATGTCTAACATCATACAACTAATCAAGAAACAAAGCATCAACATAAAGATTCCTGTCTGGCCTTGACCTCTTTGCTATCTGACAGAGTACCATTGCCCTTTGCATGATGCAGGTCTCTTTAAGGCTACGCAAAGAATTATAAGCTGTAGAGTCTTAAAGTAAGACCACAAGATGTACAATACTCTGCAAATCACACGTGCTCTGGTGACGCTTCCCCGTGACATGTGAGCAAAGGAGTGGTCCAGTGCGAGGTATTGAGCAGCAGAGCAAGGCCTTCATGAACTGACAGAGTGGCATATCCCTCTCTCTGATGTCTCTGGGTGTCTCTCCATCTTTAAGTGCTGCTTGTTTCTGATTAAGCAATATGGTGCTAGTTGTACCCATAGGAAGCAGCTGCAACAGCTTTCGACTCCTAAGAGACTTCAGTCTAGCTAGCCACCATGGGAAGGTACCTGACACCTGCTTGTCTTTTACTGCTGGTAGTCTGAGTTTTTTTACTGCTGGTAGTCTGAGTCCACAGAGATTCTCTCTTGGCATATTTGAACAACACCATCATCTAAACAGAATATTATATTCAAAAGTATTTAGGAGGACTCCTGACAAACAATGTGACATGTTTGTGGTGCATTCTGCTTTGCCAGTATGACATTCACGACTGCTGTGATCCATGGTCATTCATTTTTTAATCCAATAGTCACTTTCACTTACACTTGCAAAATGCACTAACGCACTGTGATATAGGGCTGTAATGCAGCATATACTAGCTGCATGCATTTAACCTGTGTGCTGCTCTCAAATACCTGTGCCTCATAGGTTGAACAGATGGCTGTAGATGTTACATGATATCTCTGGTTAAATGCCTCTCTGCACATGAGAAAGCTATTTTTGGGCACTATAACATATGATCATATGGGTCCTCTGCGCCTGAGTTGCAAGCTTGCTCTCTGGACAGAGAACACAGCTGAGGCATTTTCTCAGCTTGAGTTGGGGTGGATGAGAAAGGTTTGTGTCATTTTATAATTATGTATCTGAATGATTCAGAAATCATCACAATGGGGTCTGTGTTCAGATCATTGGCTAGCTTTTATTGAAAAACAGATTATTCAAGGGAATCATTGGGAACCTTGTACAAGTGAAGACATCATGAGGGATTCTGGAAAGCCCAGTGGAAAAAAGGATGTTATTGCTGTTTTAAATAATGTTCAACATATAACACTGTGAAACATAATGAGCAGTCTGAACATCTTGCTGCATTACTAGTTCATAGTAACATAATTCTTTTTTTTCCAAGATGATTTGCAGTACTTCTTGTACTAATACATAAGTGGTACTTTTAAGTCAACTGATGCCTACTGTACAACATAATTAGAAGATTTCAAAACAGGGATTTTATTCTACAGAAAGTTTAACATTTCGAACTTTTCTCTCATGACATTGAAAAAGCAAAATTCTGAAACTTCACATTCTCAGGAATATGTACGTGAGCTACCAAAATATTCCATTTCAGTAAGGCTGGAACACTTCATGCTGTTATGGCTTTCTTTTGACTTGAAAATTTCAAATTTTCTATTTGTTAGTCTGAAATATAAAAACAAAGGGAAACACTTCTACATCTTAGAAATGAAATATTCCAATAGTCTTTGCAAATTTCAGCAACCAGTTTTGAAATTGACAAACTATAACATTTTTTACTAGCTCTAATTACCAGATAATAAAGTGGATAGAAGGATAGGAGACTGACTGCTCTGCAAAACAATCATTTACACTGAAACTGATCACTCTTATTATTATGATTTATGTGCTGAAATATATGTATAAATTATGAAACAAGGGAACTTGCATTTAACTTAAATAGTATTCAGAGCAGAACTAATGAGATAGTGAGATCTTAAGAACTCCTTAAGCATTATTCTGTCTAAGCTGAGATTCCTACAATTAGATAAAGCACAATGGAACCAATAGGATTTATTTCTCTTATTTATTTTGTTTTGAGGAAAACAGTATCCTCTTTACAGTATAACAATGCTCCTTAGCGTTTAAAACTAGAGTGAGTTTAGGTAAACAGGAGCTTTGCCATACACCTTCACACATAAGTTGCAAACCCTACTCCTGGTATTGAATGTCTATTTGGGAATGCCTCAGGCTTCCCATGTGGATCTGGCCTACACAGTGTTCAACTGGGAGTCTCCTTCCAGAGAAGATGTGACTAACCAGTATATCCTAAAGAATCACCTGCCTGAGAGTCAGGTTCCTAAATCCCTTGTAGAGCTGTGTACCCTGATGCGTAACTGCTCAAGTGCTTGAAAACTTTTCTGCACCTTTCCCTCCAAACTACATTCAGAGAATTTTAAATGTTTTTCTGTCCATTCACCTGAACTATATCTGGTGAGCTATCTTTTTTTTTTTTTTTTTTTTTTTTTTTTTTCCTGTGCTTTTACCAGTGGGAAGCACAAAATAAAGCCTGTCTTTCATAGGGGACCAAAGCATATCTGTGCTAAATTTGATGCTGCAGACTGAATAGATTAATTCTGAATGAATGCCAGTCTTACCCTGGTGATATGCACTTTCAGAAAATGCTCCATGGCCCATCTTCCCTTCTAATATATTGAAGTGACATCTTTTCTGGTCTCCATTGGCTTCTGGTAGGACTAATTTAGTCCTAGCAATCGTAAGTGGTGTAGGAAATACTGTGCATTTTAGAAGAGAAACTTTGAGATGATACAAGTTAGACCTTGTTGAGCAACCTGGATAATCATGTGTTTTATGGCTTTCAGATGTTCTTGCTGCAGCACAAAGGTCCATAAATATTTAGAATAGGGAGTCTATGGCCCATTTATGGCTATTTTATGTAGCATTGTTTTTCTTTACTGATGTTTTCTGTTTCATGTATTAGTGCAGCATTTTAGCTTTCAAATAGGAAATATTTGTATTTTTGTCTATTGAGCTTCTTGTATCACAGAAGCATTGAGTTGATCAGAAGATGAATTCTATTTTAACACCTACAAACTGGAAGACATCAACAAAGATTAGCTGGAGAAAAATAAAGAAATAATCTATGACAGTATTGAGAATGATTCCCAGAATTTTAAATACTTGTTAAAGGCTTTGCTGTATTTCACTTCAATAAACATCATGCTCCAGTTACTACTTGAAACCATAGGGGCATTATCCTGTGCAGCACTTATCAATATTTTAACATGTGAAAGTCAAATGATGTTGAAACATTGAACTATATTTCCATCTGCGCAAGCTAAAATGGTACAAATGCATCCCGTGTAATGGAATACTACATCCCTAGTTACTTTCTTACAAGTGATACCTGATTCCTCTGTATTTTGAGTAGTTGTTTCCACTGTTCTGACGGTGCCCAAAGGAAGACTGTCGTTTAAAATTAAAGTTTATAACATTTAAAGAGTTTTTACCCAACCTGCTTTAAATCCAGAGAAAACAAATGCTTGGAACATGTTATTAAAATTGATAACTAAATTTCAGTTGCCCTTGCCTTAATATTAAATCTGTCTTTGCACATGCTTTTTTTTTTTTTTTTTTTTTTTTTTTTTTTTGTGTAAATGGGTATTGGTATCAAAATTGGCCCTGAGAGTGGCCAAAGCACGTAGCAGGAAACAGCAGAAATACATTTTTTCCTGTAAGAGATTCTGGGAGCTTGCGCCCACTGGAAAAATGATCTGCGTTGTCCACGTACTGCTGAGTGGGCAGTACAAAAGAGGTTCACATGTTCTATCATAAGATAGGAAACATCAGAAGAAGGAATTTGGGGCTTCTCTGAAACCTCTGGGAAGACTCAGTCTCAGCTGCAGAACTGTTCTGTGACAAGGATGTGTTACCATCCTGGGCAAAGCTGAGCATGATGATTTTCTCTCTTTTCACATTAATACAGTGTCATATGGCAAGCAGATCTGTGCCTTTCAGTGCCCTGCTGTCCAGCAATGGGCAGTACTCCAGAGTGTCAGTTATACATGTGTCAAGTGAGAAAGCGCCTCGTGCTTCTTGGGTTTCCCATCTTCGCACACTGGCCTTAAATTGTGGTCGCTGAATACAGTCAATCATTGTTCACAGTTTTTCAGGGACTTGCTGACTCTGTTATGTCTATCTATATATATTTATTCTCCTTGTAAGGGTATCTACTAGTAGTCTATTACTGTTGTTCAGCAGTGTTTCTGGGAATGGATTTCAGGGGGCTTCCCATCCACCTAGAATTGACTTGATCCATTAGCCTGTAAGTGGCTATAAGTGCATCCAGTAGAAGAGGTGCAATCATTTGGTCAATATGTTTCTCCTACACCATGTGCATCTAGAGTATCTTCTGCTGAGTTATACAGCAGATACCGTGTCAGAAGACCAATCGCAGGCTAGATCCTCATTACTGTAGGATAATGATGGTGCTGGAATATAACATGATTCTTTTTGCAATGCTCTGCTTTTTCCATGATTGCTTATAGGGTGAACATTTTCCCTTCTTGCTTTCCATTGGATCCTGACATCTGCATTTTCCATTAGTCTGTCTGTCTGACTTCCTATTTTCCTTTAACTAGAGTACTTGGACAGTGCTGTTCTCTGTCGTTATTTTGACCCTTTCCCAGACAGTTCAGGTGCTCTCACTCTTTGCATTAATTGCTTTAGGTTGGTGTCTCCTTGTATTTTTTTATATAAGCTGCAACAAATGGCTCATGTGGTTACCAGGATCCACCAGGGAAAAATGTTATATTGTCAGCATTTTAGCGGGCAACTCTAGAATGGAGACACCAGCCTCTGTGCAAGATGTTGATGTTTCAAATTACCAGTAGATAAATCCCAAAAGACCAGATGAAGTACTCAAGCTTCCAAGAAGATAAACCAAGGTTAAGTGTGAAGAACAGGGCCTTCTGAGATGTAATTCTGGCCTGGGATTTGTGATGGAGAAGATTAAGACAGCTCTAGCTTAACTGTAAAATCAATCTTTGATCAGCTTTTGATTGTAAATGATAAATAAATGTTTTTAGCTGAGATTGGAGCAGAGCTGTGGCACCTGGATATCCACTCCTGGGTGCTTGCAATGAAAATGGATGTGGAGGTAAATAATGCCAACTGCAGTGTGTGACACTGATATCAAATGTTCCATGTTTGTGGGTCAGGTGACCCTGACTTCTGTCCATTCAGTGCCCCACAGCTGATATTGCCTGCAAAGTTACAAGAGGATGCCAGAGTGACCATCTCTGTTAAGGGATAAAAGTACTCATTAGGCATTGTAATCTATCTCAATGGTCATGAAGTATTTTAGATGGACTATTGCACCTTTTTTTTTTTTTTTTTTCCAAAGGAATTATAAACAAATCTTCACATTATCATATAATTAACCCTCATACCTAGTTTCCTATACAAACTCAGTACCAATTTTCCTGTTTTGCAATTTTTTTTTCATCTGGAAATCCAGCATTCCCGAAGGTCTGATACTGGCCCCTCCAGTTTTCTTGATGTACTTAAAATGCTAGGTGATGCTGTGTCTGCTTGTTCAGGACATTCTTCTTGTTGTTGTGAACCTGCGTAGACTGACAAGTATCACACTCTTTCATGTACTACAGGTAATATAAATCTTCCATGAGACAGTGGATGGGATTCAATGTAAATACATGTGAAGTGATGGTTATGAAGAAATGCAGTCCATATAAGGTCATGGCCTAAACCTATAGTGTACCTTTGCCATGAATTTTCTGTGTTGTTCTGAGCCCCCCCATCTGTTAAAGGTTATAGCAAAGCTGGAAAAGGTTCAGAGAAGGGTGACAAAGATGGTCAAGAGTTTGGAATAATATTGTACAAGAAATGAAGGTGGAAGATTCTGCAAAAAGAAGAAAGTATTCCCTTACACAACATGTCTGGAAACTGTGGAAACTTTCTGCAGCAGGATGCTGTGAATAGGAAAACCTGACCTTAATTCAAGGAGAGACAGGGCAAATTAATCAAAGAGAAGCCCATTAGACACACTAAATACAGATTATTTTGGATCTGGAAGTCCCTGAGCAGCAAGCTGTCAGACTGTTATGGGAGTCTGTTGTGGGAGTTTGCTTTCTTAGAGACAGGTTACTGGCCTAGATGGATCTTTGTTCTAATTCACTATAGCCACTCTCAGCATTATGTTAGAGTCTGTATTTCTAAATAAAATGACAGCTGTCCAGTGTCTTCCATTCCAGTTTCCCAGATAAAAATTCAAAACCATATTTGAGCCTCTTCCCTTTGAACCTGGCAGCTGGACCAGGCTCTTCCATTTGTGCCTGGAGTCATGAACAGCAAAACACATACTCGATCTACAGCCCAGACTCTGCTCTAAAAGATTGGTTTTGTGCCAACAAGGAACAAAAACACATTTTGATTTTTTTTTAATGCTGCTGCAAACGGAATGATGTCTTGAATTGCTGGGTGCGTGTTGCTTTCCGATGCCTTCTGTAACAATCTCTCCTGCAAAATGTGTTTTTCCCAAGTTCAGATGGGGGAAGGACCCCAAGCCTTACCATCTTAATTTCCCTCTCTGCTTATAGAAACTGTTTTTGAAGAGGTAGGTGGCTGCTTCAGTCAACCATTCTGCAGGTATTTTATGGGCTTTGGGACCCAGAATAAAGCAGAAGGTTATGTAGTTTTGATACAATTGGATGTCACTTGGTTTGGCAAGATCATCCTGCACCTGGAAAGGTAGGTAATAAAACAGCAACCTGTTTTCTACCTGACATATGGTATCTAACCCCACTGGAGGCTTGTGCTTGGCAAGCAAAAACACTGCAAATTTGATTTAGGCACATATTCAATAGTAGTCATATGGTTTCCACACGCTCTGCTTTGGAGACAGGCCAGTGTGCACAAACAAGGGGATATATAATACCAGTAGTATGGAATTCTCTTCCTCTTTTCAGTTTTCACTAAAAATTAGGTGTCTTTGTTAGGGAACACAAACCATTCCTACTGGCAAAATAACCCCCAACCCCTGGCCTTCCATTCGTCTTCCCTGCATGTATAAAACGAGTAATGAGGTCTAAAGGATCACGAAAAGGACAGGAAAATACACTCATACACTGTCTTCTTTATTCATGTTTTGTTCACTTCATTATTCACTTCATTATTTATTTCAATAAATGTTATTTGAAGTTCAGAGGTATGTAGCAATCCTAAAACAATGGCAGCTGTAAGGAGTTGGCATCTTTGAAAATAAGCCACATTAGACATCTGCGTTTGAGGTTTTTCTACCTCGGTTTACCTACCTAAAAAGAGCAAAATGGTATCTGATGTGGATGGTGCATTATGGGATTAAATCGGTGACTGGAAAAATGTTTTAAGTTTCTGTCTGAAAGAAAGTATGTATTTGTGAGGTGTTACTGTGTTCAAACTGTGAGTGATAACATGCAAGTTCAATTTATTCATTACACTATGTAAAAGCAGTGTATTAACCTTTTGGGGGGGAATCGTAGTTTCAGTTTGGGATGGATTAGTGATCTCTGTAAATGCATTAATATATTCAAACGAAACCAGACTGATTAATCTATTTACTCAGGAGACAAGCTGCCATGGCGTCGTTGTCAGAGGGAGCAGGAAAGCAAGGAGACTGCATCAGGGCTAGAGTCAAGACAGCATTTACAGCTACTGTTAAAGAATTCAAGAGCTTGGCAGCTCTTCCTCCTCCTCTGCTGTCTGAAGGCAAATGATTACCTGAGATAGGAATTGGACCATTCAGGCAATGCCATATTTCATGCTATTTCATGTGTGCCTTACTGCCAAGAAATTCTAAATAGTTATGCACTTTTCTTCCATTTTCAGATTTGGAAGTTCCATCCAATTAATTACTGGACTTGAATCTGGGGATCTCCTCTGGGTCGAAAAGAGAGTTGTTAGTAAGTTGGCCAAGATTTGGCCATGAACATTTTGAAGAATAATTGTGGGCTATTTAGACACAAGACAATTTCTGAAAATTCATACATGGAAAATCATGGCTGTATTTGGGATCTGTAGCTCTGTACACACTACAAAATAATTAATCTCCCTCTCCAGCAGTGAGGATGCTTCGAAGGAGCCCATCTGTTTGCATTCATGTGGCTACTGAGTGTTCAGGTGGAACTACCGTCCCGGCGTCTGCAGGCTGCAGAAACAGTGCAGAATGAATGCAAGCACTTGGTGACTGAATGCTGAACCCAGTCCATTTGCTGGCACTGGAGCCCTTCTCAATCGCGCCATGTTACTGAGCTTAGATAGAGACATCGACATTTGGGAAATTTTGTTCAAATAGCTGGTTTTCATGGAGGCTGGCATGAGGTTTCAAGGTACTGAGGATTTATATGTGTTCTGGTGAGATTTCAAACTTAACCCCATCACTGCTTAAGCCGAGTATTTGTTACCACACTTCCTTGAGATAATATCCTTGTTGCCACATTGCTGAAGTGGATAAAAAGCAAAATTTTAAGTTATGATTTAAAATGATGATTATGAATAATTATGAAGTAAGGTTGTTAAATCACCTTTGGGAACTGATGCGTAAACTTGATTTACCATGCAGGCTGGTCATCTCTTGGCCCTGGCATTATCTGATGTTATGTGCCCACACTGTTTACCAGAGGTTGGCCCCTTTGATATAAGAAAAGATGATAGAAAATCCTGGAGAGACTCTGAAATTTATATTCTTTCATGCTTTAAGTTGGAAGGAGGGAAGAGATGAAGAAGGACAGCTTCTTGTGTTCAGGACAGCATCCCAGCCTGTGAGAACTCAAGCCTGAGGTTGTTGTTCCCAATGCAGCAGTGAGGCTACCACCAACAAATAGGGTAGCTCTGATCATGTCACTGCAGGGCGCCAAGGCAGATGGGTGCTTCCAGACCTGCCACTGTGTCCTATTATGTTAACGGACCTGTAAAAAGAACAAGGTGTACAGGTGTTGTGTAATCCCCAAGGCCCAGGAGGAGGAGCAGGGAAGAATGGTCTGGCTTTCTGACGGTGACAAGCTCCAGGGACTGATGGTGTCTTCCTTGGCACATGTGATAAGGGAATTCTCCCCAAAAGCCAAACCCATGCCTTTTTAAATACACATTATCTTGATTCTGGCCACTTTACCTAGCCTGCAGGTTCTGGGGGTGGAGGTGAAACTCTTTCCATAGCACTGAAGACTTTCACTCCCTGACACATTCCTCTCTCAGGTTACTTAGTGTCTAAAAGGTGACAGTACGAGTCCGTTGGTGAACGAGCATTGTTAAATACACTGTTCAAAAGCATGCATCTGGAACAAGGCATTTCAGCATCTCTCTCCCCTGGAGAGTCGAGCAGAAGCCAGAGTTGTGCACATGCATGTGAAAAACAAAGGCATATAGCGGCAGTATGAGATGAGAAAGGGATCTTCCACAGTTACGCTCGCCAACAAGAGTGACACTGACATTTGGCACTTCTCTGATGCCTTTCAGCTTAGTATATTAAAGAACTGTGCAAGGACAAAGTGTCTCAGCAAGGGTTATACTGAGAGAAGGAATTAGCTGGCAGGTGAACATCATGCAGACAACCCTTCCTAAGCATTCCTGGTCAGGGGTGAGGGGTGGGTGTCTGCATTGTAAGCTTGGGGTCTTTCTCTTAATGCATTTAGCTGAGGATTTTTTCAAGTTTGAAGTAACCCCACTGTTTTTTTTTCACTGACTGGAAAATATCAGCCTAGAAACACTGAATAGAGTTGGATAAAAAATCCCAAGTAATTTAGCTTATAGGTCTGTCATTATATGGACTGTGTATGAACAAGCAATTGTTCCTCTCTCCTTGTTTCTCTGTCACTTCTGGTTTTCCCTTCTCTTTCTTCCTTCCTCCCCAAAACACGTGTGTATAGTCACAGTGGATAAAACTGCAAAAGGTATGAGTGCTGCTGAAGTACAAATCTCAGTGATTTTTGCTTTTGAGAAGATCCTTCTGTATATCAAGATCTTTCTACTTCAGATACAAATATGGGTCTGCTGGGAGAGAGCAGGTAGCATCAGAGAACTGGTCCAAGGAAACTCCAGCTCTCCTTTGCTGACTTACCCCATTGCAGTACACCTCTCCTGGCCATACAACACAGACCAGACCACGTACAGAGGCACCTAGCTGTATAACTTCAGAGTTACAAAAGCACTTTGCACTATTTTTTCATCTCCAATGCCTAACAACTGTGAGTACAAGCTACAAACCGGTCAGCAATGATAGCTCCGGTAGCATGTACTACACCATCATGCAAGTAGGGCTGACACAGTGTTGCCTCTCAGGGGACTGCAGGCACTGCCACTAGCTGGCATTCACTCCACCTGCCATGAGAAAACTATCCATTTAAATTTGTAGAGAAAATTTCCATCTCCTTGCGGTCTTGTGCCAATATAGCTTCAAAATGGTGAAATATATTGAAGGACATTAAGTTACCTTTTGAACTTGCATTTATAGAAACTTGGTTTATTCCTAAGAAAATGAATAACATTATTTCATGTACAAAAATATTTCCTGCGAATAAATAGAAAGCACTTTTATTGCTTGAAAGATCTAAGTCACTTCTCCCCATCCCTCCCCCTGCAAAGACTACTGATGCCTGTGAGCAGGATTGCAGCTGGCTGTGATGGGTGTGAGGAGGCTGCACAGGCGCACAGGGCAGGCAGTGTGCCCTTAAGGCACAGATCACTCAGGTAGCCTCTCTGCAACCTGGCTCAGTCACTTCACATCATACCTGCGCTGAGGCCACTGCGGTTCAGGCTTTGCTTGTCCCTGGTGGGGACTGGGGAGTGATGCTGGGGCTTGGTGCAGCGCTGGCACCTTAGTGGGCTGCCCAGGGCCATTTGGTGAGTCAGAAGATAGACAGTAGACAGAAAACAGTGGTCCCAACCTAGTCACCAGAACGACCTCTTTTACTCACAGCAGCTGCCACTGATTCCTCCTTCTGTACCACCTATGCGGTGTTTAAAAGAGATTGAAACAGCCTTTCATAGACCTTTGATAGCCTTTCCAGTTACCTTTGTAACTAGATATTGAGAAACTACATTTTAGTTGCTACATCTCCTAGTATTTCTGCTTATTTTCTGCCACTCTTCTTGATAGCACAAATGTTATTTATACCACTCCATATACTCCATATCAAGAATATACTCTCCATATCAAGAATATTTTTGCTGCCTTCTCCAGGATGCTCCCTTTTGGGCAATACTATTCTTGCAATGACATTCTGACAACTGGAATCCTCTCTTTCCCAGATCCAGCTTTGTTCTTTTTCAGCAGGGCAAATGCCTATATTCTTACTTTTCTGCTCCAGGTGCTGCTATATGCTCCTAGAATTCCCTGGTGAAAAAGTTGCTTGACATTTCTAAAACTCAGCTTCACATGTTACTGCTCTGTAATGAATCAAGTTCCAAGAACATTCAGAAGTACATTCTATCTATAAATCTGAACTGTGAGATTATTTTCCCTACTGCCCAACAATTCACATTTTAAGTACATAGCTGAAGACTTCAGTTCTTACTTTACTTTTTTGGCATCAGCATATGAGTGGTGGTGGGGTGAAATCTATACTGATACAGAGGGATTGCACAAAGGAAGTATCAGAAGCCTGACTCCCCTGAGATTTCATAGGACTACAGTTAAATCTAGGTGAGTTAAAGGTGCTAGGCCAATGAGGCTCTCAGCCCGGGCGTGAATTTTATCTACAGTGATTAGGGAAAACATATCATTTGGGCTATTTTGGCACACTAAGCACTTTCTAAAGCTAAATGAATCTCTTATCCCCATATAGCTCCACTCTGTCTGTGAATCTGCTCTGACCAGCTGCTTGTACTTATTGCCATGCAGTCTGCCCTATTTATGCTTCGGTGTGCTCTGCTCTGTGTAGATTATTTCTCTTCCACGTTACAGACTTTTTTTTGCTTCTGAGATCTCATTAATATATTGGTTCCTGACACACACACACACACACAAACCCCCAAAAGTATGCAAACCCAATTCCTCCAGTGACAAAGCCCAAAATTAAAATGAAAGCAGCTTTATTTTTATTGGAAAATGTAGAGGGATGTAATGTAACAGATTAGGTGGTGACACGTGAAACAAATGAGCTAATTAATAGATCATCATTCTAAGGACTGTGTCAGCAGACATAGTTCTCTTATGTGGCATTTATTAATGAATTTGCTGGTGGCATCCACAAAAATGTCTTGAACAATGAACATTTTACTTTTTAATTGAATTTCCATACAGAACTTAAAGACAGGTATCAAAGGGGGGCAACTAGACTAACACAGAAGAAATGCTGTAAATTTTGAAGGAGTGCAATGCAACTCTGAAAATCAGGCTATTTCCTTATGGACCACAGATTGAAATGGGGTCCTTAACTTGCATGAACTCTGGGCTAGGCACCTGGCCTTCCTCGGAAAAGAATAAGACCTCACTGCTTCAATAACCTTCATTTTTCATTTTTATTTTTTAAATGAAGGGCTCAGAGCCATTCCTTTGGCACCCCTGTCTGAGAGCGTTGCCCTTTAAGTCTCATTATGATCACTACTGCATATGCTCCCCAGCATGAGAAGAGCAGCCTGCACATGGGCCTCACCTTCTCCTTCACCTCACACTTGTTCCCTGCACAAGCACTGCTTTGGCCCTCCAAAAACTGGAGGAAAGGGTAGCCCACTCTGCCTTTCCCCACCCGAGGAACTGTGGTCATGCCCAAGTGTTCTTTAGCCCTGGGAGGATTTTGGGACATGTTCTTTCTATCCGGTTCGTGTTAACATTTCCTTTTCTCCTCTTGTCTCTGGCTGTGGAGAGCAGACTGTGGCTTAGCACTGTCCAGCCAGGACGAAAGACAGTCCTTTGTGAATGTAAAGGGTGCTTAATAAAGAGGAGTTAATTATAGTGTTAACAGGTTATTACTGGGATATCCAGTAAGGGTCATACCGAGCCCCCATTATATTTTAAGGGTAAATGTGTACTGAGTTCCTTTTATCCTCCTTTAAAAACAAAGCCAAAACCAATGAGGTCTGAGTACATCCCACCACAAATAATTCCTGTTCCTACCCCTTATAAGGACAAGGAAGATGCAAAGGAATGAGGAGAGAGAGAATTTGTTCAGTTTTCTGGAGCCTAAAGATGCAGATTCAAAGGTGATTAGGCGCATCAGCATTTTTAGAAATCTTTCTGGGACCAGATTCTTAAGACCACACAGCTGTCTAATTCCAGCTACAGACCACGGGAGTGGAGCATCGGCTTGAAGATCTGAACCTTAATGGGATTTTCAAAAGTGCCCAAGGTACCAATTTCCTGTTAATACAGAATATTGTCTGGCTGAGCTCCACATAACAGAATCCATTCTTTGCTATCTATTGCCATGAAACACAGGGGTCGATTCATTTGACACTGGCTGAATAAGTCTATTAAACTTCTACTCTCAGGCTATTTCTTCAACTGGTTATCAATGTGCCTAACTTAGTGCTCCCAAGTGCTCACACTGAAGTCACCAAGGGTGTTGTAACTGTGCACGAAAGTGCTCACAGAAGTGGGAGGGACCTATCAGAAGTTTTTCCAGACTTCACTGTTCCAACTTCAAAAAGCTGATAGCAGTGTCAGTCACGAGGTTATCCAGGATCTGCTTTTTTTTTTTTTTTTAAGCTAAAGAACTACAGTCAGCAGTGAACTCAGAAAACCTATTTCTGACATGAATACCAGCACACAGAGATGAAAACTAGCTCAACATCAGCCTTAAAAAAAGGAACATGACTTAACAGGAATGCATTCTTATTAGCAACCAGTTGTCTGTCCTACAGAAAGCAGAACATGCTAATATATGTAACTATAAAGACAGACTCCAAAATATTTAAGTTCTTGAACAGAGGTGTTGACAGTTAAATTGAACTTCTGGCAGGCATTTCCAGCTTGTGGGGGAGCAAACAGCAACTCTACAGCTTTCAAAACATTTACCAAAGATAATAATTACAAAGCCACATAGTTTCAGAATGACTTTCATTTGTCAGGACAGTTAACAGCAGTGAGAAGCAAAGCCAAGAGAAAAGCCAAATGCTAACAGGAAAATACTGACAAATCATTTGATATAAAGCTGGGCTGTGTAGTATTACAGGAGAACACAAGACCTGCCATCTAGTCACAGCAGGCCCACACTGAATCTGTTACGGTGGCCCGATCTGAGAAGGAGCCATGCTGTGTTGGGGTTGTAATGAGGTGTCTGGTATGCTCCTGGGGCAGGATTTCCAGTCTGGTAATGTCTCTTTCCCCCCATGTCCCTTTCTAAGTCTGGGTGGATATGGATGGGACTGTGCCTTTGGCCCAGCCAACACACTCAGAAGATGTGGCTCATGATGGCAGGGAAAAAAGGAGAGAGGAAGAAGGTATCTGACAGTAGGACAACAAGGATAACCACCCCTGTGGGATGGAAAGTGTCTGGGATATTATCCTCTTCTGCTTGATGGGAGCACTAAGTGCATTGATCAGTGGGTTTGCTCCACCTCCTGCATTGGCAGTCAGCTCCAATCTCTTTCTCCTGCTACCTCTGGCCTTGCTTCTTCTATTCTGCAGCAAAAGTGACTGTTGGCAACCAACCATCCAGAGCCAGTGCACCTCTTATCTAGCCTTTTATTTGGTTCTCACTATAGACAGTGGAGCCTGTTGAATTTAGCATAAGTTCAACAAGTCACCTTGCTCTGCAGGCATGTTTGCTAAAGCTGAATTTATAATAGCAGCTCTGGGCTATGCAAATTTGGTATGCTGGTTCACTCATGAATGTTTCGCAAAAAGCTATCACTTATCATCCCTATTAATTCCTGTGCAAAATAAATGTTTTATCTAAATGGGGGAGGAGGTGGATCAACTGATTTACGTTAAATAACCCCTAGCAATCTAAACTGGTTTCAGATACAATTTAGGTTCCTGATGAGATTTTCTTTTTCTTTCTTTCTTTCTTTTTTTTTTTTTTTTTGCTTTTTATCTCTGCTATACC
>VXAA01001603.1:491348-502242 GCA_013399115.1 Anseranas semipalmata
CTCTGCTATACCCAGAGCAGTGTTGATGCTCTTCTGCTTTCTGTCTTGGAACAGGTCCAGAAATAGCAAAACACTGCAGAAGAGGCTGTTCACAGAGGAGGTCTGGGAGAACAGAAGCAGGAGAGAGAGAAATTTTATGAGTAAATCTGTTCATATTCATTTTCTGTCCTGATTATGCAGATTAAGAATGTTTCAATAAGTCTGTATTATTTGCAGTGCAGAAAGAAGAAAGCCAGGATGCAGACGCCCTTGAGCTCTGCCTATCCACACATGAACAACACAGGCTACCCCCAAGATGTTACTCTTGGGAGTAACTCACAGCTACAGCAGCTGCCACCCACTACAGTAGCTGCTCAGCTGGGGAGACTACCATGTTGACCATTCTAATAGCACAGGATATCATACATTTGTTGCCTAATGTGCAGTTCAGAAAAGAGAATGCAAATCTTCTAGTCTTGCAGTCAAGATACTGACTAGCTCTAGTGTACCTTAGCAGACACAGTGTGAGGACAAAGCTCCCAGCAGATACTCTTGTCCAGTGCTCCCCATAGGAATGACCTGGAAACAGAGATTTCTGAGAATGGGCTAAGTGTAGCGGTTTGTGCAACATACCACAGCCTGGCCAAGATTTGGCCATAGTAGCAGAAGTATGTTGAAGTGTTACCATAGTACTTTCCCTTTCATACCTCAGGAAGTTAAAAGGAACATTAAACCATCCAATTTCCATACTGCTATTCCTTTATAATAGTTCTGGAAGTGAATACTACAGAGAGATGATAGCAGTGTTGTGCTGGAGTGAAGTAGAAACTGTCCTGGTAAGTGCTAGCCCTTCCAAAAAAATAAAAAATAAATAAGTTTCAGCTTGCAGACAATACCCGGCTTCAGTGCAAGTGTAAATGAAGTTGGAAACTTGGTTCATTGAACAGATGTTAAGAAACATAAGGCAATTACAGTTCCGTTAACTCAGCCTTTTTGTGCTGAAAGCATTGTGTCATCTACAGAATTATTTATTATGGTGTTCTGTGGGTGCAATGCAGTCTGTACTTCTGCTACTGCTGAGAGTCTCCTGTGAAATGCCATCCTAAGTACATGCTGGCAGAAGACAAACACATCAGATATGGTCATATCAACTCCCCTAGGGTAGTTCCTAAATCCAAGACATTTCCTAAGATCTTGCCTTTCATGAGTCCTGTGTTTCTGAAGGGTTTCATAGGTCTCATTTTATCCACAGAAGGCCAGAATTACAAACAGTCAGACCTGTCATGAATTTGGGAAAGAAGAAGAAAAAAAAAAGGAAATCCAATTTCTCCCCCAGTCATGGATTTCTGGGCATGTATGGAGGCCCTTGATGGTTCTGGGACTGGTCAAATGAGATGCTGACAATATTGACATTTTTCTGGAAAAGCAAACATTCATTTGTGATGGGGACCTGAGAAGATTACCTGTCCTATCATACAAATCTCTCCTTTCAGACACATTAAATTGTTTATGGCAACAGAGTAGGTAACAGTCATCAACAACATTGGCAAAATTAGTATTTTTGTATAGCATAGTGTTGGCTAGATGAGTTTGCAATGACCGAAGTCCAAAGAGGTTGACTCAAAGGCTGGAGCACTCTTTGCGTTTACTACATTTATCCATTATTTCTGTTTTACTTTGTGTAAACCTTTTGCAAAAGGAGGGGAGCATATCCCCACAAAGGTATGGGGATACAGGCTCTGTACACCAAAAAAACCCTATCCTTGGCACAGCATGGAAATATGCATTTCAGATACTGTACTCAGTCTCATCTTCCGTGTACTCACATTGTGTCTTTCTGCTCCCACAGTGACTACTCCCCTCCTTAAATAATCTCACCAAGCTCTTGCCTTTGGCACTAATCCCACTGTCTTCACTCACCCAGACAGTAATAATCCAACTGAATGGCCAACCATCTCCCAGGCTCATTCACAGACACCCTGTGGCTATCTCTCCCTTGCTGGGAAATAACGGGTTTTAGGGCAGACATGAACACCGTTGGCTCTGCTACCTTTTGCCAACCAAGTGACCGTCCAGACAACTTGTATGCAGGCAGTGTCCAAGGAGCGAAATGCTCCTCTGTACATGTGCTGATAGGACCGACATCAGGTATGCTCCACAGGGCACATTCTAGCTGCATCTGAGCTCCCTTTCATGGGTTTGCTGTCTGCGTGACCGATGAGTCTGGTATCAAGGCAGCTTTGGAGTCGCCCTTAGCACACAGTGGGGATCCAACCCCTGGGCTTGGTGATCCTTCTCTTCTAATTATTTCTAGAGAATTACACAGATTAAGTGTACAGACATGATTAGGCTTACCATGGATTTAAGGGGTACTTATGTGTTGCACGGTGCACTGTAAACTTCAGCTGTGGAAAACTATGTTCTGCTTAAAATATATGTTGCAAGAATGGATCCTTTCCCTGTAGGGATCTAAAAGCACCCCCATTACTATGATCTAGTTGTGTAAACCCTCTGTATATGGGTTCAGAGGACTGTATATATGGAAGGCTTTCAGGACTGGGATTAGCAAGGTCATAAGGTGACCATTATATATGACCTATGAATTCTATTTGTTGTCCCACATCACTGTAATTAAAAGTGTTTTGTCCCTTCCTCTCTTTCCCTTTCTGCCTTAATTCTCACTTCATCCTTGTGTCTTCATACATGCAGGCTGTAATAGTTTTCTTTTAACTTCATATCATGATGACATTGGGATTGGGACTCCACACACTCACATGGAAATAATTGATGCCATTTGCATTTCACATTCTAACAGCTTCATAACAAGATCTCTGTAGACTTACACTGAAATTGTTTTCCCACTGAAGTCTTATAACACAGCAGCAATATAATGACATTTTAATGGGATCCCTATAGACTTGCCACGAAATTGTCAAGAGAAAATAGTGGTGATGTTAATTGAATTGGGAGCTAACATTGTTAAAATAAAATGTGAGAAGTAATTGCTCTGCAAGAAGAAACACAAGAATTTAGGTGCTGATATTGTGAAGATACATGCATGTGAGTAATTTTGCTCATAGAAGCAATCCCCTTGAAATCTACTTCTCTAGGGAACAAAGTTAGGACCAAGAAGAAACAAATTCATTTTATCTTCTGCATTCATTTACAAAGTAGCTAAATCAAATGCAACTATCAAAGATTGTGCTTCAACTGTGACATTTCCTATACACATCTGTGCAGATGTTAAGCAGAAATTACCTGAAAAGCTTGGCACTTGACATCATACATCCTCTAACTCTACATAAATATAGTAACAGTTGCTTAGCTGGTAAAGCCCTTGGGTAAAACCATATTCATTCTGAAGGTGCTGGGAATTCTGTCTCTGGCTTTAGCCAGAGCTAGCATGCCATTCCCAGTATGACCTTCATAGGGATCCCAGGCACAAAGCTCAAACACACACCTGCTTTGGAAGCTAAACCTACAGAGAAGAAGCCTGTTCTTTTTAATCTTTGTGTTTTTTGAGACATAAGAATGTGTTTGATTGAAGGTTTTCTCTTTTATTTCTGGTATGATGAGAGAGAGAAAATTAATCTTGCAATTTTCATGCCATCATGTGAATGTCAGACTTTGGAGTTCAGTTATTTCTAATTTCAAAAGATTGCTGGAGTGGGCAATACCGCCTGACTGTGGAAAAGAAGGTGAGTGTTCTGACCTTACTGCATTGCCTATAGCATTGTATGTAAGAATTACACCAACATCTACTGACAGTTTTTAAGCTGGTCAGAACACAGTCAAAACACAGCCAAGCCAAAAATAATTCCACCTGATCAGAAGGACCAAAAATTGTAATGTGCAATGTACTGAGTTCTGTCTGGAAATAATGTGTGTGTTTTTTTTTTTTTTTTTTTTTTTTTTTAATCGGGGATATTTCTTAAAGTACTGCCTCATGAGCAGAGCTGCTTGTCAGGAGGAGGTAAGAAGATCGATACAGAAAACAAACCATTACCAATGATAAATTATTGCCTTTCTCTCGAGACAAGCCTAGAGTCATTGATCTGTCATGGAATCCATGCAGACCTACTCCTCAGATGAACAAAAGGCTGAACAGTAGTACCCTGATAGGTGGCCTGATAACTCAGGAGATTAGTACAGGGCTGCTGGATGAACTCTGGACCAGTGGTTCAATCCTTCTTGGAAATCAGATCAGAACTTTCACCATCAACTTCAGCAGAAGCATGGGACATTTTTATGTCAGGTAAAACCCAAACTAGGAAATGAGTTATTAGGAAAAGAATACAGAGAGAACAAAATGGAAAATATCATTGTGTCTGGGTTTGAATCTATGATTCACCTGTGTCTCCAATATTGCATGCGTTTCTGACACTTCTTCATACCACAAAAGGATATAGTTTAACTAAAAAAAAAAAAAGACAGAGAGAGAAAAAAGAGGGTAAAAAGAGACAAAGAGGGTAAAAAAGCTGATAAGAAGTAGGAAATGGCTTCTTTCTAAGGAGAAACTGAAAAGACTCTTCAGTTTGCTTTAAGGACTATAAAATGGTGGAGGCCATGGTGAAGATGAAAAATGTATATGTATTCATTACTTCTAACAGCACAGGGACATGAAGACTCTCAATGAAAATAGTTGCCAAATATAAAACCTAGTGAAGGAAGTCCTTGTTTTTCCCACAACATATAATTAACCTCATCGCTGCAAGATATGGTAGGTGGCAAAACCACAAAGGAAGACTAAAATGATTATATGCCCTCATGGAGGACAGGTCCACTGGAAGGTTTTAAAAATGATGATCTAGATGCAACACTGAGCTCACAAATTCCCTTATCCAGAGGTGGGTAAATGTACAATGGAGAGGAACAATATATACCTACCTTAACTTCTACACTCTTAAGCGTTCACTGGAGTTCACTGATGGGGATCTTAACTAGATGCAAGTGGCTGTAATGGGACTGAATGCAGCTGATCTCAAGTCTTACAGACTGTTGGGTGAAACAAGTCAGCAATCTCTCAGCAGTGACAAGTTGTCTCCTTTTCAAACAACCACCCCAAACAGCGCTTCTGTGCCTGTCAATTCTATCTGAATAGTGAGGACTTCAGCAAGTGAAAAGACTGACTGACATACGGACTCTTCAGATGGTCTGAGGGCACCCCAGTGTGGTAGGGAGATGCTCCAAATGATGTTTGTTCTGTGACCAAATTGAGAATTTCAAGCAGAAGGTTTATTCAGTCTGTTGCTCTTTCCCAGTCACTATGTTCCTCACAGACCAGAAATTCAAGTGTACAGTGCCAGCACTTACCTAACGTATTCTGAATTGTTGTTTTCCTTTCTCAAAATCATATAATACTATTTAGAAAAACTATTTTACTTTTGGCTTTGCTTTACAGCTAGGAACAGAAACAGACAATGAAGCCAGCCATGGCTCCCCTCAGACTGCTCCTGAAATGCCTAAAGATGAGCAGATCTGGTTAACTCAGCTGTGCTGGAACTCCTGGCCAAAGAGATCTATGTATTATGGGGTGTGATTGTCAAGTTACTTATTTCAGTGGCTCCACTGCTGCAGTGCAGAAACCCTGGGTGGTCCATGAGGCCATCGTGAGTGCTCTGCACCTGGGGCTGTAGAAAGTATTAAGAAGTAAAGCATACATATGGCTGGCTTGGTGGACTGTGACCAGTTGGTCCAAAGTTGTGGGAACCACCAAGCTAGCTGCAATCCTTAAGGGACCAGAGTCCATTCTCATGTATTCAGAGAGAGATCCATAATTATTTCAGCTGAAACCAGATCAGGCACCAGAGCTGGACAAGGGACAAAACATTAGGTTGTTTCATTTCATTCTGACCTCTTTTTATGGCAATAACTGCTAAAAGGAAAACAAATGTTCGTAGGGATCTGCTTTGTTCTGCCTTTACATGTGGAGCACACAAGGGGCCTTTTCATGCAGAAAAATGCATAAATCACTCCTCTAGTTTTACTTATGGGAATGCAGCATTTTCATATTAGAGAAATACAGCCAGTAACGAGATGCACAGACATCCAACACAGAAGAGTAGGGATTTCAGAGAAAAAAAAGAAAAAAAAGACAGAGAGAAAGATGATTTAGATATTAGCCAAAATGAAGCAGGAACCTCATGAGGAAATATGATTATAGGAATTATGCAGAGAAGGCATTTCACTTATATATATACTGGGCCAGATTCTCAGCAACTATAAATAGATGGAGCTTTACTCACTCACTTTCAGGGAGATATACTACAAGAAGTCAGTTCCATGATCACCTTGGGATCATTTAATTATAGGCTGCTTCTTTGTCCTTCTTCCTTTTCTTTTCTTGTTAGTTTTACTGGTCATGAAAACATACTCAACAGAAAAGTAATTGTTTTTTTATTTGTTTGTTTGTTTTTGTGTTTTTGTTTGTTGGTTTGTTTGTTTGTTTTGTTTTTTGCAGGGTCAGTTCCAGTTGGATCAGTGAACCATCAGATGCACTAGATGATGCAAAACTACTCATGCTGATGTAGGGAGGTAGGTGGAACACCTACCAACTGAGAGGGAGAAGGTGGAAGCAGCCCACAGCTAAGCTGAAAATATATGGCCTTCCAATATTCACCAACTAGAGGCACCATGTTGTGGATATATCTGTTTGAACAAGAAAGCTGACACAGTAAAAGATCAAACTAAATGATTTAAAGTACAAAGTAACTTGATAATCTCACATTATTTCTGCATCGTCCCAACTAAGAGAACTAGATGCTTGCTTCTGATCAGAGATCAGCTATGTCAGACATTGTAGGACTGCAGTGAATGATGTCAGAGCAAATCTTCATGTATACAATTTTTACTTCAAACATTTTGAAAACAGTTTTGTTATACTTATGGTTGATCAAAACACATAACTTATTTTTATAGAAATTTGCTTTGGTTATTTCAAATTGGAATTAGATTTTTTTCAGAATTGGTTAATAAAATGGCAGTATATTAGAAAGGATAATGTTTGCAGTGAGTTTACAATTATAGTTCCATTAAAAAAAATAAAATGTGATTATACAGTGAGAAATTATATATAATGTGAAGCTGTAGAAAAAAAATGGCTTTAAAACCAGCTCATGTTTAGTTGCTAGAAATGCTAGACTCACTAGAAATGGTTCTAGCTTCACTAGTCAATGAGGAGACTAAAAAAATACTTATTTGTGGTAGCCTGTACCCACTACAGTTGTTTCCCAGCACTCTCTTGTCTGCAGTTTGTAGCCTCTGACTATTTCTTGTATATCCTTTGGGAAGGAATTATAGCTTTGTTTCACATTCGTGACTCATCTAAACAGTATGGTCCAGGTCTATGATAAGGATGTTTAAAAGCTACTGTGCTGTTAACAGTTAGCAACTGAAATGTAATCATGACATCTTAATAGAGGATTTGAATAAGTGTGTTACAAATTAATTTTATTTTATTTTTTATTTTTTCCACAGGGATGTTGTTTTCCCTCATTAAGGCTTGTGCAGCACATTGGATATAAAAATAAGAGAAACATGCTCAGAAAAAGGATGGCAGATTGGTCATGTGTGGTAAAGTCCTTATAAGATTGAAATTTTGAGATGGATATTTTCACCACAGAAACTGACTGGGAAAACTCTCCAGGTGCATTTGTGCATATCCTTGCTCCAAAGGGCTAAACATCTAGGTCCTGCTTGTTCTACACCTTCTCGCTAGTTGATGGCAAGTCTGCTTTGCAATATATTACGTGCTCAGATACTGCACAGTTAAGACTCGTGAAATAACTATGTCAGACAGTCATGTTTTGCCTCTGCCAAAGACTTGAATTGGTACTTTGATGACTTCCCTTAGGCAAACTGTAACCCTTGTTTCCTCAAGTGGAAGAATCTATTCACTATATCTATTCTGTAAACATTTTGGCTGTTGCATCTGTCCTAGATGCAGTAAAACATCCCTGATGAAAAATTTTGTGTAAATAGAGTGTACAGATATCCTCTGGAAAACAGTACAAGGGGAGCTATCCAGACTTCCCCAGAAGGATCTGACGCAAACACAGCAAAGGTGCAGAGCAGTGTAGACTCCCTTCTACACTGTAGTTTATTTTGTTGTGTTGTGAAAAAGGCCAACGTATGCAGAGATGACATCCTTGCCCATGCCATTAAGCCTCTCATTCAGCTGCTTAGCTACAGGGGCTATATATGCTCTATACATCAGCTATGTAGTCCCACAAATATCCTGAATTCCACACTGCTTCTGAGACCTAGCTTCATATCCATACAATTGCTGTACGGACCATGCACTCAGGTGCCTTCAAATTCTATCTGCCCCCTAGACAGGTAGGAGCAGGGTCTCCTTGGGGAATGCTGACTTTCTTTGCCTGTCTGTTGTCTATCACATAACATTTCAAAAAGGCCTTGGATGTAACTTGACCAATCTCCTTTGAGTATGCAGAGCTAACCCATGCTGTAAATTAGGCTATGCTTACCTATTTTTTAGGGGAGAAGAGGGTATTACTTTCAGGAGAAAGGTTGTTAGTTCCACATGAGGATATCAGCTAGTTGCTCATAAACCCTATCTTCTCCTGAGAGTAAACCATGTAGATGGGCTGCTTATCTGATCAGAAGCCCTGCCAGAAAACCACTTGTAAGATGGTATAAACATACTCAGGGTGGCTGTTGTGTAAGGAGAGGAAAGTAAGGAAAAGGTTCATGGTTTGGCCCTAATTTTGTTGGGAGTGGGTCGTATTTGACTGCAATGAATTGACTAGAAAATTCAGGCTATTGTAGCCTGAGTGAGCCCTAAAGTAAAACAAACACATTCCGCATGCACAGGGGAGGAGATGAAAGCATTGCTATACAAAGGATGATTTGCATTCA
The DNA here is from genome assembly GCA_013399115.1 of Anseranas semipalmata. Taxonomy (NCBI): domain Eukaryota; kingdom Metazoa; phylum Chordata; class Aves; order Anseriformes; family Anseranatidae; genus Anseranas; species Anseranas semipalmata. The sequence goes on from VXAA01001603.1 coordinate 500,205, forward strand.
GATTCAATCACTATTCTAACCAGGATGTGGCATCCCACCTCATAATGGCAGTCCTGAAGATTTAGAATAAGTTTAGCATCAAATAATACACCAAAGCTTTAATGCAAACCTGTATTTGATTCAAATTACTCATGCTGTGGTAGTTTAAACATGCATCCTTCTTTATATGGGCTTGATCAAAACTGGCAGGCAAAATACAAAGAGCAATGTCAATTAAACTCTATGGGTGGAGAAGAATGTATGAAATATAAACGAGAAGTAGCAGGATGTCAGAGATTCTATTGTCAGAGAGCCATCATTGTTTAGCAGTGGCTGATGTGTAGCTCAGATGGACACTTCGTCCACGAAGTGATTCTGTAATCACATTCACACAGGAAATGCATCATTTTCAGGCATCATGTATCTGCTCTCCCTCAGGATAAAGCACTTTGGGAAAGCATGGTTTAAATAATGATGTATGTCACCTGCCAAAGCTAAGTCTTGGTATTTGCAGCCTTCTTCATTCCTAGGAAAGGAAAACCACAGGCAGATACCACAGTAAGGCAAATGTTGTGATTTGAATGCAATCTACAGGAATGTTGACTCACCACAGTGTATCCAGGGCTCAGTTTGGCAAGAAGCTGTAACTCGTTTTTTTCATGAGGCTACCTGGTGGGATGGAAGAAAGTTGTCATCTGGAAAGCCATTCACATGTGTTTTCAAATTACCTCTGAGCATGTAATTAGGAAGCTACACACCCAATGGGTTTGGAGCCAAGTACCTCGTGCCACAGTTGTAGCAGAGGTAAACTGCTGCTCTCCAACAGAGGCTGGGGGCCTCTAACTCTCTAGTGACACCTGCTCAGGCCTCCTGTGCAATTAAAAATAGCACCCGTGTATCTTCCTGAATAAGGGAATATGTGTTGCAGACTTTGATACATAGCAAATCTCTATAAAATAAATATATATATATATGCATAGATATATGCATACACATGTGGTTTTCTACTAGGAAAACAACCAACTGCTTTAATAAACTGCTTTCATTCTGAGATCATAATCACTTTTGCATGCATATGTGCACACACACAAAGGGATGGAGACAACTGGAGCTCTAAATAGAAACGTACACATTCTGGCTGTTTTTGGCTTTGCTTTTCTCTCCAAGCCTCCCAGGCAAATGGCAGCAAGATTCTTGGCTCTTTCCAAGTGAGCCTCCAGAGGCTTGTTTACCCGAGTTCAGGCCTCTCACAGGGAGCACACTGAGCTGAGCTACCTAAAAATCTGCCTTGCATCCTTTCTGGTGGCTGTGTTGGGTATATGAACAAGATTATGTTACCTTTTTGAGGTAGGCTGAAGAGTTATGTCGCGTATTTAAGCGATATCAATAGTGCATGTGAAGTGTGCACACTCCTGAAAGCAAACGGATTGCATTGTGACATGAAAAGTGATAGGAAGCACCAGCCTCAGGTTTCCTCAGCCCCAGTGAGCAGTTTAACAAGGCTTCATGATGCATGTCACCTCTCCTGCCATGCCCGTAGGACACGCTGCATGTCTTTATTCCTTGTGCATACTATACTGCCTCATATGTAATTATGAATATATGTTTAGTGTCACTTCAAAGCCTTCTCTTGGCAGGGGTGTTCCCTTTTCAGGGATTTTGAATCTCTGACATTCCTTCTTCAGAAACTCTGGAGGAGGGTGTGATAGCCTCCTGCTGACAGTTACCTTTGTTCAAAGGGACTGCCAGAGAAAACCCATAGCAATGCAGGGGGAAAATTGACTTTTGTGTCTCCCATTGGACATGCATTGGCTTCTATAACAGTAGGCCATTTTCTATGCTTGGCTGTTTTTTACCTGGAAGGTATTTAATGATGGGTACAGAGCGTAGATTTACAAGACACAAAAAGGTTAGCAGTAGTTTAGACTTTTCACCAGATAAGTCTGCTGAACTAAACTCCTTCTAGCTGTGCTTGTTCATTGCATATATTTCATACAGTTCAGCTATGGAAGCTGGAACTTTGCTACCCTGCCCCCCCCCCCCCCCCCCGCGTCTGTGT
>VXAA01001605.1:0-23265 GCA_013399115.1 Anseranas semipalmata
TGGCTCTTTGTGGTCAGCTTCTCTGCCACAGGGCCTATATTCAGTGAAGTAACTGTCCTCCTGTGTCTCCTGCAGGATCTCCGGGCTGTCCTGCACCAGCAAGGGCCAGGAATGGAGGGGATCTTCTGCAGAAGTGCCAGTGAGAGAGAGCATTGGGAGCTGCAGGAGGCCCTCAACAGAGGAGGGGATGTGGACCTGCAACCTAGCCTGCGCACCTGCTGGCAGTTGTCTTGAAGGTGAGTCCTGCTGACCTGGAGCTGTAAACCTCCTTGCTGGTCTGCAGGGGCCCACTTCAGGGGCTGCATTTGATCTAGCTGCGGCCCCAAGCTAAACCCATGGTGTAGCCAAATGCTGTTTACAGTCAGACTTTGAATTCTGCACCTGGTGTCTTTCTGTCCTGTCTGCTTTTCTGTTCCTCTTGATCTGCCCCTGACTTCTGGCATGCTTACGGAAAACTCATTTCAGTTTCTTCCTCCGCAGCCTCCTCAGGGAAGCAGAGAGCTTTGGGGGTGACCAGAAGGCAGAGAAGAGCTAGGTCTGGTTATTGGAGGAATGGGAGTTTGCTTGGTGTGGAGCCCAGCAGCTCCCTGCTCCCCCAGTGCTGATGGGTATCTGCAGGAGCAGGTAGCTGCATCCCACCTGCCTCCCTGTGGGCCAGAGTCTCAGGGATGCTTCCAATGGTCCCACTGGGAGTGTTCAAAGCTTCAGCTGGAGGTTTTGGCATTGCAGGATTTCCTCTGAAATATCTGAAAACTTCTTCCAAAACTGGATGTGGGCTCTGGAGAAGCCAAGCAATTTGGAGCAGTTGGAAAGAATGAAAGAGGAAGTTTGGCCAGCAGTCTGCCTGTTGCAGAAGGACTGGTAGAGGCCAGGGGCTTGCCTGCAACAGTCCCCTTTTAAAAGTTGTGTTTTCTGCTGTAGACCAGGCATGGACAAGGAAGCTTCCCTTGAGTAGGCGTGGGTGAAATCAGGACTTGGGAAACAATGCCATGCCTCCCTCCTGTGGCACTGGAGCATTGAAAGCTTGCTTCGACCACCTTGAAAGCTATGCATCACAGCTACTGGCTTCCATGTGCCTTAGAAAAGCACGGGTGACATGTCATGGTAACATCTAATTTATTAACTTTATGTTCATGTTCCCTCAGGTTAGCTGACAAGTTGCCGAGAGCCAATCCTGTCCTCCTCAAGCAGTTGCTCTCCTTGCTCCTCCACACTGGCCAAAACTCCTCAACCAGCAGGATGAGCTCCAGCAGCATTGCCATCTACATTGAGCCAAATCTGCTGAGCCCATCTGAGGACAACCTGCTCCAGCTGGAAGCACTGAAGGAGGTGACTGACGAGATAGGCTGAATTTACCAAGTGGCTACAGCCTTGAGAGCCCATCAGAGCTTTGCTGTTCAGAGGTACCTTGCCGCCTCACCTCTTGAGTAAATGCTTGTGGAGGAGCTTCCTAGAAGAGCAGCCCCACAGCTACAACNTCCAGCAGCATTGCCATCTACATTGAGCCAAATCTGCTGAGCCCATCTGAGGACAACCTGCTCCAGCTGGAAGCACTGAAGGAGGTGACTGACGAGATAGGCTGAATTTACCAAGTGGCTACAGCCTTGAGAGCCCATCAGAGCTTTGCTGTTCAGAGGTACCTTGCCGCCTCACCTCTTGAGTAAATGCTTGTGGAGGAGCTTCCTAGAAGAGCAGCCCCACAGCTACAACTTTGTGTGCAAAAGCAAGGCTCAGGAATGGGAAACGCTGTTGGATAAATCTTGAGCCACAGGGGTTGAACGCAATGGTTTTATGTGTGCAGGTGAAGGTCCTGGTAGAGTTTCTCATTGACAATTACAGAGAAATATCTGGGGAGGAGGTGGCTTCCTTTTTCATTCCCTCAGCTGAGGTTTAGCCAGCACACGTCAACAGCCCCACAGGTATGAGGATGGACCCAGGATTGTCACAGGCTGGGGCTTCAGGTTGTATTCTTAGTGTGTTACTGACACCTGGAAACCCTGTGCAAATAGAGAGAGCCTCTGAGCATTGAAGATGACAGTGGTGTTTTCATACTGGAAGACTTCCCACACATTCAGAGGGACAAGAATCCCAAAAGTCACGGCCAGTGTTCTGCATCTGCCTTTCATTTGCACATCTGGCAGATGCTGTGAGAGTGCTGCTCTTATCTCAGTGTGGTTTCTGGCACGGCTGGACATAGTGTTCTTTCAGCCCTGCTTGTCCTGTGGTCTCTCTTCCACCACTGCCTCTCAGGGCATGAAGTGTTTACTCTTCAGGATAAGCCAAAGCCTGAGGGCCTTGACTCTGACTTCTGAAACCTGTGGACTGAGAATGCTTTTTTCAAATCTTTTCTGGTCAACACTGCAGACATGGCAGGAAAAATGGTATCAGAGCGCTGAGAAGAAAACTGGTGTAGGGCCTTGGAGTGGGTTTTACTTCAGTTGTTTTTACATCCAAGAAGTGACCTGGCTGCACATACTTTTGCTTTCTAGAGCTGTATTTGGAAGAGCAAATCATCAGTGAAGGAGAAGCAGATACAGATCAGGCAGAAATATTTTTGGATCATCCTCTGCTCAGCCTTCCCCCAGAAGCAGCGAGAGATACGATGGTGGAAGCAGAAACAGGAGTGGTATGTCAGATCCACAAAAACTGTGACAATGTCTCATGTATGAGGATTGCTTCTGATGTAAAGTGGAGGCTGAAATGTATAGGGTCTTCTCCCCACCAGGACTGGAAAAGATATCTGCTCCAGTGTGTAGTGTGAGGATAATGGCAAAAAGAAGGCAGGCGCTTGCTTCTCCATAAGCAGTGGTTTTCCCTCTCTCAGCCAGAAATTCCTATGCTGAGAAATAAGTCTTTGCGCTATAGACACAGGATCCAGCAGAAGCAGAGTTAAAGTAGCTGCTGCGCCTCTTCCTGGCATTAAATATCTTGTGTGTTTGGTTGCCAGCCCCTACAGAATGATACTCCCTACTCCCCACAGAATGATACATAATATATAAAAAAATGAAAAGATAGTTTCTCAAGTGCATTAGGCATGTGCTTCATCAAACTAAATATTTACAAGTCATATATGGAAAGACAGATTTCAAAAGAAAAGCCTCCCACCTCAGAAGGTGGCATTGCTGCCAAAAGGATATCCACAGAAATATTTCTCAGAAGGGCAAAGGAACCCTGATTACACTTTCCTGCTTGATATGAGATATTTTTAACCCAGCATTATCTGGAAACTTTAGCCAAGTCACTAGCAACTTAAATAAATAATAGGGGAAGGCCACCATTGACTTGTCTCTGCAAGAACTTACATATTTACATTTCAAACTGAAAAACAAAAACAAAAAAGATCAGAGGAACTTCCTATCACATCTGTCACTGATTCTCCATCTGTTTATTACGCATAAATTATTTCAACTTAAATGATATATTACAGAGTTAACAATTGCAACCAGTAGAGTCCTAAGGAACTAGAGGAACTTGTAGGAAATTGGAAAGTCCCTGGGAAATATCAGGCTTCTGAAGCATCTTTCAGGGTTACAATCCCTTCCCTTTTCCCTGGAGAAGTAGGACATTGCTAGTCTAAATCACCTGAGTTAACCAACCAGGTATGTCTTGACACTAGTCTTTATCCATCCTCCCCTTCCTTATCTGATCCAAGAAAAGGTTTGCATGAAGGTGTGTGTCAGTGGAAGACTGAAGAAGCCCATGGAATTTACAGTGGATGCTTCCAAAGATGGATATGCAATACTAGTCATAGCTGGGGCTATCTTATTATTTCAACACAAAGAACATGCAAAGAAATTTCCTTCTGTCTGCAAATGAACAATGTCTAGTTAAAACTAGCACATCAAGCAAATGCAAGTATGAAGCAGATTCTGAGAGAGGCATGTCTGCTTGATGCAGTTCTGAAAACATTTGCTGATTCAAATCTTACTATCATAAAAGTCCACCGCTCCCTCAGAAATGCTCAATGGTTCTTTTATACATATGTTGCTTTGAGTCCTTTTTGTTAACATTATTATCCAGTTTTGAGAAAAGCTATTTTGCATATGTTTTGAATTCTCCAGTGTTTATGTAAAAAGCATACTGTACCTTAAATGTATCTTTACTGTTGGGATTAAACAGCTGGTGTTTCCCAGATCCCAAAATAATAGGACCAGAAGCTTTGTTTTCTCCATAAGCATAAAGGGATACTGTTGCTGTTGTGCCAGCTGTTTCAAAATCCCCAGTGACTACAGTAATCTTCCAGTCTCCTTCTGCAAAGTAAAAATAAAATCAAAATGCTTTTATAACCATTACTGATATGTAGCAAGTTACTTAGATGATATAAATAAAAGCATATTTTAACCCGGGAACTGTAACCAATGTGCACTTAAAAAGTAACGATGCTGGGAGAGGCAATAGAAGGCTGGCTAAATACTACATCATTCAAGCTCCTCTTGGATAAGGTGTGTAACTTTAGTATGTTGCAAACCTCATCAATCTTTAAAGCTGGAAATATGAACAGAGTGCCTGGCAAGATTTTTAGCAATACTCCTGTCACAGAAAATGCTCATCCTCCAGAATTTGGTTTATGACAAAAAGTGTAAACAGGAAATGCAACAAGAAAAAGTATCAAAGCATCCCAATTACATACAATTTCTTTTCATTTTATATACATCAACAAGAGCTCTGTTTGCTTGGATGGAGGCATGACACTGAAATTGGCATGAAAGGAATGATTTTGGAGAAAAATCTGCAACTCTTCAGAAAATCATTTTATATAAAGCTTCCCTGATACTAAAATGTCTTCTCTGTCTCCAGAAAATGCACACAAGTTATGTAAATATCTGAAAGCAGCTTAATATAAATCTAATTGAAGAAAAACAACTATTCATAATTGGAAAATGCATTTCTACATCTGAAGAGCTGGGATTGGATGCTCTCCACCCTTCTTTTGATTTCAGCTTTTGCCTGTGTGAAACAAGTTCCACTTAGTGACTTCAATTCATTCTCTGCAAGGCAAACAACAAATGAAATGCCAGCCCACAGTCATCTTATAAATAAATGCCACAGAGTACACTGCAGTTTTATTAATAGAAAGCTGTCTGGTAGTTCCTGCATGAATTAAATCTGTTGTCTGACAGAAGTATTTATCTTGGGCCAGCCCCATTATCCATTAGTAATTTGCCCCATGAAGACTAAACTGGAGCGAGGAAGTTTCATCTCCTGTTTTCCAAATTTTTGAGGTCTGGCTGAACCCTCAGTCTGAAAAGTGACAGAAGATTTTTAGATACACATAAGGAAGTGAATCATCCTATTTCCACTGAAAATTGTCAAGTCTCCAGCTTGTAACAAACTCTTCCCTTCTGTGTCTTAGACGATTTACATCCTCACGGTTTTCCCTATAGACCCACTTTCTTGACAAAAGAACTATAGCACCAGGCTACAAAAGGATCAACATCAATTAGAAGGGTGAACAGCCTCTATACACTGAGGATAGAAACAAAAAGCAAAAGGCAGGAGGCTCCTTGCCCCTTCAAAGAGCTCATTTACCAAAAAAGTCAGCCTCTGGTGTTTTCCAGCAATATAATATTAATTTCTTAAAATATGTAACTTCAGACCATGTGGCTGGAAAATAAGGACAACTTAATATGCACATGGTTATGAAGAATGGTACAGTCAAAAATATGACCACTACTCCTCCAGTACAATGAAAAATTCAAAATTCATTCAGAAACAATCATTAATTTTAAAAGAGGCAAAATGTATTTTGTTTTGGACTTGTTCGTTGTCTGATTTATTGTACCTCAAGTGTTCTTGATGGCCTTTTCTATTCTATTATGCTCTCTCCAAGTCTCTCTTTTGTTAAGCAAAATAGTTTCAAAACAACACAATTGGTACTCTTGAGGCCATATATTCTAGCTAGCTCCACTGCTGCCTCCAAAGGGTAAGTGTAGTATCAGTAAAAGAGTTTGCATGCAAATACAACTCTCAAGGTAAAAAAACGAAACAAACTTCCACCCCAGAAAAAAAAAAAAAAAAAGATAAAAAACTTTACTTTGCACTCCTCTATATTGACTTTGAGGCTTTTTATTTTTCTGGGAACACGGCTTTGTGTTTGAAGGAAAATATAGGTATAGGAGAAGGATCCTAAAATTTCTAATCTTGATGCTAGAAATCCTCATGGCATTCCTTCATGCTTCCAAATAAAAACTGGAAACAGTAAGTATTATAAACATGTAATTCTCATTCTCATTGGAATGAAAAGTTAATTTTTGTTTTGATGAGGTAGAAAACAATTCTTAATTACTCCTTAATTACTTAATTCCTTAATTACTGATGAGGACTACAGAGTGAGGAAAAAATAATATAGAAAAACCTGTATTTAGATGACTTACTTAGATTTAGATTTAGGATACTTGGAGAAAAGGTTCAACCTGACACCAGGTATATCCCCAGGGATATCAGAAAATGGTACCTTACCACAGATGACTTTCCACAATGTTTTTTTTCTTTATAGAAGATTAGAAACAGTACAATACACTAGAAAGTTCTACTGCCCCAAAATAATTCTGTTTTGAAAAAAAAAAAAATTATATAGAATGAAAATTTGATATTTAAAAAACTCATAGGAAAAAACATAAGTGAACAAAATCTCAGATCAGCCACTCATCCAATAATCACGGTATTCCCTTTAGGTATGGGATACCCAGCTTCAAGTCTCTTTCCCACTGTTCTATAGTTCAGGAAGTGCCCCAAACATGAGGCTATTTGATGCATATGCTTTTGACTGAGTCCTGACTGAGGACATTTGCAACAAATCCATCTTATGTTTCTATAAAACAGGTCTGTTTTGACAGTGGATAAGTTTTGTCAATGACAAAGCTGACCAGGTCTTCTGGACAGCACAAAGACATTTCTCTTACTGAGTCTGCGAGCGCTGCAATCAAAATGTTAATTACAAATCAAAGCCCATCTCCACTGAAGATAAGCCAATTGAATATACACCTAGTCTGCTCCCTCTTGTTGTCATCTTTTATTAGGTTTATGAGGCAATTTTTGTCTGTTGCAGGTTTTAACATACATCCAGACTAGTGTAGCTTAAATGATGCAAAGTAGAGACCTGTAAATTCAGGAAGGACTCTGCAGTCTCATTTGAATTATGCATGGGAGGATCTGTATGTGCAGGCCTTGTGGAAGCAAGGCAAGCAGAACAGGTTAAGGCACAAAGACTGATGAACAGATTGAATATAAATACCTTCTGAAAAATACACAGAAAGAAGCAAGGGCAAAGATAGTTTTCATTCACAATAAAGTTTTTAAGAAGAGAATGGGATTTGAATATAATTTTAAAAATAACTGGATACAGATTTTATAATTAATGACTTTCCATTGGGATGCCATTTAAAACAAATTATTGGGGTCTCCATGGATATAATAAATTGTGAATAAACATTTTCAAACTTTCTCCTGACATTTTCTAAATTGTTCAACCTCCAGCACTTCTCACAGCTGATAAAATGTTGTGTGTTATTAAGATATATAATTTAATCTGCACTGGTTGCAAGGACAGAAAAGTCAACCTGAACAAATATGAAATCTGAGGTAAAACAGAAAATGTAAAGCCAATGGTGAGTACAAACCTACATATAGTCTGGGAGAAAGAATCATGGTGTAAAATGTTAACTAAAAAAGCTAAAATTAAGATAGATAACAAGTAGTAGAAAAAATGTGAAATTTCAAGTAAACAGAAAGAAAATTAACATTACTGGAAAGAAAAATGACAGAATAAGGAAAAAGCATAAATAAAGTGATTTATTGTTTAAATTAAAATGTGAAGTTCAGAGTTTACTAAAATATTCAAATAGTGTGCTGTAATTAATGTTTTAAAATAAATATAAACGGCAACAAATGTGTAAAGCAATTAGTTCTGAAACAGAAATAGTCTTCATTAAAGACGGAAGACTAGAGGATTTACCATTTGTTTCTTCTTGCATTTTCAGCTGTTGATTTATTTGAAATTCTGCCAAAACAAAACAAAAATGCAGTTAATAAAGGATCTATCCTTCAGTGTTAAAGAAAAGGTTTGAAAGAAGAGATGAAAAGTACATTTTATGATTCTAACCTTCATGCCAATACAAGAAAACTTTCCTTCTCATTCTTTCCCTTATTACTTCCTCACTGACACCTATACCCATCAGGCAATGTAAATACAAACTGTATTCTCTTAGAAATATAACAAAGGAAGCAGCAAAATGGTTAACCCTGATATTTGATGTGTAAATTCAGGCTAAATTTCTTCAGCAGAAAAAATTACAGCTTATTGATCACACTTCCATAGAGTAACACTAAAACTTACCTTGAGGGTACAGATCAATTTCTGAATGAATTACACCTTGGGACATAAATGGAAGCCACCTAAAAATAAGAGGAAAAAAGTAAGAAAGCAGGTAGGAATAATGTTTTTCTCTACTACATGACAATATAACTGAATGATCCACATATTATTTTCATACCAAATACAAAGGGACAGCAAGGGTGTTCGACCTCTAAAAATTTTAGGATTTGATTTGATAGATGTTAAAATAGAAAATAAGGATTTGACACAACAAAGAAATTATATTTGTACAAATGTAAGAGCTGCGTAAGCATAAAATATACCTGTGTCCTAATTAAGGGACTCATGTGGCACAACCATACTTATTTGTATAGCTAAAAAGAATATGGGGGAAAAAAAAAAATCAGTACTATGGTCTGAGTGCTAATTATAATTTGTGTGTATCTATTGCACTATTTCTTAAATTCAAAGTTCAGTGATAAAAACAAAGGCAGAACCTAATTCTGCACTTCCTTGTTCTCCCTACCAATTAAGGATAGATAGATGAGTCCGAAGAAGTATAAATGAAGGCAAATGTTGGCTAGGTTTCTTAGTGGTGCTACACTAGGCTAATGACTATTTTGAATCTTCTTTATTCAGAATGTGTATTACCAACTCTTTTAGTTTCCTCCTGCTCAGTAAAAACAAACAAACAAACAAATCCCCCTGCTTTTCTACAGAATAAAAATATATTCATTAAGCTTCTGGGCTGTTGGTTTTTATTTACTAGGTCCACTCCCATGGACTCTCCAGGAATGACCTAATTCCTTCAGAGTCTCCTATGAAGCCTGTCTGCAATCCAGCATAAACCGGACAGGATGAGCGTAGAGAGGCTCAGAGGAAAAGGAGCTGCCCCTGGCATGCAGAAGAGCAGCAGCACCATTCTCTCCACAGTCAGAATCTCAGGGCCACAAGACCTCGGGCAGGCTATAAAGAGGATACAAAACTGCCAATGCATTGTTCCCCGTTTTCCTGAACAATGACAAAACACCATTCAGTAGTGGCACATGTGCCCATCCATCCTGCCTGCAGAGACCTCCCTTACTTTACCCTCCATATCCAGTCACCAGGTTCTGTGCAGTGTGTATCTGTGCTCCTGGGTGCCCTATCCTGCCCTCTCCCAGCACCCCTACCCGACAAGTTCACACCAAAGAACAGCTTGAACCTGACAAAGGACTGAGAGGATGTCTACCATAGCAGGAACAGAGTCAGCAAATAAACAAAAATGGTTGCGACACCTCAGGAAAAAGGTCAGTGCAACCCTTGGTAAATATTCCAGCAATTTTATTTCCAGGAAAAAGGAAATCAAATCTTTAGAACAAAGACAAGTGGAATTGTCACTATTTTCTAAAGACTTCTTTTGCTGACAAATAAAATCCAGAAGAAATTTAAAAAGAATACCATTAAGTTTATTGTTTTTCAGTTGCTTTTTTTTACATTCTTATTAATTCATTCCTTTCTAGATTCCCAAAAAGAAACTTCTCAGATAAAAATTACCATAAAAGCCACAAACTTATTTCTCTGTATTATTGTATCACAACTAAGTTTTAGATGCCAAGAAATCCTAGATAGGGGACAATACATAGATACATGCAACTAAAATAACATAAATACTTGACAGAATTCTGCAAGTCTTTCAGGTTCTTTATTTTTGTCTTGAAAACATTAACAGGCCAATTCATATACGAACGAGTCCCTAAGAAATAAATTTTGTCTTACTAGGCAACAAATTATCTGTATCACTTCTGCTAAAATCTGATCACAGGTGTAATCTGCAATCTCAAATGTAGAAAATATCAGCCTGTAACTAAGAAATAGTGTATAACTAAAATCTAGTGAGAGCTGTTGGATGTTCAGATTTTTAAAGTCAAATAAAATGTTGATATTTCTTTGGCTAAGTGAGGAAAAATATCTTGGATCATAAAATATCAATGTAAAATAAAACTGTAAGGCTGAAGATGAATATATTAGAGAGCTTTCTGAAGAACAAAAATGCTTCCCTCCTGGAACAGAGCACAGTGTTTCAGCTTTACATTTGGGCCCAGATGGAGGCTAGCCCTGAGCCCCACCTCCGACCTGTTTTAACCCTTTTTCAGTGGCAGTGTTTCCTTGTGGAAAATCTATGAAGGAAAAAGCTTCTCTTTCCTGACTGAAGAAGGATCTCAGAGAGTTTTATAAACATAAGGGAGTATCTTTATTCCTCTTTTGAGGATGTAACACCTAGAGTTGCAAGAAGCTGTTCAAGTTACATAACAAATTCATAAAAATCCACACAAGATAATGAGGCATCCTGCATTTATTAAATAATATTTATTAAATATTATTTAAATATTATTTGTTCTAGTGCCTTGTCACATGGTCACACTGTTTCTCTACGCTCCCTTCATTTCCCTCAAATGATGCACATACCCATGAGATAGACTGCAAAACTGGAAACTTAGACCTTTTTTTGTGTGCTTTATCTTTTCTTCCTGAATAGGTAAGTCATACTTATAGCACTGATCCTTGTATGATAAGGCTACACTGTGTAATCTAGTAACCATGTCACAATATAAGAATTTAATCTTTGATATCAACCATAGCTTATGAACTCAAGCAATTTATTCTGGAGCAACAAATTTTGTGGATTTTATAAAACTGCAAAATAATCCAAATCTGTCTTTTCCTGGAAAATACTTATTTAGTACATTTATTGGCATAATAGTGTCATTGAAATGATAGACGCCCTCAGAAATGTATCTTATATTTCAGATAATTCTTGTTGAAACTACCTTTCACAATTGAAAACATATTCCGAGTTGTTCTCAGCTTCTCTGACAATGACTTTATCACAGTACCAATACTGGGACTTAGAATTAGCCTCACAGCGCAACAGCACCTTCTGCAGTTTTCCGAGAGATACAGCTGCCACTTCAAAAGCATTGACCTAGGACACAGAGGAGACAGCACTCAATAGTTTGTCAACATTTAGAAAGTCTGGAAGTATCAGTATTTTAAAAGCCTGATCTAACTCTTACAGTGGCCCAAGATTCCTATTGATTTTACTGGCAGCTGGACTGTATCAAAGGGCTTGTATCTGAAAAATCAAGTGTCTTTTGATTATGCATCAGACCAAATGAGAAAATACAACTAAAATCAGAATGCAACAATAATCTCAAATTGTTTTTTTTTCATCTGTTATACAAAATGCTGCCCACTGCTCTTCACTATTATTTCAGTACCTCATTGTTTACAATAATTCTTCGCTAGGTAAGAACCAGTTCAGGCAGTTATTTCCTTTGTTAATATTTACTTAAAATACAGACTTTCTCATCCTTTGCTCTTTGTGGTCTCACCTTCTCTATTTACATTCTATTTTGCCTTAAGAAACTGAAATCTGACGTCATTTTGTTGTTGTTAATCTTTTAGGCTTGTGCTTACAGTTGACAAAGGCTGTTTTAATAAGAGCATGAAGTTGATCAGGTGAAAGGTTCAGGTTGGAAATTTTTTGTCACAGTAAAAAGCATATAGCTTTGTCTCTGTCAATGTAACTGTCCAGATCACACTTCTCAGTAAAAACAAAATGAGGGAAAAAAATACAACGGAAAATTCATATCTGTAAAATTCCCAGTCCTTAGCAAATGGCAGAATTAAGATTGCTGGTGAAACTTTACTCCCTTGTGTATATGTAATATATGATCACAAGCTATCCTTTCTGAAGGATCCCATGCAACAATCCAACAACAACAAGCATGCAACAGTCCAACAGCACACACCATCTCCTCTGGCCTGAAACGCTGTTATGACAAATGGAGCCCAAAATCATGGACTAAATAAACTCTACAGACATTTTAGAGGGATGGCCCATAGACTAAGGGAATGATATCTGTATGTATATATCAAAAGACAGGAAAGGTGGTGATTAATTGGAATGTATGGAAAGCATAGGACCTGAGCATGACGTAGATGGTATGGAATAAAGGGTGGATATTGTCTTGGTTTCAACTGGGACAGAGTTCATTGTCTTCCTAGTAGCTGGTGTGGGGCTGTGTTTGGGATTTTTGATGAAAATAGTGGTGCTAACACACCGATGTTTGAGTTGTTCCAGAGCAGTGCTCACACAGAGCCAAGGACATTTCAGGTCCTCGTGCTGCCCTGCCAGCGAGGAGGCTGGGGGTGCACCAGGAGCTGGGAGGGGACAGAACCAGGACAGCTGGCCCAAACTGGCCACAGGGATGTCCCATACCATAGGGCATCATGCTCGGCAATAAAAGCTGGGGGAGTTGGCCCAGGGGGGCAGCAGCTGCTTGGGGTCTGGCTGGGCATCGGTCAGTGGGTGGTGAGCAATTGCATTGTGTATCACTTGTTTTGTATATTCCTTTATCATAATTATTATTTTCCATTCCTTTTCTGTCCTATTAAACTGTCTTTATCTCAACCCATGAGTTTTACCTTTTTTTTTTTTTCTTCTGATTCTCTCCCCCATCCCACTGCATGGGGGGGGGGGTGAACGAATGGCTGTGTGGGGCTTAGCTGCCTGCCGGATTAAACCACAACAATCATGTTGTTCAAGTCAGCATTCAAACACCTTTGTCACAAAATGATATATCCCGGGCCCTTCCCTGCCTCCCCTACAATCCACTGTCTTGTTCACCCATTTCTATAACAAACTGGACTTTGAACCACCCCCTTATCCCATGGATAAAAAATATGTGGAATTCACAACCAGATTGGCTAGAATAATCCTCCAGACAACTTAAATTCTGACTTTCAATTTGAATAGAGCTTTATACTAGTAATGATGTAAAATACATATTCTAAAATAGTACAGATACCTCTGGAGTTTTCCAATGGGTTATTGCTACGCTTAGTATTTTATATACCGCCTTTTATTTTGTAAGTGTTCCACTAAGAGCCTGATACCATTTGCTAGCTATACAAGTGTTAATTTTCAATAGCTCACAAATGAAGAAACGAGCTTGTTTCTTAGAAGGTTATAAGGCAGTTAGTGGCAGAGCTAAGGTTAAACTCACTAGTTCCTGACATTCAACCATACACTACTGCAGAAAATCAGGATGATATACATTTTACTTATGGAGGAGATCAGAGGTAATTGAAAGATGAAATGGCTTAAATCTGCCTTGCATTAATCTCAATACTATACTAATATGTGTTAAAAGAAATACATACCCAACAGTTCTACTAAGATCCGAAATCATGGAGTGATTTCTGTGCACTCATTTGTAGCCAGCTGTAACTCATTATACCTTGACAGAATATGTTTTATATTCACCAAAAGCTCTTCTCATTAGCTTCCAGGGGGTTCTTCATATAATTTTTCTTCCCCTTTACCTGCCTGTGTTTTTGCTCATTCTGGTCATTCCTGGATTTGTAAAAACTGGTTTTCCTTAGTTCTTAAACCTCTGCTGAACCTCTGAGGTGCTAAACCTCTGTGATCTTTTTTGTTAGCAACCTTTTAAGAGCAATAGGAATCACTTAATTATATTTATATGGCTAAGCAAATTCTTCTTCAGACTTACCTTTCCTCGTTGAAATTTCACTGGTATACCAGATTTATGCAGAAGTCTTAGACCAGAATCTCCTCTTTTTCCATAGATACACAGATAAACTGCAGAATCTGTATCAGCTTGCTCCAAGTCACCAGTGTAGACATAAACATGGTATAAAATAACTTCCGAACATAACCAAAGAAAAAATACATTAAGTATAATCACAATTCATTTTACTCACCATTCTAGCTTAATGGAAAGAATGCCAGTAAGTATGATTTGTAATTAGTTTGCTGGAATATATTCTCCAGAAATCACTCTAACTATCTGTTTTTAAGATTGCTAAGACCACATTTATGAATATACAGCAGATGGAATATAATTCAGATGACATTAACACTGAAAACCAAGTAACCAATATATATGCAACACATACTTGGATAGATAGGTTTTCCAGCTTCCACTACTGGAAGTTCAAAGACAAAATCTCTGTGATCACAATTTTTTGACAACCATGTGTTTGCTGGAAAATTCAGAGTTTTCTTGCTCATCAGATGTTGCAGTGTCACCTAGGGAAGAAGCAGTTTAACTATGATTCAGTTCACTCTTTCCAGTGTTTTGCTTCTCAACAGCAAAACATTTTTCTTTATCTTTTCTTCTATCTCAGACAAAAATAACATGATCAGTAAATATGACATACAAAATTGCAGTATGAAAACATTTTCATTTTAGCTACTGCTTTGCAACTTTACTCACCACTAGAGAGAATCTTTATTCATATCTGTGGTATCTCAACTGAAACTGCCAGCCTCTATTTTTTGAAAATGCCCTAGACTTTAAAATTATCTTATTCTTGGAATGAACAAATCTATAATTGAAATGTGCCTTTTTTTTATTTTTTTCCTTGAGAAATGTCAAAAATTCCAATTTCTGTCAATGGATTGTCTCTGTGTAACATTGTCTGGAGTACTGAAGACTGAAAACTTTCTGGTAAGTGAGGTTAGGTGAGACTGAGCTTTTGGAAGATGTGGAAAGATTGACACATTTTTATATTAAAATGGAAACGGGATGAAACTCATCATCTATATCCTTCTGAACTTTGGCAAGGAGAGGATATGTTGAAATATTAAATCAATTGTATTTGTGTCTTTTACAACAGAACAAAAGAAAGCCTGAGTACCAGCACCCTCTACATATTCCTCTGAAGAATTTAAATTCTCAAGTTATTAGCCACGGTACATCATGATAGATGTCTTACTTGTTTCCTGTAACTAAAGCAGTCTTTCTTTTCTTTTATGGGAGCAATCTTTGTTGGTCTTGAATTATAGCAGTGCTTACTGCAGTTTTTCCACAGGCCTTCACTAGCAAAAGGAAATCAGTAGCAGAAAATTGTCTCTCTGCAGTTCTGTTTTGAATGTGCATATAGCATGCATAAGCTTTGTGAACAAAATTATGAAAATAAGTATTTACAATCGCATTCTAATACTTAGGAAATCAGGACAATATGTGCCTTTACCTCACTTTTCCAATAAAATATTATTTTAAATAAAATAAACACTTCTTTTAACACCAAAGCATGTATTTATTCTAACATGAAATGTTTTTGCAGTAGGAATTCTTAATCTGTAATGTTTATTGGCAGAGCTCCCCCTACTGATTCATAACAATAGCAAATATTAACTGCTTTGTCAGAAAATGCAGCTTTCAACATAATTTATTTCTTCCTTTAAAAAGTAATATTCGAAATCCCATGGTTACACCCTTGAAATTTGGACCAAGATGTTAAAGAAATATTTTGTAACCACCAGCATGGAAAGTAGGATTCCTGCAACCATTTGTGCAATGGAAATATTTATACTTGCATACAATTTTGGTACAGTTAGAGTTAAGGGCTTTGGGTAAATGTCAAAATCTGTCATTACTCTGTAATTCTGGTTGTTTAAATCAGACTTTTAAAGATAAATGAAAGGCCAAAGGATAAGATTCTGTCTTTTACAGATTCAAAATAAGAAACGGGAGACAAATACTAATCTATAATTATGAAAGAAAACTTTTATGGAGGTCAGTGTTAACAAGAATTTAGTATGAATTTAATCTGGCAAACATGCCTGAATATCATGAGAAAGATAGAGTTAAAATAGAAGCAGAAAAGAAGAAATAATTCTAAATTAAAAGGAAACAGCTGTTTCTTTTTCCCTGAAAATGGTCATAATTATGAGCTATGTTTGGGCCAGTTAGAACCAGCCTACTCTTAAGCAAACTTTGTTCATTCTTTGCATGCAGTTGTCATGGAATAACTGTTGCTCCATCATGTTCAATTTTTCATAGCTTGAATTTATAGATAGAATCTCCCTAGCAAATACTGAAGAATACAAGTGAGCTTTTAGAAACCAAAACTTCATAGAAGCCATCAGTACACTAAAATTGGCACCTACAAACTACCGGAATTAAGAATAATTACAAAAAAAGTCCAGAAGTTCAGTTCAGGAGACTGGCTGTATTAATAGTTTTGTCATCTCTAAAGCAACCTATGACAAAGCAATAAACACGTATCACAATCAGTATTTTTTGATTTATGAAGCTATGACTTCATGAAAAGATGGGTTTTTAGTTCATATAAAAATTAATAAAACAGAAAATAATTTATCATAAATGTCTCACCCCTTGTAAGTTCCACTCTGACTGCTCATTCAGTAATTCATCGAGTTCAATTCTTATCTTGTAGATATTCCCAATGCTTTTTATTTTAACCTGAATTAAAGCCAGAACAATACAACATATGACTACAGACAAAAATATATATGACATACTTTATGTGTGTGCAGTAGAGGCTGCATGCTGATTAAGGAAGGCCATACCCTGCGAAATAACACTGTATCCAGTTAATGATTAAAAGATATTTCAGTCTCCCATACACATGGAAAAAGAAGCATGCTAATGGCAAGCACAAGCATATTCTATGCCTAAAACTGTTACAGCCTTCAGGACATCCTGGAAAAAAAAATCCTCTCCTGTATTTTCTATCATCACATGTGAAATGACTCAAAAATCGTTCTCATTTACACACAAAAAACATTTGCCCCGCATTTCTACATTTTGCCAAGTATTCAATTTGGGCCATATTTCCAGAAAAAATATAGTTACCTCACATGTGAAAAAAGATACATAAAAATGCATGGTTTATGTTTGCAATTGGTTTCAGATTTCTCTGAACCACTGTAGCATCTAAGTGTACAGGAACAGCGCACATTTGATCAGCGGATTTTGGATTACATGGTCCAGAAAAGAGACTGCTTGCAATTTGCCTAAGCAGATTTCTGTCTGAGCTCTCGTTTGACCAGATTTTAGCCTAATGAAATCAAGATGATTGCAGGAAAATGATTTGGCAGATATTTAAACTCTTCAAAGTCTGAAGAGTAAAAAAAAGTTGGCAAGAGCCATTCGTGGGAGAATAAATGTAAATAAAGTAAATCCTCGAAACTACAGGTCACAGATTTTTCACCATGCAGCACAAGAACATGATCATAAACCCTGGTATATGAAAGTAAGGGGTATAAAGCTTTTGGAGAACTTAAAAAATAAGTTCTAAAAAGCTAGCAGAACATCTGCAAAACTTGGAAAGTCACTAATACTCTTTGCTTTCTGTCTGTCTGTGATTTGCATTCATTTGCACTTTCTTTGCACTTTCAAGCATTCTAGTGCTCTTATGAAATCTACTCTATACAACCCTATCCTACCCCACTTATCTGGGGTTTATTTGAAATTTAAACATTACTTAAACTGAACACAAGTCATGTAATGAACATGCTAATTGTAAGTTGTAATGAACAGCTAGGAAAGAAAAAGTAAATGCATTATTATATTATTCTCAAATAATAATTCTATTAATAAAAACTTGGTTACAGCCTATTCCACTCCATAGTTTATCTGCAAAGAAGCTATTTACATTGTTCCATTGGCTTAAGAAAATTGCTTTGTTCTGTGGAGTCAGATTCTGATATCCTTGCTCACACTGCATAATATTTCTCTATATAAGTAGACTTATTAAATAAAGGTATCTGGGAGACTTTTGCATTAGAGAAGCATTAAAGTAAGCACATATGTACAGCTTGACTGAAAAAAACTTACTGTTGTCATTTCCCACATTTCACAAACAAACTAGCCCCCTTCTCAAGTAATGTGAGATATATCTTCTCCTTCACAGAGCTGTTGTTCACTGAATATACATTGCTGTCATGTTTTCTGCTTATTCTAATGAATCCTTCTTTAGATTTTTTGGTTAACAGTTATATGGTTAAAAAAGAAAAAGAAAAAGAAAAAGAAAAAGAAAAAGAAAAAGAAAAAGAAAAAGAAAAAGAAAAAGAAAAAGAAAAAGAAAAAGAAAAAGAAAAAGAAAAAGAAAAAGAAAAAGAAAAAGAAAAAGAAAAAGAAAAAGAAAAAGAAAAAGAAAAAGAAAAAGAAAAAGAAAAAGAAAAAGAAAAAGAAAAAGAAAAAGAAAAAGAAAAAGAAAAAGAAAAAGAAAAAGAAAAAGAAAAAGAAAAAGAAAAAGAAAAAGAAAAAGAAAAAGAAAAAGAAAAAGAAAAAGAAAAAGAAAAAGAAAAAGAAAAAGAAAAAGAAAAAGAAAAAGAAAAAGAAAAAGAAAAAGAAAAAGAAAAAAAGGGAGAGAGAGAGCTCTTTCTTTTTTTTTTTTTTTTTTTCTTTTTTTTTTTTTTATCTGCTGCAGACTAAAGATTGAAAAGCACTTTGGTGCCATTTGTTTTTTCATGCCTGAAAGCGATAGTGTCAGTGTGATGTTAAAAATTATAGTAGTAGCCCCAGGTGCTGATAGGAAGATTCTGCTCTCTCACAAGATCATTATCCAGAGCACACAGCTATAATGTGCAATATCTATTTCAGAGAAGAGAAACTGGTCCACCTCTTAAGAATGTATGGATTAACATTGCAAACATGCCATTACCCAACGCTGCTTATGAATTATTCACTAATTAAGAGAACAGGATTCCCAACGGACCATAATATATAGCCCACATGCTTAAAAAATGAACATTACAGTCAGCTTCCTGCCTATGCCTTATTCATAGAGGTTTGTATTATTATTAATATTATTGACAGTAACAGTTTTGATTTGTGCCAAGACTGCATTGGAACAATGCAGGAAAAAAAATTTACACAAAATGTGAAAAGTATAACTTCTGCTTCAGTTAACTGAAGACAGCAAAGTGTCACATGCTTCTTGGACAGAAAGATTTAAGCAAAACAGAAATTTTAGCCCCTTTGTTAATTTCTTCTCAGCCTATCTAGAAATAATCTTCTTATTACAATAGAGGTGGGATTATTCTTAAATAATAGCAAAACTCTTTTTTTAGTAACATCATAAGAGGTAGTTTATTGGTCTCTTAGTAATTTCATTGGTAAATCTTCCGGTATTCCAGCCATTTATAATACAGTGGCTGAAAAATGGCTCAGTTATCTTCCTTAACTGAACCAGGTCCACGATATCCATTTTATAGTATGCTTTGAAAACTGCACACAAAAACATTTCGTTACTAAAGATACCTAAATCATATATGAGCCTTACATCAGATGTGATTAGTTTAGGAGTGCATAGTTTCTAAATCTAGTTTCAAATCAACGGCTTTAGAGAAATCAATTTACTCCTGCAGTTGTCCCATTCTGAGTACTATATCTGGTAGAGGGGGTTAAAAGAAACAATATTTCCTCCATTGCTAACAATATGCACCAAGCTGATTTAATGCAGAATTCACAGAGATTAGATAGAGATTTATTTTATGCAGTAAACATAACAGAAAAACATTTTTTCTTTTCATATGACAGAATAATCTTTGGAAAGGTGCACAGTAAAAGAATGTTCTTGGCCTTCATTAGCTACCTGAAATTCATCCTCCTTCCTGGGAAGAAACAGCTGCTTTCTGTTGTCCTTGCCAAGAGTTATTGGTCCGACTACTCCTCTGTCTCCATATATCCAGAGAGTGACATTTACTTGAGTTCCTGCATTTCCTGTCACCATTGACACTTTCCATTCATCAGCTGAAGGAAGGGGACACTCACCACCTTGGGGATTTCTCATTTCCTCTGTGAAATACAGAACATTAGTAGGAGATGAAAATCAACATGAAACTGCCAGTCCCCGTTGTAACTTCAGCACATAAGGAGACCATAACAGAGAGAGGATTGTATTTTTTCATGGCAAGTGAGATAGTCTGAAAAGATTGATTTATGTTTCCTGTCTAGGCCAAAATGTACTGATTGGGTGAGCTACAAGATTCAACTGGAAAAGAACAAGTCTCTCGCATACTGTTCTTTATATGTATTCTGGTTTAAGGTAAGGATGCTGTGATGCGGAATTATGCCCATTAAATTGGCACTTCTGGTTCTTTACCCTGACATTTAGAAATGAGTAGAAATGCATGTAAATGTTCCTCTGACGTCCTGTGTTGGGACATTATTAGCAGAAACACATATCTGAAAGTAGAGACAATTTTAATTTCAAATGAAAAAGTTACTTAGGAAATTCACTTTCTTCAAGTGAAATGTTAATTAAATACTGTAAAGTATTCAAAAAAAAAAAAAACCACACAATATATCCTTGTAAACCATACATAAGCATACAGTGCCAGTATTTGAGCTAAGGGAGGTTCTGCATAAATAAGACAATAGCAGTGCAGTAGCACTTTATGAGCAAAATTCTTAGCTTTAATGACTGAGCAAATATAATTTCAGGAAGCATATTTCACTTGAGAACAGCACCTAGTAATCTTTCACATACCCGAGATAAAAAAAAAAAAAAAAGTATATATGCAGAGATCTCAAATGACACCTCTAAAGTATGAAAAAGTAGACTCTCTTGGGATGAAGGAAAATAATTTTGAGTATTTTAATCAAAATGGAGTTTGCAAACATCAGATGTGCGGAACAGCACTTTTCAATAATGGCACCACCATACAGTCATCTCTACACACTCCTCTCCATGAAGTCCTCTCCAAAGCACGGAGTCCTTGCCCTCCAAAATTTATAATCTGTTCTGACACAAGAGGCAGTTTTAAACCCTAAATTTGAAAAGATGAACCAACACATTGTCTATATACTGTGTCCTGCAAGGGTTCCTAAATGGTTCTTCATGTGGACTTTTCATATGTCTGCAAAGAGACTTCTTAATATGCTAACTATAATGAATATAATCTGCACTGCAGATTAATTTTCTTTTGTATCCCACAGCTCATTCCTCCTCTGTTAAGTGGCTTTCTATGAACCAAGTTTTTTGAGGCCAGAAGCTCCAAATGTATAAATTCACTTAGAATGCTGTGGAATTCATAAAAAGCCACTGATACTGATATGTTGAAGAATTCCCAATGCATCACTACGTATGTTTCTGCTTCACTATATATCTTGCTATCAGAGCCCTTTGCTTTTTTATTTGCTTTAATAAAATACTGTACTTGGTTTGGCTGGGATAGAATTTTACCCTTCACTTACTATTTTTATCTCAGGAAAAAAAACAATACACAAAAAACAAGTGACGCAAAAGCAATCACTCACCACCAGTGTACCAATGCTCAGTCAGTCCCCAAGGAACAGCTACTTTGGAAAAAAATCCTCCCCAGTTTTTATTGCTGAGCGTGACATTGTATGGTATGGACTATCACTTTGGTCAGTTCAGGTCAGCTGTCCTGCTGTGTCCTCTCCCAAACTCTTACCCACCTCCAGCCTACTCACTGGTGGGGCAGAGTGAGAAACAGTCTTCAATGCTGTGCAGGCACTGCTCAGAATTATATAGAACACTGGTGTGTTATCAACACTAATAACACCAGTCTGAAACACAGAAAATAAAGCCCGTCCCAGCCAAACTCACTACAAATCCTAAACAAAATAAAGCAATGCCTATGACAGAAATTTGCAAAATTCACCGGACTGTACTTTGTTGCTAGCAATAAAATAAAAATGTGAAGATGAAGTGGAAAAACAGTTTGAATCCTTGGGACTTCCTTCTTACAAAGCTTTTATAAGCAACAAATTCTACAGCTTCATGGCACATGTCTTTCAGTAACTAAACTAGCAGCTATAGCAAAGTAGTTGCTTTGGTACCATAAATATTTTTGAGAATTTGACTAATTAATATTCTTAGAGTAACACTACTTTCTGTAACTGGAGTTTTGCAGTTCCTCACCTGTAACTCTGAAAGCTAAATTTCCTTCCAGCTATCTGACACCACATCCCACTCTTTAGGTGGAAGTTGTGACCCACAAGTATTCCCCAGCAAACAGATGAAAAGATTAGTGAAATGCACAGGTATTCAAGAAGCATAAGGAATCCCAGGCTGCTCTGTAGGCTAAGTACAAGAGTTCCATACTTGGGCTATTGCTACCCAAAGCGCCAACTGCAAGCACAAACTACTACCTCCTGAAAACAATTATAATGCACAAACAATTCACAGACTTGGAATGCTTTTTGCCTTGTAATTTACTGGCATTTCTTACAAATGGAAATCAGTCACACTGATTTGCTACAGGCTAAAAATATTCCATTCTGAAAAGAGGATTTGATGGTTACTCTGGATTAGTTAAGGGATTCTATACACTTCATGGCACCATGATATAAGTCCATTGTAACAGAAATTCATTCGGATAGGCCTTCATGAGAATGATGGAGAAGTCATAGTCCTTCACACAGTTTCATAAAAAATATTTTGCTTTTTTGTTTATTTATCCCAAATCTAAAACAAAATGAGAGTGATTTGGTCCCAAAATATCATATGACTGAGTGTCACTTTTGAAACAAACCATCAGAAAAATGAATGTCTAGAGCAGAAGATTATGCAATAAATTTGATGTATTTTATTACACTCTTGTGTATCACCATTTCCAATGTAAAACTAATGGAAATGAGATCAGATTTAATTTTTATCTTATTTAGCATTGTAAATAAAATGTATTACAATTAATAGTAACTAACAGTATTCCAGACATATGGGAAAGGAGCATGCAGGATATAGAAATAATTTCTCAGAGATAGTTTGTTAATACTGAACCACAAAGTTGTTCTCAAAGTCACAGACTGTTTACCTCGTGGAAGCTAACGGCATCTCTCTCCTTACTTTGATTTGCACATACAGGCATGTTTTCACCATTGAAATTTAAGCATGATTTCAGAAACACAAGGAACAGGCAAAGAGGAAAACCCCGGTACCAAGTCATTTGGGAAATACTGTAAGACCCTTCCATGCTCACTGGTTGATACAGAATATGACACAAGTCTATATTGTCAGTAGGGCTGTTGATTTGGCGTTGATTTTGCATACGATAGCAGAAGATTTAAAAATCTTTGGGTTGAGTTTTTCACGTTATCTGTTTCATCTCCTACTTTCATCTCCTAACTTTTCTTTCTTTTTGCCCAGGAGTTAGCAGG
>VXAA01001606.1:7649-18674 GCA_013399115.1 Anseranas semipalmata
TTTTTAAAGCACAATCAAATGAGCATTGGAAAAAAAGTGATCTATTCTGGCACATACATGGACTGGTCATATGGCTGATATATGTAACAAGCGTAGGATCACACTAAACAGATGGCACACAAAACATGTCTTTTTTGCTCTACTTCCCAAAAGAGAAAACAATTGACACACAAGATATGCCATGACATATTGTCACAGTCTAGCTTTAGCATTTCATAATGCTGTTTTCTTAAAATGGAATGCTACAAAACTGTCTTGGTCTCTAAAGTTCTTCCCTCTCCACCAAAGTTTCTTAGGCTTCTGTTTGTCTTCTGTCTTATTACAGCAATTTAGCAATTTTGACCAAAGTTTCTACTGCTGTTATCTCAGCTACCAGCAGATCCTGTCTTGGCATGAGTATCATGGTAACTCCTACCTAGCAAACTTTTGCAGAATTTCATGACCACTCTTCTTATGTAATGGAAGCATAACCTGAGACACAAATCTAGGCATATATTTACTTCTAAGTAGTTAGTGAAACATATATAACACACCTGCAACTAGGCCTTCTACTGCATACAGTCACTGGAATTGATCAGAATGAGACTGCAGCACCAGTCAAACCAACCAGTGCTATCAGCTCCTGTGGGATCTGGATGTCCACTTTCTATTTCTGGAAATTTCATATAACTTCCTTATACAAACAAAGTTGTTGAGGCCAAAAAGTATTGATTTTGCTTCTGATCTAGCATAAACATAAGAAACTCGGTAATATTTATGAACACTAATACTCCATGATAATTTAAGTATTACAGAAAATGGGTTTAATCTTCTGGTGAGATGAGCTTCTATCAAAGTTCCCATGAACTGCTAAGAGAAATCACATGCTGGATTTCTCTTCCCAGGGTTATGGAATATCATTCAATATGCTGAACTTATATATTAGATAATATATGCTGAATCTTATATATTAGATAATATTCTGAATATTAACCAGCTATCATACATATTCCTAAAAGTAACGCACCAGCACTTTTCAAAATACAATTGTTCCTCTAGTCTCTTTAACAACTGCATAGTTTATGCAGTTTTAACAAAAATCAAATATCACAACCCTCCTAGTCTCTTCTTTCCTTACAATCAAGCATTGCTATCTGTGCAGGTTATGCCCTGAAGTCCCGTACGCTGAGATGCCGTGTTAGCCTATTGAACGCCCCAGCCTACATTCTCACCTCGTTGGAATTTAATGTGTTTATCATTTATAGTTTATGGTTGTCTTACTGCATTATGATGTTATTATTGTTGTTATTAATCCTTTCATCATGTAACAGTAATATGTGATACATCAAAGTCCTATGTTACCAGAGAGTCTGTAATTGTCACTGCCTGAAAGCGCTATCTTTTTCCTCTGATAAAAATCCTGCATTAAATTTTCTCCCAGTAAAATCTTTTAAGTCATTAGTTTGACTAAAGAGCACTACAAATGACCAGTGAGAAGGGTTTTTTTTTCCTGCTTAATCCTAGTTATCAATTCTTTAAGTAAGCAGCTTTTCTATTTTCATTGTAACTCTGTTTAAAATGTTATAAATGCACAGGATGAGAACTGACTAGAGTTATTTTTTTCTTTGCATTAAAGCACTTCTGAAAGGATAATGAGGTCATTTGTTAAATTTCTAACTTTGCAATTTCAGTGAAAGGGACAGATTGGTTTTGGACTAAGACATTAGTAAGAGAATTTCAAGACTACCTATATGATTTTAGTTGAACAGTTTATTCTCTCTCTGACATGCTTAGTGTTGTAGTTTTCCTGTTTGATTGCTTTTCCCAATGAAAAAAAATAGAAAAAAATGGATTTTTTTCTCAACTTTTGATTTTTTTTTTCATTTTAGTCTAGGAAGTTTTTGTGAGTAGGAGCTTATTACTGCATCTAGATATCTTAGGCCTTTTATGTCCACTGGGACTCTTACAGATTGTCCTGATATAAATATATTATATTAGTATTACAAACCTAGAGAGAAAATGCATCATCACTTAAAATGCATCATACTACATTGAAATTGATGCAGCTTTGTCATCAGCTAGCTAGCATCTGTAGAAATTCTTGATTAAAGCCAATTAATGGGGATAGCAATCTTGGATGCCTTTCATGCCATTAGAGCAAAGTCAGCATAACTAAAGAATAAATTTTAATAATTTTACAAATAATACATATTGAAAGTCATTGAAAATAAGATTAAGATGTGGCTGAAGAACATCAAAACAGCCATTTAAACATTAAGTTCAAACTTCTTGCCTTTGCTTTCAAAGTTCTGCATAGCTTATTCAGTTTATTAAAGAAAAGTTTGCAAGGTGACTTATCACCTTGTTGAAGTACCTACATATAAATAATGATACCTATTTGGGGGATTTCTGCTTGACAAATGCCTAACAAAACCATATCTGGAAGTGGAAGTTGGAGAAATTCAATTCTGAGCTACAACAGTAAAATTTCTGTGTATAGGAAAACTAAAATACCTAATATTTAACCAAGACACCTTGAGACAGAGGCTTAACCATCCTATTTATTTTTCTACAAATGATCAAAGGCAAATGGTACACTCAGCTTCAAGAAAGGCTGAAAAGTTGATGTAGGGAATCTCACGTTGATTAGCCTTATGTCAGTCCCTGGGAAAACCATGGCACAAGTTCTCCTGGAACACATTTCAGTGTACACAAAAGCGATCAGGAATAGTCAGCCTAGATTTGAAAAGGATAAATCACATTCAATCCACCTGATTGCCTTCTATGATAAAAATGACGGGGTCTCTGGATGAGGGGAAAGCAGTGGATGTCATTTACCTTGACTTCAGCAAGTTTTTTGGTCCTGTCCTCCCTGGAGGCCTTCCATTCTCTTTCTGAGCAACCTGGTTTGAATTCTTGTTTGACCCCATTTTGAACAGAAGATTGGACTAGAGACCTCCGGAGCTCCTTTCCAAACTGAGCTATCCTGTGATCTTCAGAAGTCCTTTACACACAAGGAATGAGATCTAACATGGGTTGAATCACCTTTCTCCAATGACTGTAGAGATAGACACTACAGACTTAATTTAAGAGGGTTCAATAAAGTACCTAAAATTAGTTGTGGTGTATACAGGCAAATTGAGGTAGTACAGTTACCATTATCTGGAGCCCTTAAGAATGGATTAGAGTACTTTAGTCTTTTCTCCAGCTACAAGTTCAATAGTTTATGAGGGATGAATGTTGACCTAGACTGTAATGAGTGCTCATTCTGGTCTTTGCAATTATAACTCCTTTTGTACTTGGCTACTTATGAAATGGGAAATCTGGTGTTACTTTCAAAGCATGAATGCGACTTACAGATCTTTTTTCATTCAAGTCTCACAGGGTGGAGACTGATCACAAGGGAATACTTAAAAACAGGTCAGTGGAAAGAAAAAAAATCTTCTCCAAAGTTATTTCCATGCTAGAAGTGTAACACTAAGTGCTAAACAACTTTAAACACAGATAAAATATAACTGATTATTGTTGGGATTATATTTTTCCAACATCATGTTGCTCTCTTAAACAGACTTGAAAGAAGTTTTGTAGACAATACCAGGAAAAAAAAATCTTATCAGAATGTTTTGAGTGTCTATCATTTCTATTTAGCTTTGTTCTTTCATAATACAGGATAATCATATCAGATTAGGATTTGTTGTCACAAACACTGTACGAACTGAACTGCAATTACCTTGCTACATGAGCATCACAAGGCTTGTTGGTGCCTCAAGCAAGAATCCTTCGTGCTGTGTCATTGTGTCTTGTCATAAATTATGCTCATTAACGGTATATGAATAATAGTGCCTTGCAGTGATGACAGAAGACCCAGATGATTTTACTTTTTATTTAAAATCTTACTGTGTGGAAACCTACCTCCTACTGGATGCCCAAAGTCTTAATGACTCGTCATATTAAATGAATCATATTAAATGGCTTCTTTTTTAGTTTGTAGCTCTTTCTAACTCTGATGCCTGCTTTACAAATCCTTTCCCAGTGTATTAAATGCATAAGTCATGAAAAGTCCTGGTCACTCAACTGAAAATGAAGCAGCATGAAAGGCAACTGTAGCTGAGGTATTAGACTAGGGCTCAGGAGTTTTGAGCTCTTTCTTCTAGTCTCTATTCTATTAATCTCAGGCAAGTCATTTCATTTTTATGTTCCCAGTAGTCCTCTGACTCTCTAGAGGATGAATTACTTAATGAGATATTGGGACCCTAAATTCAGGTAGGACTTCTGTAATACAGTATTAAATAGTCCTAATTTACAATTTCATAGACAACAAAGTGCTGAGCAGGAAAAAGGGGGGAAAAATAACCCACCAGGAGGACCAAGTATTAAATACTTATTTCTTGCAAAGGTTTATGTCAGATATAATGATCAACTGCAGAACAGATTATACAAAGACCGTACAGTTTTCTGGACCTCAGAGTACAAACTGAGTTCTGAATACACAACTGCACCTTTATTTTAAATGTTCTTTGTATTTTCTTTCTAATATAATGTTGAACTCCCATCTCAAATTAAATATTTACATAGTAAACAGCAGAATTTAATTAGCTGTTTCATATAATGTTATTGGACTAGATTTTTGCTCATAAATCCAGAAACATTATTTACATTTACATTTTAAGTTACTTATAAAATGTAAAAAAGACATTTATAAAACACCCTGGGCACCAAATTTCCTTCAAACTGGAATGGATTCTGGAGGAGACCTTAGTCTTCCAGACTGGTACCTAGACAGATACATTTCTGATTTCACAATATACAGAGAGACTGGACTTGTCTCTAAAATCTTGTCAAACAGATTTTGCAGGTCAGCTAGAAAGACAGAAAATACTAGTTATTTGTCACCACCTCCAAGGCAGAGAAAGCATGATTTAGAGTTCAGGAACTTCTACCTCAAATGGCAAACTGAGGTGTAAAGGACCCATCTTGGGCTTTTCATGACGACTGTAGTCGAGCAAGCTGAGACTGAAACAGTACTTCAGAGAGCTCTGTCCCACAAACAACTGTAAAGTTTTAGTAGACCATCACATTATCTAAATGGGGTTTGCATCTACACATCAACTGTGCTTGCTTCTTTAATATTAGTGGAAAGAAGTACACTGGATAATGTTTATATCATCCCTTCTCCAAAGTATATTATTCCACTTTGCACTGTAAATACTATGTCATATATATTGATTTTGTTTGTTGTTGTTTTTCACTGACAAGGCTGAGCACTCATCAGCTGCATCTTGCAATTTTTAGGTCGGACACCTCTAACAAGTATCATTTTCTCACTAGTGCTTGTGGATGTGACTAAGAAGCAGTAGAATATAAATTCTATTTCCACTTCTAACAGATTTACAAATGCATACACAGCACAAAACATGTCTCTTTTGAGTTGCTACTGATTTGTTACACTATTTTCTTTCTCGAATGTACCTTATAGAGTAAGCAACTGCTTTATAAAGTCATTATGAGTATCAGAAATTTTTCTATGATGGCATTGACTTAGTACTTTGATGTTGCCTTTTTAGCAGGTTAAACTGATATTTCATCGTCATACTTTAGCTTGGATTTCTCATGAATCCTGTTCATAAATGCTTACAGATGTGAGAGAATCATTTCATTCCATTTACAAATAAAAACTCTGTAGATGCATCTCATTTTAAGAAACGGCATATTTTGGTGGCAAAAGTGTCTATGAGCTGGTTACAAAAGCCATTGTGATTGCTTTCTTCAATCATGATCATGATTGAAAAAGTAATTTCCTGATTCTGAAAAATATCATAGAATGCTATAGAAGTCCTAAATCTCCCAACAGAAATACTTTTCAATTTCTCTGTTTCCATGTTTTTAAAAATATTTTCTGATATTTTAAGCTTAAAAGCTATCGGAGGTGTATCAAAAAACCTTAACTTTTATTCTCTTCAGCTTACAAATGGTGAATTGCTGTGATATCAAAGAATGACAGAATGATTGAGGTTGGAAGGGACCTCTGGAGATTATCTGGCCCAATCCCCTGCTCAAGCAGGGACACCCAGAGCAGTTTACCCAAGACCATGTCCAGGCATCTTTCGGAGATTTCCAAGGAGGATATTCCACAGCCCCTCTGTAAAACCTGTTCCAGTGCTCCATCACCCACACAGTACAGAAGTGCTTCATGTTTAGACAGAACCTCTTGTGTTCCATTTTGTGCCCATTGCTTCTTGTCCTGTCACTGGGTACCACTGAAAAGAGCCTGGCTCTGTCTTCTTTGCATTGTATGGTATTCAAAATTGCTTTGTAGAAATTAAGCCATCTGAAGAAAACACAATCACTAACCCTTCATACAAAGTGAGCAGATAAATATTGTAAATTTTTGAAAGTCATGTTCCAAGATTAACTTACAAATGCTTTAAAGAAGGTATACAAAGCTGATGATGTTCAAATAGGAACTAAGGGAAAATGAAAGTGTTATGAATATAATGGCATGATTAAAACCAGAAAATCGCTGTGTCCTGTTTATGAGCAGTTCTAACAGAATAAAGTGCTCAGAATCATTCTATTTGTCTGAGGTGTTAGTGGGGAAGGAGAGACAACTCCTGAGAGCAATTCACATCAGAGGTAGAATGAATTGCCCTCCGGAGATGCTTCTCTAACCTCACTAGCTAAGAGAAGAGCTTACTCCTCACTTTGGATTTCCATGTTACCTGAGATGAATCCAAGTTTAACTTATCATATAACATAGTGTTTTATAGTTTAAGAACTGAAATGAGCAGAGCAAGCATAAAGCAACTCTACAAATACTAATGGGATAAAAGCTGAAATGGTTACCTAGTTACAGAAAAAAAAAAATATTGACAAAAGCCTTATAATATTACTGAACTCAATTATATCATTGAAACTACTTGAGTACAGCTGTAACAGAAATCTGTGACACAGTGAGGACTAGAACCTGGACCTCACCCTTCATCTACAACCATATCTATAGGATGTGCTGGGTCTGGCTGGGATGGAGTTAACTTTCACCACAGCAGTCAATATAGCATTTTGCTCTGCACTTGTGGCTAGAACAACACCGATATCACACCAATGTTTTGTCTACTGCTGAGCAGTGCTGGCACATCAAGGCTCTTCAATCTCCCCCCAGCTCCAGTATGCTGGGGGTGGGCAAGAAATGGGGAGGGGACATCACCAGGGCAGCTGACCTAAGCTGACCAAAGGGATATTCCATACCATATGACGTCACACTCAGCATTACAAGCTAGGAAAGAGGAAGGAGAAGGAGGGGCTCTTGTTATGAAAACATCTGTCCTCCCAAACAACCACTACACGTATTGAGACCCTGCTTCTCAAAACATGGCCGAACATCACTTGCTGAGGGGAAATAAAGAATAATTGTTTTCTCTCTTTTTGCCTCTGTGTGGCCTTTGCTTGTTTTTGTTTGTTCCCTCCCTCCCTTTCTTTTCCCTTTAATTAAATTGTCCTTATCTCAACTCATGAGCTTTGTTTTTCATCATATTTTCCCCCCTTCCCCCTTCCTTTGAGGAGGGGGAGTGAGAGAGAGGTGCGGTAGAGTTTACTTGGCCTTCAGTGGGAAACCACCACATGGGTACATCACCATCAGTAAATGTAATGGATCAAGAGCCATTCTGACATGGAGGGCAAGCCCCACTGCACACCTCTTCACTGTATACCTGAACTCTTTTCCCCAACAAAATAAGGTGATTTCCACTCTGCTGTCAACTGAGAGCAGGCTGTGTTTTGTGATATTCCTCAGACCATGGTGGACACTACATGGAATTGTACAATGCACAGTGAAGCACATGCTGCTGCTCATGCCATTTCTAGCTTAATAGTACAGATGAATATAAAATCCAGTTTAACAGCAAGTGCCTGTGTAAAGGTTGTAGAATTGGTATGACGCACTGCCACAGAATTCTCTAAATTATGCTGGATGATATCTCGGTGGAGAGAGACGATCTCTGGCGTCTAGCCTTGGACACCTCTCTAATCAGATCCTAGATACTTTTCAACTAGATAGCAAGATGTAAGGCTGAGTGTCCTTATGTAAATATTATTTTTTTCAAGTGAACTTTCTTTTTCTGGTTCTGGCAACATTTTCTGTTCCTTCTTAAAGTCTTTTGTGAGCTGTTTTCCAGGGGAATAGACTCCTAGCATAAAGGCACCACAGCTGCACTGGGACCCAGCACCAGCCTATGAAGTGGAGGCAAACACGGTGTAGGCTAGAGGGAGGCAGAAACCAAGCCAATAATACTACATTATTCACTGTTTGATTTGATTTCTGGTCAGCAGTACAATTTCCCCAAAATGAACTGTGACATTTCCTACAGCTGCCTCCTCAGCATATAAAATAGAATCTTGCTAACCTGGGACTGCCACAAGGGAAAATGTTTGCATGCTCTAGCTCTATACACAATGTAAGAAAAAAAAAATATATCCAATTCAACTGTGTGATACCGTTCAATCATAATGATTCCCTTTTAGGAAAACAGAAAGGACAATAAGTTTAAAAATGCATGGCAAGGAGCCATTCTTGTTATCATTCAATAATTTGATATAAACATTATCCATTCTCAATATGAGTTTAAGATTGCAATCTTGTGTTGAACAGATGTTGAACTTAATAGAAAAATAGGTTAAAAATGGCATCTTCCTGATGGCATTTCATGCATGTGTTTTAATAGAGCCACCTGTGTTTCTTTCCTTTTCACTTTAGTTTATTTTTTAACATGTGCACAATTTTATTCCTTTGATTTGGTTGACTAGCTTTGTCAATCTTTTCACTAGAAAAAGAGCTCTAAATATACCAATAAAACAATAGAAAATTCTAATAAAAACACTCCCCAATTGAGGCAATTTCACAGAAGTGGATCTATGTTTTTTTTATAGCTTGTTGCACCTGTTTTGTTTCTGACATTCACTTAATATAAAGAATAGTTTTTCACAGTAAAGTCTCATAATCTTGTATGCAAATATTCTGTCAAGGATCAATAGGCAAACTGATTTGATGGTCTGTCCTTATATAGAATTTTAAGATTTTTTGAATTAATATCTTTTGATGACAGCAATAAAGGTTGCCTCAAGTTGTAAGTGTAAGAGCAGCTTAAAATAACTATATTTGTACCCTAGTACGGCAAGATACTGTTTTGTATATTCAGTTGGAGAAACATCTTGGTGAACACCTGTGCAGTGTCCCATCTATGTTGTTAATTATTTAATTTGCTACTTTTTTTTTTTTGTTTCATCAAAATAATAACAGAACTACTTGATGGTCTATATTTTACTTGTCATTACATCAGCAGACAACAAAACACAGTAAAAACAATATAGCTATAAATGGCTAAATTCCTCAGTGCTAACTCCAGTACAGGATTTCTGTTGGAGATAATAGGAACAGCTTCAATATAGTAAATACATTAAAACTCAGCAAATTTTTAACTTTAAAACAGAATGATCAAGCCAACTACCACTGAAGCTGACAGAAAGCTTTCCTTTGACTTGGATGGAAGACAATCTGACCCTGAAAAACATCCTGATACCTTAACAATATCTCTAAAAGCCATCAGATTTGAAATTCTGTGTACGTATTATAACACTGACACCACATATATTTCTGCCAAGATAGCGTATGAGTTTTAGGAATGACAGATGAACTGCACTGCTGAGAGAAGTTATGCAACCTCATTTGCAACACATTCAGAACTGTCCTAAAGCCTAGGTGTGTTGCAAAGGAAGAAGGTAAAATATAAACCATTTTGCTTGAGTATGGATGCCCATTTGCAAGGGCAAACTTTTGCTTCTGAAACCGTGATTGAATGTTATGCTGGTATTACATTGAATTGAATTAATGTTAGAATTAAATTGGATATTAGGGTGGTATTAAGGAACAATCCAAGAAAAACAAACATTCAAACAAAACAATTTGAAAATATTAAACTATAATGATTTAAGACAAAAAGACTTACCAATCCATCAGTAATATTTTAACACCAGTTTTCTTAACAGCAGTTGGAGCCTGCAAAAAGAGGAAGCAAAGAGATTTGTCTCAGTTGCTTTATACAGCAAGGTAGGAGTCAGAGGAATGTTCTAGTGAATCAGATGCCTCAGGTCAGCAGAGTAACCTCAAGCACATCAGTGCAGCTTCCCTAGTCCTCTGTGATGACACAGATTTACAGCAGAAGGGCATATGATCAAAGGTATTAATGCAGACAATCATGTTTTTGCAGTCTGATCAATAGTTATCTTTAAAATAAATATGATAGGTATTTTATAAACTATTATGAAAGCATCAAACTACACAAAATTGGATTTCTTAAATTTCTGTGGCGTATTACAACAGTTAAGTGATTTCCTATAATCACAGAATATGTAGGGTAGGTCAAGCATACTGATTTAACTTCTGCTTTTTGGCAAGTCCTTGATTGTACATAATTTCTGTTTCTATTTATCAGGCAAATTCAACAAAAGATATTAAACTGTTAGAATCTTGTAGTTTTGTTTAGTACCAAACAGGACTACCATAATCATAAATACCGCTTGAATTTGTCCCTTGATACCATACACTGAAACACACTGACATGTAAAGAGAGAAATTCATATACATACATACATATATATTAATTTATATTTATATATGCATTCTTTTATATATGGATAGATATATATGGGTTATTTATATATAGTTATATAAATATACTGTAGCTTGAAGTGTTACTCTGAAAAAAGAAAAGTCAAAAAAAGTAACTTCTGACAGAGCTTAATTTAACTTTTGAAAGTTTATTGGAAACAGACCATTGGAGTAGAAATGTTTCAGCACTTTTTTGAAGTTTCAACTCAGAAATGAATCACAAAAATATTATATCAACTCAGGGATTAAAGAACAAAAGTCATTAAACTGACACAAAAGTTCATAATAAAATTCCAACTGACTTTAACAAATGAAGACCCAGGTCCTGTTTTTAGGAACAAAAAGTGTCTATTTCAACTGAACTGTATGTTTTTGTTTTTGCTTTT
>VXAA01001606.1:34780-46293 GCA_013399115.1 Anseranas semipalmata
GGGGCAGAACTGCATACAGTTCTCCAGGTGGAGTACTTTATTTACACACTAAGGCAGAAGAAAGCATTTTCAGCCTGAAATGGGGCTGTAGTCTAGTGCATAAACTTGGTTTAGTCTTCAGTTTTCATTGCAGTCAGTGGTAAAACTCCTATCTTAATGACAACAGGTTCACATGTTATTTCTAATGACCTCTGCCAATGACAACTGTCCCTCACAGAAAGGAGACACCATGCTCATCCTTCATTTCCTTTTCACCTCTGGATAGGAATCCTCAAATAACTTGGTGCAAGTAAAAATACTCACATTTTCCTTTTGCAAAAGTGTAGGCAGCACTGTGAGTGCACCCCTGGCTGTCTTCTACCTGAAACCTCTTTGATTTGATTTATTAATACTGGACTTTTCTCTAAACAATGAGTCTACAAGGGTTTCCTCTTAAAAGGCTGCCTGCTCCAATGTTGGGCATGCAGCTTCTGTTCATGAGTTGCACATTGCTGTCTGTAGTATCTTTCTCTGCACTCTAGGCCTAGACAGAGTAGAAGAATGAAGACCATTCTAGGACTATCAGAAGAGACATTATCTTTCACCAAGCAGATGAAGAAGCAGGGGACTTCAGCCTGAAAGCCTGTTCTGAACAACCTCATTGTAGGTCTCACCACAAAAAAAAAAAACACTTCAGTATTAGACTTTGGTACAAAACAGCAGAGAAAAAAAAATGGTCCTTAGATCTATAAAAAGAAGACCATCATGTGAAACTCAGCAATTTAATTTTTGCCTCTGAAGGGCAGTCATAGGACCACCTACAAGAATACTGAATCTAGGACCAGAATCCTCTCTGGAGGATGAGTACATCAGTGTTATGAAGAAGTCAAAGGAGAACCATAAAAAAAGTGATTCAAGAATTGGAAAACAACAAATTAAAAAGTGAAATTTCAGGAGTATGGCTTATCAAGGTGGGAAGCGAATCAGTCATTGAAAAGTGTTAGTGTTAGAAAAGACATCTGATAAAGGTGACAGGTCTTTCATCTTGCTGACAAAACTGTAACTAGGGTCAATAGCTAAAAGATGCAATTTTTCTAGTAGTGAGAATACTTAGATTAGGTATCAGGAAAAGGATGGCCTTGGATTTTCCTGGAATTATTGAAGTCAGGTGAGCTGTGTTCCTAAAAGCAGTACAGATATTATAGAAACCAGATTAAAACATAAAGACTCTGTAAAGGACAAACAGATGTTATTTCAGCCAATGGTAATACCTAGGCTTGAATATATGAATCATAAGTCTTGTGCATTTATTGCACATCATTGCTTTTTGTTTCAGTTTCCCACATGAAGCATGTAACAGCTTAGTCTGTAGTGGACAGACATGGTTTTGTTTGTCCCTAATTATCATACTATATAATTTAAATTAGGTAAAGTTGAACACAGATTACATCTGAACCTCAAAACTCACAAATATTCAATTTTTATAAGAATATTTATTAAAGGGACTATCTTCAAGCACATATTTAAGAGTTTGGAATTAGTCTGGAGGCAATACTAGAAAATTCAGAGATCCAGAGAGAGTAAGGCTCAACTATTGACACCGACATGCTGACATTTCAATTTTGACACTTTACCCAGTCTTGGACAAGAGAACATCATTAGGAGATTTAAAGCAGAAGAAACCTCAATGGCTAATCATAAAATCATTTAGGTTGGAAAAAACCTTCAAGATCAGTAAGTGCAAACGTCATCCTGACATACCGAGTACTGCCACAAAACCATGTCCCTTAGTTCCACACACACACATCTCTTAAATACCGACAGGGATGTGGACTTCACCACTTCCCTGGGCACATAGGTCCTCTCTTTTTCATCAGTAACACTTAAAAAAATAAAATAAAATCCAGTTTCTAAACTGGGTTAAACTGGTAATACTTTTTCCATAATCTAAAATGTGAGAAAAAAAAAAAAAAAAAGTTATCTGCAGTCTGATAATTAAACAGCCAAATATACTAGATATTTTTTGTTTTCCTGTATTTTTCAGACAGGTATTACCCCTTAAGGTTTCTCTAAGGCATAATCACATAGCCATTTTGGATACAACGCAAGGTGTCACCAAGCCATGTTGTTCATCAGCATCTGTCAGCCATAGTTTCCTGCTTCCCCAGATAAACTGCTTGCATGGATTTGTGCAAGAACTATTTAACCTGCCCTGGTACAAATTCAGCTACTGCCAACTGCCTTCAACCTTGGTGGAAACTATGGCATAGAAGCATAGTAAGAGTTTTTGTGTTGTCCAGCTTTGCAATTTGTTTGCACAGACAGTAATGTACTAAATCCCCTCAGCCAAATGTGCAGAGAGGCCTCAAACTGCCTGTTTAGCCAGCTGATTGCAGAAACAAGGCTTTCATATGACTTGATAGCCACTACCTTGCATTAATTTAGGGAGTGAAAGCTAGCAATTTACATTATCAAACATTAGGGCAGGGATGATGAATAACGTGACTGTAGTTCAAAGGGGAATTTCCCCATTCAGGGAAAAAAAAAAATAATTATTCACACCAGAATTTGGCAGGACATTAGAGTTAATCACCGCCATTCTTCATATAATCTTTAATGATCACAAACAGTCAGGACCTTCAATTTACATCTCATTTACAAGATGGCATCTTTTAGCAGCATGGGACTTCCTAACACACTCTCAACTACTAAATGATTAAAGACTTCTTCTTGCAGTACCTAGAATTTCTCAGTCTAACCTTACTTACATCTGCTGCAATTACAACATGAAGACGCTTAGCCTGTACTTACAGAAAAACAAGGCTGTGTTTACACTTCACGAGTTTTTTTTTCCTTTAAGAGAGTAAAATTGAACCTTATGAGGGAGAACAACATTCTCTGCTTTCCTTCTAGTAAAATATGACAAAAAACACCATGCTAGTCTGTCTATGAAGCACTCTCCAAAGAAGCAGATGAACAGACCAGATGTACACAGCTTGTCTGATACCTTGCTGCTTCAATAATTTTCATTACAGTAATTGTTGCTTAATGCTGGTATAATTTGTTGCTCAAAGGAAACAATTTTTGTTTCCTTTAATGCCATTACAATGATGCTGCTATTTTCCTGGAAGACCCAGGACCTCTCCCACCCACAGAGCAGCTTGGAGGTGAAGCTGACTTTACAACCTTGACAGAAAGTAGAAGGCCAGGGACATGTGAGCATGGGGTCACTGTGAAAAGCCATGAAAACATGGATAGCTGTAAGCATGCACAGCTCATGCTGTGCATCAGCAGACATCAGCAATCGGCAACCGTTGGAGTAGCAGTCATATATTTACATGAAATATGACTCCTTCGTATTGACAACTCAATTTGATTAATGCTAGCAACTGGTACAAATGTTATTTGCATAAAATACTCCTTGCAGTAAAAGTAATTTTATAACCGTGAGGCACATGACTTGGAAATATTGTTTCTAAGCTTATTGTGCTTAGAAAAGAATGCATAAATTATATATATATTTAAAGAATATATATATAAATAAATAATATATGCAATATATTATGCATATATACATATGCATATATAGTGTGTATATATCTAGATGTGTATGTGTATGTACACATATATATCCTCCCACTCGATTTTTAGCTCTCTGGACTAACCCCCAAAATAAAGGAGTTTCACAGTATGCTCATGGGACTATTTTTCTGGTAGCCTTTGCAGGCTGATGCATTCGTTATATCCTCTGTCTGTGTCAGATGAAAGAATTGAGAATGGACGTAAGTCTTAAAGGTATTAGTATTATAAAGGCTTTTCCCATATGGTCATACTGGTTATATGGTGATAGTTCATTTATTCTTCAGTGAGCTCTGCTAAATTTAGATGCATCTATAGATGGTCTGGATACAGTTTCCAAAGTCTTGCTGTCCACTGCCAATGATACACAGCAAGGATGAGATCGCATGGGGACCTCTGATCAGCCCAGTACATTGACTAGCTGGGTGATTAGTATATTCTCATAAGGAAGTAAAAGTTACCCAAAATTGCAGATGAATACATTGACTCTTTATTTGATCTTCACCAATAAACTGACGTGCAAAACACCAATTTTCCTAAGGTGTTGTCTTGGCAAGCATTATTCTTGAACAATGTAGAAACCCCATGATTCCTCAAATTCAGACAGGGCTTTTACGGTTATCAGAATGCAGAACAAATGAAAAGTAATTTGTTAATGTTAATTTGTAATTTGGTAATTAATACTGAATTAAACTATTGCAGCCACATGAATGAATATAGCCATATAAGTGCACGCTCAAATAGTAGGGTTTGGGTCATTTAAGATCTCTCACATGAAATATTTTCTCTGCTGTTATTACCCAGATGAATGTTTACTTTAATGATTTCCTGTGCATTAGATTAACAACGTGAGAATGATAAATATGAATGTTATTTCAAAAGATTAATCTCTTCAACCTATAAAAGCCATGAACTTAAAAGTTAATGCTGGCTTGACAATCTGTCACTTACAGGCTTGCCCTTTCTCCCATTCCCAAAAGAAGAACACTGTCTCATATTTAGATAGGAGATTTATCTGGCTTTCTTAAAGTGTTGGGAGAGTATTTTCATTATATAAATAACATTTTCCTATACAAATATTGGTCATTTCTTGGTTCAATGCCCAGGAAAGATATGCCCTATAGCTCTCTGATCTGCTTAACAGGTGCTCTGTTAAGTACACTGCCCTCTTTCATCCTGCTGTAACCTTCAGTAAATCAGGATAATTTACAATGTAGGTTCTGCTCTCAGAAACCTGCTGCTGTAACAGAGAATTCCTACACAATGTGGTGAAATTCTGTTAACTGCAGTGCAACAATGTGAATCACCAAATTTGAAATGAATGAGCCTTGTAATGCCTCAGGCATAACATTTTAGTGGCTGAAGAATTTGACATTACATGCATTTTGAGTATCTATAATCCTATAGTTATCCTGACAGCAGAGAACCTCTGCTCAATAACAGTATCTACAGAGAGGAAATTATTAAAATACACGGCACATATACAGCAAGCAAAGCTTCAAAACTGGATCTCTCTGTTACATACACGTAGCGTTCAATTGATGGAGGTGGTGTTTAGCTGACCCATTTATTCTGTATTTTCCTGCTAAGACCCTCAAAAGCTTTCAAATTTAAAGACCTCAACTCTTCAAGAAATGAGGACTCCCTGGGGTTGGGTTTTCTTTCAGACATAGCTTTTAGGGAGGAACAAGTACATTGTGGTCCTTAGAGTTGGAGCTGATATAAATGAAATCCGCTAAATTCCATGAAAGAATTTGGCCCTGTGTAGGGCCACCACGATGATCAAGGGACTGGAGCACATCTCCTGTGNGTAAGAGGCAATGGGACCAAACTGGAACACAAGAGGTTCTGTCTGAAAATCAGGAAGCACTTCTTTAGTGTGTGTATGATGGAGCATTGGCACAGGTTGTCCAGAGAGCTTGTGGAGTGCTGAGCGATGTACCAGGAAGCCAGCTTCAAAGTCCGCGTTCAGCACTGAAGGCTCCATTGCATCCCATTTATTGTTGCTTTGCCACCACATACTGCTGATGAATGTAATAAGCAAGGACTAGTTTTTAACTGCTATTTCATAGAACCATTTTTTGAAAAAAAAAATCAGAAATAAAAGTGTATTTAATCAGTG
This sequence comes from Anseranas semipalmata, assembly GCA_013399115.1. Taxonomy (NCBI): domain Eukaryota; kingdom Metazoa; phylum Chordata; class Aves; order Anseriformes; family Anseranatidae; genus Anseranas; species Anseranas semipalmata. The sequence goes on from VXAA01001606.1 coordinate 40,461, forward strand.
GTAACAAATGTTCCAATGGCATAAGTTTGAACTGAGTGACCCATTTTGTAACTGTTCATAAATCCAGTGTTATGTTTCAGATGCCTGAAGAGATACCTCAAAGCTGTTTTGTAGCTAGGTCCCAGTCTGAACATGCAATTTCAATTATTAAATTAGAATAACTGCTTGGGAAGCATCTGAATAAATGATAGAAGACGTCTCAGATCATCTGAGTCTCTGGAAACTCCTGCTGTACACAGTGGGTTTTTGATCAGGACCCAAATCTATTAACATCATAATTCCCAAATCAGCATACAACCTCCACAGAAGTACATGAACAGCGGGCAGTATTTGTGTAAGCTAGCTTCATTCACCTGCTGACTCTCTTTATCTCTACTCTTTTTTTATATATGATTGTCATTTGAAACCAATCAGCTTAATGTGTGTTCACCTTAAGTTCCCTCTTTCCTCAAAAAGCCTGCACTACACACAAGTAGCCTATGAGCCATCCCACTGCCAGCATTGATGGATGATTTTTATACAGCAGAATGGGACATGTCTCTGACCCAGGTGTCTGGTGCCACTGTTTTCAATGTGAATAATTGCTATTCAGCTTGTGATTTTTTTTTTTCTAAAAATGCTCTTTGATATTGACAGATAGACTACACTTACAGGCACTGATCTTAGACACTGCATCTGCTTATTGGCAGTTTTTTCGAACTCCATAGTTTATAGAGGTTACAGTTAACAGACAAGGACTTAGTAGGAAAACCAATCCTCATACACACTTGCAGTAACAGAGTGGTAGGTAATGCTTCCCTCTTCCTCCCCANGGGGGGCGGGTGGGGGGGGGGGGGGGGGGGGGGAGGTGCAGTCAAAATAAAGTCATACCAAAGGATAGTAATGAGTTACTTCAAAGAGCTTGTAAGGATCAGAGACCAGGCTCTAAAGGCACACACTGACTGTGCTAGCTGAAACAATGTCATGGCCTGAGCTGCCACACTGCTTTACGGTTAAAACTATTTATTTCATTCATATCTACTGAATCCTTACAACTCTGAGAGACAAGCTGCTAACACTCTGCCATCCTTCATCCTACACCAAGACACAGACACCGAACTGAGGACTAATATATTTTAACATTGGTCATTTGCAAATGTATAAATATCTGAAGATATTTCAATAGCAAAAGTTACTCTTGTAATGACTTCTGAAACTAATTTGAGAAAAAATAAACACAATTGTGTGTGTTTTTGTTTATGTTTTTTTCTTCTATCCCTAGAATAGGATCAGGTTTCATCAGTGGTATACAGCTAGTGACTTACCTAACAAGATAGCTAGATGGTGCTAAAACATACTTGTTGCAATGCAGTTTTACTGCTGGTTACAAGTTTTGAAATAGGGTGTTTTATCTCTGTGAATGCATGTAACTGCAATATTTATGTACACTTTCATCAAGTGAAAAAAATCCCGGTGACTCTGGAAAACTATTTTTTTTATTCCTATAGTAAAAATGAGGTATTTGATACACAGAAGTAAAGGGACCTTATTTTTCTTGAGTCACGAGTATATTAGCCACAAGAAAATCTGTCCTTTCTACAGTTTGCACACCACTGAAATATGGCTGTCTCTGGAGTGAAATGCAGCCATTTACCCATGGACCACATTATTGAGTAATTTAGATCTGAGGATAATGGAAATACAAGAATTATATCGACTGCATGTCATAAAAATCTGAAAATATATAATAAGCAAGTTCTGATTATTTTGTGATTAATAAATATGAATTATTTTTATTTTAAAAAAGTAATAACAATTAACAGATGGAAAATATAAACTCTCACCTTTCTTTAATCATATGCTTATTTAGGGGATAAGTGGAGAATGAGTTTGAAAGGAATCTCAGATTAACTACAGATGATTTTTTTTTTCAATAGTAAACATTCATTGCTGAAATTTTACCAACTAAGTAAACGTAAGTTTAATTTGTCTCCATTAGAGACTTTCTTAGGGAAGTTTGCTTAAAATGTAAATTATGTAATTAACCTGAAATTGAGAAATATTTGGAACAATCAAATTTTATTTGTGTACACTGCATTTCTGCTTGTCAGAAATATTCTTTGCTAAACACATAGTAATCTGCTCCTTATGGCCAGTAAATTAAATCAGTCTCATTACTTACATTACCTTCTGCTGCAAAGCTGCTCTACTGTAATGAATTAGGCTCATTTTCTTTCTCTAATATTTTCAAACATTTTTCTTTATAAACAACAGTTCCACACTGCTGTCATGTACAGCTCAACCTATTTTAGATGAGAGCTAGAGGTGTGAGAGGCAAGAGCAACTTGCTGCTCCTACGAAACCTGCCGAGCTTGACAGTGCAGAGTCCCACACGGTGGCCTCTGGTTGCAAATCATTCTCTGAGCGCTGTAGAAATGCTGTAATTTTTAGCAAGAACTTTTTTACCTGGTTGTCCTATTAACATTTTCAATAAGAAGCAAGTTTTTATTTGTCAGACTAGTGAGGAAATGCCCCCAAACCTGCAACAGTACCTTGCCTGACCTCTAATTCTGGAAATAAATATCTGTTCTCATAAGCAATATGTTTATACCAAAGTGACTTCTCTTCTATACCATTTCACCAAGATAGGGCTGTTGAAGATTGCTCCCAGAAGACTAGCTAAGCAATTTACAGATTGCTGTTATTTGCACAGGCAGTTTGATCAGTTTCTACACAACTCTGGGGGCAGAATACCTTGCAGAGATGGTCCTTTTCCTCTGTATTTTTGTGTTTTCAGACTTCTACTTGCCTGAAGTGCAGGGACTGTGTACTTCATTACAGAAACACTCTTGAATTCACTCCTCTGCTTTCCTCACAGGTGGTGTGGATCTGTGAGGCTGCTGCTACATCTCATTCAGTACAAGCACTACCATGACCTGGACCACTTGCTCAGTGTCAGCACAAGAGGCAGATAGGAAGAAAAGTACAGAGTACAACAAGCTGCCGAGGAAGGATTTGATATTGCTCTCTCTTAATAAGACAAGAAATTCCCTTTTTATTTATCTTGCTCTTCACACACATAGGTACCTGTGAAGATGAAAGAGCTTACAACCAACAGAGAAGACACAGCAATTTCTAAACCATCTAGTGAAGTACATTCTCTTTGGCAGTGGATAATAGCAAGTGTTTGAGAGGTAGATGCTAGTTGTACAAAAGTATGAAGCTTCTCCTGGTAAGAAGGAAAAGTGTGCTATGTTTCAGACTTTTCTTCATGTTGCAATTTCCCATACATATGCCTAAACCTTTACAGAATCACATTAAACTCTTCAAGTCTCTGGACATGTCCACACAGCCAGGTAGAGGCAGCTGCATGACAGGTTCACCTGTGCTCTGTGCCAGGATTGGATGAACCAGATCCAACCCAGAGACCTTTCAAACACACTTTATAACCTTGCTGTCTCTGTAGGGCTCATTAGCATCAATACAGCCTGGCTCCTGGACCAGAACAGCCTCCTGCCCAGCCAGACTGGACAATGGACAGAGCAGAGCATCTCAATTTGGCCAAAACAATAAATAAAGTTTCCTGTGCTTTTCCCTATGAAGCAGGCTTCATGGCTGCTAACAAATGTTACTTTCAGGACAGAAGGCCAGGCTAGCAAATAAAACCCAGAGAGCTGTTCAACTAGCTATCCATTCAATCACCTGAGTTTTGAGCAGAAGGGACTGGTAATACAGACAGAAATTTCTCCTTTCAGTTCCTGCAGAGATTTGGGCTCCAGGCTATGGATTTCAGAAGGTAATTTCCACAGGTGACAAAATGCTCTCCTTGTCAAAACAAGACTTTTCTTCTTTTTTTTTTTTTTTTTCCACAGATGATTAGCTGGCAATTTGGCTAGCAGATGCTGAGAGATAGGATCTCACAGATCAGCAAATCCTCCTGCCTTAGCCCCAATCCACACCTGTTTTACTATCATCACGATGAGTGCTGAACCTGAATGCGATTAAATTTAAATACCTCCCTCAGGTGTTTATCAAAAAAAAAAAATACACAACAATTTTGGAGAAGTAGTGCTCTGGCTCAGAAAGGGGCAAATTGAGCTGTAGGAAAACAGCATCTTGGCTTTTTAAAAGTTCATTTGTTCCTGCTGTTTATACTCTACCTGAAGCCATATCACCCTGGGTTTCTGACATCTCAGTTGGTGATTTTTTAAAAGATTATGAAATTGGACGGAATATAAGCTGTAACTTTTGTTCTTTCATATGCGCTTGCCCCTAGCTAGAAAGGAAGGACACAAGCCCTGTTGCCCTTTAGAAAATAAGCAGCAAATAGGACTCCTGTTTTCTAAACGTTTACATAGATATCAAGTTGTTTTCCAATGGAAGGCTTATTTTGGAAAGGCTTCCAATTAAAGGCTTATTTTGGAAAGAACCAAAATCAGTTTTCTTCCACAGCTACTAATATTTTATTCTGACTTTTGAATTGCAGTTCCACTGAAAATGTCTGTTACTCAATAGCATCCAAATTTAAACTATCCAAAGATTGCTGAAAGTGAGCTGTTCTTGTTTAGGTTAGTGCTCTACACAGTAAAATGTTTGTTTTGTGTTTTATTTACTGGCTTGGCTTTCTCTATATCTATTTCAGAGAAGCATATGGACTTGGAAGCCATATCTTAGCTCCCAGATCCTAGCAGCGCACTTAACAAAAGTAGTTCAGTTCCTTGACATGTTGTTAACATGGTGTCATTTATTATTAAAGTAACTTAAAGCTATTCTGTATTTATATTAAGCAATGAATGCGTGATGATCATGTTTCATTCTGGATCAATTTTGTTTACCTGAAAACCTTGTCTGTATTAATGAAAATGGAATGAAAAGGGAATGAAAAGGATTGGGGAAAGTTTCAGAAGTTTAAGAGCTCAGAAACACTGTGTTTTTTATTTATTTATGTATTTATTTATTTTTATTTTCTCGAAAGCAAAATATAACAAGTTCTCCTCTGCTCTCCTGATTTCATTATGGTGATATCAGTGGAGTTACAGTGGTATTAGATTGAAGTAACCAAGTGGTGAATTAGGTCCTGTACCTTTCATTACAACAACATAAAGCCGATGTGATGTTCATATGGCTCTCTGATAACATGATCACTGAAAGAGAAAATATATTCATTCTAGTCGTTTAAAAATATCTAACTAGAGCAAAAGCAGTGCCATATTTACTTCCCATCAGTGGCATCTATTTCAAATACTTTGTATTTGAAAAATATAAAATGAAGTTTGTGAAACTGCCATCACAGTGATCTCACTGCTCTGCTGCATGATTTTTCTTTTCAATGTTTTCAGATGACACTGTACCACATTAGCTTAGGGCACACCATGAAAGAATGCTTTAATCAGAATAATGTGGTCAGCTTTTAGGTCAGCTTGGTGGTTGACTCATGTTCACGTGCAAATTCATTTGCACCTCCAAATATGCCCACATGCACAGATGAATTCTCCTGCTTTATCAGGAATCACATACAAACTTGTATAACAAATGTTGGTGAAGACCCCTGTCACCAAACCTCAGACCATCTAGTCAGTCCTTATCCTTCATTCTTGCTCTCAGCTTATTAGGTCCCATGGATTTGGTTTGGGCTTGTGACAAGGTTTTGGTAGTGAGGGGTGTGCTGCAAGGGTGGCCTCTGTGAGCAGAGCCCAGGAGCTGCCCCATGTCAGAAAAGAGCCAGCTCCAGCTGGCTCCAAAAGGGACCCGCCGCTGGCCAGAGCCCAGGCAGTGAGCGACGCTGGGTGGGCCTCTGGGAGAGCAGAGCTAAGGAAGGGAACAAACTGCTGTGCCACAGCAGCTGGGAGAGAGG
>VXAA01001606.1:65409-107552 GCA_013399115.1 Anseranas semipalmata
GAGCCTTCTCTTCTCCAAGCTAAACAAGCCCAGTTCCCTCAACCTTTCTTCATAGGAGAGGTGTTCCAGCCCTCTGATCATCTTAGTGGCCCTCCTCTGGACCCGTTCCAAGAGCTCCACATCCTTCTTGTGCTGGGGGCCCCAGGCCTGCACGCAGTATTCCAGGTGGGGTCTCACCAGAGCAGAGTAGAGGGGGACAATCACCTCCCTCTCCCTGCTGGCCACCCCTTTTTTAATGCAGCCCAGGACGTAGTTGGCCTTCCGGGCCGCAAGCACGCACTGCCAGCTCATGTCCAGCTTCTTGTCCAGCAAATTTACAGTGCTTTTTCACAGAAACTACAGATTCTTGTGAGGATCAGAGCTAGTTTAATTATTTCTGAATTCAGTCTTAAGAGAAGTTATTCCATAGCAACATTTGGTGAATAATGTATTTGGATGAAGGCTGCTTAACCAGCTCTAAGAATGTATTATGTTTGAAACTGCATGTGAATATACGCTATAAGAAGCTGAAGTACTAGAAGCAGTTCATGGACAATTCACAGCAAGCAATCAGTTATTAAGCCACATGACAGCAAGGCATATTATCACAATAACATCACTGCAATGCAAAAGGTGATTTTCTAAAGACATTGTGAAAATCTCTTTATCTATAACTACACCACTTTGGTTGTCAACTTTAAAATAATGATCTTACCAAAAATAAAATAACATAACATAAAATAACATAAAATAAAACAAAACAAAACAAAATAAACAAAATGTACTGGTGGGAAAAATTGTCCTGAGTCAGCTGTTTGAATCCTAACACTCTGGTATGAGATCTAACAATTTAAGCATTGAAAGCTTAAGATCTTTCATCCTACTCAGTGGAAAACAAAGTTCATCACCAAGCTAAAATATAGAATTATATTTAGTTAATGCCTCAGAGATGACTGAGGAAAATATGCTGCATATTCAGTGGTTTTAAATTTTCTGTACTTTGTGTCAGTAACTTTTTGCCCAGAGTATGTGGGTATCAGGAGAAGGTCAGCTCTGGAGGCTTTCCTACTATTAGCATTAATATATAACACTTTCTTCTTAGAATTCACCTCTCAAAATAAGGAAGGCATTGAACAAATATTTCCCACAATAAGGTGACTTATGGGAAGATATGCAACACTCTGAATTAGTGACTCATTTTAGATTAATTACAAGCTGAGTACAGAGTATTCAAACAAGATGCAGTGATCCATAAAGACAACACAACCAGTCTTGGTGATTTAGCTGCTGCAGCCGAATAACAGAAGTATGATCTCAACTTGAAAACTAGAAACATACAAAGAAAGAGAAAAGGCCAGATTTTGGTTGGTGTTTACATGCACATGCATCCTGGAACTGCTGGAGTCAAAGGCTTTCGCTCTCCTCTTTCTGGTAAGTATGAGAACAGAGATAATTACCTGAGTAGATGACTCAAAAATGCAATGATGAAAGTGAAGAAAGTCCCAATGGTATTCAGCAGAATGATACAGAGAGCTGAGAAGCCACCTTGAATTCTGTGATATGGTTCATTTTTGGAGTACAAAAGTAAAAACTAAAATAAGGCAAAGTATAAGGAAAAGTAATGAAAGAAGGGAACATCAATTCTCCCAGGTGTAATCTGAGAATCATCCAAGGGTTCTCAGTTTTGCTTAGAACAGCAGTTTTGAGCTAGAGATGTTCACACAGGTGAAGATGTTCAAACACAAGGTAAATCAAAGACTGCTAAGAGTCTTGTCCCTTAACCTGGTAATTCACACAGGCTTTTCTCTACAGCAAGCAAGAAAGGCAATGTATCTCTGAAAACTTCTAGAGGGTCAGCCTGAGATTTTAACCTTTTCCCACTGACTCTGGAAAGCAAATCAAGTAACCCTCATGTCAATGAGACGCAGTAGGAAGAGGGACTGGAAAGGAGAAAATTTAATAGATGTCTATTTGTTCATTACATTTCCTAAATACTGAAATTTCTTTTGAGAGAATGTGCTTTGGAGATGACTTTTGGAACAATTGCAGGCTGGTTGTAATATGTGCCAGGAAACTGGGAACCTAAGATCTTAGCTTTTCACAGCTTCAGGGATTTTGAGCCAAGAGATACTATATCTCAGCATAATCTCTTTCAGGGGATAATTCTGGGAAAATTACTCTCCATTCCTTCCACAAGAAAAATGTTAAAGGTCAAGTGAATGTTTAAATTAAAAAAAAAAAAAAAAAAAGGAATGAAAAAGGAGACTGGTTGATGCTGTAGTGCAAACATGACTTAGAGATCAAAGAAAATTTTTAGATTAGTTTTTAGATTACTTTTCTCCGTTCTTATCAAATTTAGCTGAGAGATAAGTACCTAATTATTCAGCAGAGACAGTAATGTTGCTGTACATCTCCAATAACACTCCTTTAGATTCCTAGGGGAAACTCCTGGTACCTCTATCAGAAGAAACATGTTTTCTTTGTCCATTGACACTCAAATTGCGCATATATGGCATGTTAGGGGACTGAACCTCTGTTAGTTGAACACCTGTATAAAAGTTTGTAATGTACTTCTTATGATCTATCAAAGGGGGTCAACAAATATCTATTCACAATAGTTACACATCTTTCTTGGGGGGATTCAGAAGTTCATCAGAAAAAGTTTATTTCTTGCAATTCTGATGGGGAGACTTAATTTTAATAGATAGGCCCATATTGTCTTCTTTAAGAAGATAAATAAATCCAGAAATATCTACTTTTTTCTGTTGTTGTTTCTCAGGGTACATGTATTTCAAATCATTTTAGTCTTAAACATACATCTTACACATGCAGTGTTTGAATAATTTCCACATCACTGTTTGCATATGTAAACAGCTACATTTTATTTCCTCTCTTTATTTCTTATCTTAATCCTAAGTAATGAAAATATTTGAATGATAATCTCTATTTTGGAAGGGAAATAACTAGTGTAAACACATAAAAGAACAGGAAAGTTTGAAGGACTAACAGGGCTGAGAATAAGAACCAAAGAACATTAGAAGAAAGAAAAAAGTAAATTAAGAGCAATCTTAAAGGAGACAGGGAAAAATGAGAAAGAAACTAGAAAGACAGCAGTCTGTAAAATAAAAATGGGATGGCATGTGGGGTAAGAGAAAAGTGACAGGGGAAAATATAGGAAAGGACAACAAAGCAGAACTGACTGAAGTAGGTTGTGAAAGGAAAACTTCAAAAGTCTCAAGGTCTCAGCATGTGGCTTTTTTTTTTTTCCAACACTTTCACAAAGAAAGGAAGAAATTTTGTTTGTAATGTTGTCACAAAAGTAAAAGTATAAATCTGCCAAAACAAATAAGCTGTCTTAGATTGTGTGCTTATTAGAATAAAGTAAATATGGAAATGGACACAGCTTGATTTCATTAGTAGGCATGTGCAATAACAACAACAACAACAGCAACAAAACCAGTCAGGATTTTAAGAGGAAATGTTAAAAAACATTTTTAATTGTTTATTTGTTTTGTTTGTTTGGTTGTTTTTTTTTGTGTTTTGTTTTGTTTTGTTTTCTTTTAATAAAAAGGGTAGACTCCAAAAGTAAGGGAAAAAAAAAATAAAAGAAAATACAAAGTTAGGAAAAAATGAAATGCAAACATGACACTGAGAGGGAAAGAAGGGGTAGAAGAGGATAGGAAATCTAGTCTAATCACCTAGCAACTCATTTTTTAATTTATGAATTCTCTCATCCATCTTAATCTCATCACAATATCACATCTGAGTGCCTAAAGGCCAGAAATGGTTTAATTTAACCTCTCCTCCCCAACAGGCAACAGGGGAATGATGATATCAATTCATTATTCCTGTTCAACAGTTTGCTTCTGTTTTTTCTATGATAGCAAAAAAAATATATATATATATGATCTGCAATGGAGCATTCAGTGTGCAGTTCCCAATTCAGCAATATCTGCTTTTGGCACTACTGCCTTTGGAAAGGTGCACCGTGGCCCTGGACTGTTTACCTGCAGTGCACAGTGAAAGGATAACAAAAAGCATACCAAAGTAGATAGCATGGATTTGAGTGACTTCCCTTCCTTTCTCTCCCTTCTCAAGAGCCCATATAAATCACACTGTGGCTACCATCCATACAAGTGCTCTGCCTTCTGATGAGAAAACGTCCAGGTTCTTTTCCGTCTTAGCTTGCCCAATAGTTGACATTCATTATGATTACTTTGGCCAATGTAAAGTTCTTTTGAGTCACTGCAAAGGCATAGGCACTAGGAAAATGAAATGGCAGTTTGCAAACTATGAAGTATTCAGCCAGAAGATGGTATTAACTTGTAGCTATTAGCTAATATGTTTTAAACTCAAAGATAGTATTCAAGTCAAAGACAGCTGCACATTCTTTCTGAAAGAGATTTGTTTTGATTGTTTGTTTGTTTGTTTTGCTTCACTTTGTTTTTATTTATTTATTTATTTTCATTCTATTTTATTTATTTATTTAACTCTAGCCACTAAGAGCCATGTTTCTGTGAAAGGTTTGTCTGACCAGTTCATGAGAAGCATTATTTATACACCTAACTAAGCTCCAATGACCTCCATACAGATGTCCTCAAACAAGAAACAAACAGGATAAGGAGTATTGAGGAGAAAAGGGATTATCTTTAAAAGTATTTCATAACACTGAAGAAATTGTCCTTGTGATATTAATGAAAAGAAAGCTTAACATTACTATAGGGAAGACAATAAATAAATAGAGATAAAAATAATCCCAGGTTATAATCCTGTTATAAACTCTTCCAGAATGTAGAACTTTTCGCTAGACCTTGCAGGAAGGTGGGAAGTTGTATTTCAAGAAAAAAAAAAAATGAATTGTACAGCATGGCATGTTCATTGATACCTATTTTACTTTTGAGATTATCCAAAATTAATCAGAAAAAAAGTGGCAGCATGGTACTGTCAGATGGAAACAAGATCAAAGTCTTGAAGACCACTGTTAGAAAACTGACAATTGAAAAAAAAAAACAGAGCTTTAGTGCCATTTATATGAACATCTGTTCCGGGTTCCCTGGAGCTGGCAGTGCTGCCTGGTGTATCTCTGCAGACAGGCTCTTAGCAACATGGAGGACACCAAAATATCAGGAAAAAAAAAAAAAAAAAAGACCCCATGGTTAGCAGAAGAGAGGTATCAAGATTTTAGGTATTGTAGTTCATATCTACCACTCAGCTGCTGATTTGGTCAGGCACAACCTGTGATTAACCTAGGCAAAAAGAAAGATGTGACAGAGCAGACCAACACTTGAAAGCCAGAATGGCTGTGGCAACTCTGCCTTCTGTTTCATATGCTGGCCAACTGGCCAGGAGAAATTTGCTAGCTCCACAAAGATGCTATAGAGATTGCAATCAGAAGCCCATTCATTTTTGCACAACAAAATACTGCTGTTCCTAAAAAAAAAAAAAAAATTGGATGAGAGAGGGCTTGATNGCAAGCATCATGACACTAAAAAGATTAAAAAGTTGGATGAGAGAGGGCTTGATTTTCATGTCCTGGTTTGGGCTTGGTTTTCATTTCATTAGGAACAGCTGCACTAATTACCTTTTCTGTCATCCTTACAGTGATCTTAGTGTTGTCTACATTTGGTGTAACTTGCAAAATTCCAGGAGAAATGTACTAGTCTTATCTACTTATCTACTAAGTCTTATTTTCAATCAACTTATAAAAACACTTCTTAGGCAATGAAATCTCAACAAAGATGTTTTTTGTTTGGTTGGGTTGGGTTTGGATTTTTTGTTGTTTTGTTTTTATTTTCATTTTGTTTTTAATTATACCTTTATATATTTACTCAAAAATAGTCATTACTAAAACATTAATCAGATTTACTTTCTTTCTGGTGTGAACTAGATACAGACACAATAGTGCTACAATTTGGTGCATGACATTTTGTTGTAAAATAATAATCAGAAAGCTTTTTTTAAATATACAAAGAAGAAGAAGAAGAAGAAGAAGAAGAAGAAGAAGAAGAAGAAGAAGAAGAAGATTAGATCTGCAGAGAACACAGATAATTATTTTAGGAAGGGAAAGGTTGAAATCTAAATACCAGGGCAAGATCAGAAAATAAATGGAAAACAGCAACTTCTGTGGAAGAAGACATGAAAATAATTGAAGCTTGGGATGGAAAGGGAAAGAACAAAGCTAATATTTTATTTACTGATTCGTTCATCTAAAATTCTAATTTATGTATCCATCTATCCCAGTCTATGCTGTGTATAACAAAACTCTCATCAATACAATATAAAGACATCAAGTGCTTGAGTTTTGTCCCCCTCTGCCCTGGAGGCACTGAAGGATATTTTATTAATCATTGTTCCTGCTTCACATCTGTCCCTCCTGAAGGTGAGAAGACAGTGACAAAGCTAAGCAGAGGTCAGTATTTTCATATGTGGCTCTAATCCATTTGTCTTTAGACTGCCACCAGAAATGGGTTTGGAAACACCTACAGGGAAGTGAACTCTATGGGGAAATGAATTTTACCAGACCCTCCTGATCAAGTTAATTAGTAAATAGATAAATAATCCCTCATTTCTTTCAGGAAGCTTTCTTGTCATGCCAAATGGAGAAAGGGCCCAAAGAGCTGTCACTGTGTGGCTCTTCTGATCTTGGTCCGTGTTGGTAGGGTGTGCAGAAGGAGCAGATGCCCCATCGCTTGCTGTGGAGCAGGGCTGCACTGTGATGTGACCATGGTGGTTTCCATCTGCTTCCCTGCAAAACTTCACAGACAGGGCTCTCAGGGGACTTCTGGGCCCCTGTTGATGCAGCACGCACAGTACTGAGCAAAAGAAAAATCGTGTGGTTCTGGACATGATGAGAGTCCGAGTCTTATGGTACACTGTACGGGTCCTCCAAACACTGTGTCAATGAATTTAATCATTCACCTTCCCTGATATGAAATTTGACCCCACTGATTATGCATGTTAATAATTGCTTCATATGGGACAGTACAGTCATTCAGGCCTCCTATTGGTATTAACACATATTGCTTTGTAAACAATATTTTAAAGTTTACTTTAAAAGGTTATATTCACCATTTATCTAGTAATTTTAAATAGTGATTTCAAAACATTTTATAAAGGTATTAATCCTGTTTTTCAACCACTGAAGCTGATACACTCCAAGACTCAGTGAATCACCCTCTTCATTAATTTAATAGATTGGACCGAAGCTCTCACCATAGTGATTTATAATCTAGCATTATCTAAATTTCTGCTGAGAGGATACACGGTTTAAAAATACTACAGCTGAGCTGAAAACCTCAGAGTACAGTCATCTAACACATTATTTCATAAAACATGACAGGATTTGTTGAAGAACATATTTCATCAACCACATGTGAAACTTCATAGAAACATAAAGTATTAAAAGAGCCTTAGAAACAACTCACACCTACTCAAAGCAACAGCAAATCATGTAAAAAGACAGATTTGTGATCAGAACAGTCAAATCAACAAGAAGATTTTCTGCAGTGGACATGTAGATCCACATGTTTACATCCATTTACACTGTAATCACCAACTTACAAAAACACTTAAAAAAATGAAAGAAAGAAAAAGAAAAATCAATATAAAATATGCTTTGAACAAAAGAATCAGATTTAAACAGATTTAACTGTCAAGTTGTTATATAAATACTGGAATCTTAACACAAATAAACCTGACTCAGACTATAATTACAATTACATTAATCAGTTCTATGTCTCCGTATCATAAGTTTCCCCCTGGTTATCTTCTAACTAGTTTTGCATGCTTAGAAGCACATTCTGGTTGTATGTCACACCAGTTACGTCTTATACAGCATGTGTTTCACCCAATTTTAAGCTTCTTGGGTGAAAGATCCTTTAGCTGAGAACGGATATTTGTGAGTTCTGTAAATTTTGTCTCTGTTTTAGTCCCATTTTCTTTCATTCAAATGTATCGTAAATCTGGCAGTCTTAAACTGAGAATCTGAAATCACAACACATCTTGTACTTGATTTGTTATTTAAGTGCATTGTTTCCTTTCAGTGCATTCTTCTTCTTCTCTATTAAATCGAATTGTGAGAGAGCAAGAGTGGTATATAAAAAATAAAAAGCAAAAGGTAAAAATGCGTATTATTTCAGATGTTATGAAATGTTAAGGAGATTTAATCATGGAAATCCCTGTGAGATTAAAATATTTGACTGAGAACAAAGATGGTGAAACCATAAATGCATAAAATCTTTCTTCTCAATCTATAACTTGAGAGTGTTCCTCTTAAGCTGTAATATAAGGCTTAGAGAGTTGCATTTTCCAAATAGCACATAAAATGCTGGCAAAGCATCCTGAACATCAGTTTCAGCTATGAATTGACTAAAAGCAGGATAATAGAGTGTATTGAAGGATATGCTGCAGCTACTAGTAAAGATACTGAAACCTTCACAGCATCTTTACTTTGAGAAGTTGACAGCGTCAAGAGAATTTGAGCTACAAAACTGGAAAGATACAGGATCAGGAAAGAAATGATGGATTTAATGACAGTTAGGTCATCTATCAATGGATCCCTGAAACTATCTACATAGCATTGTATCTTCCTGGTGTGTTTCCACAGAGAAGTAATTAATTGGACTGAGGTTACCACAGATAGTACCAGAGGAAAAAAGAAAACTGCAAAGTAAAGAAGGTACAGATGTGAACTATCCCAGTCACTGATATGTACCGTGCTGTTCTCTCTACAGTGCCCTGCTGATAAGTGCTGGGTGTAATCCATAAGAAAGGAAGAGAAGTCACAGAAGAGATCACCAGTGATCCTAGAAGCAGCCATGGGACCATCCCAGTTATTCTGAGCTTGATTTGCAGCAACAACCGTTGTATGACATTGATTATTTTAACACAGTAGAGGACATAGAGCCAGGTAATGAACCACAAACTGGCATGGTTTGTAAATAGCCATACAGCACCAAAAGCTTTGTACACAGAAGCCAACTGAAGCACATAAAGACTGTGAATGTGCATCAGTATGGTCACCTGCAAGATAAATCTTGATATGGTCAGGAAGATCGGGATCATATCAACAGCAGAGATTATTATTATTATTATTATTATTATTATTATTATTATTATTTGCTCTCGATCCAGTTAATGCTATTAACAGCTGTAATAAATCCATTTCCCATAAATCCAACAACAACTACATATACAACTACACATACAACAACAACAAGCTACAATACACATTGAAATGATGAGAACTGGTGACAACATCCTGCTGCTTTGGTCACCTCTGCCTGATTAACTTGTGAAGCTGTACAAAAGAGCAGACCAGATGGTATATGACTAGCGCCAGCCCCAGTCTGCTCACCTGATATATAGGAACAACATCTGAAAATGATAATAGAAAATGCTTGTTGGTGTTGTTCCTGGGCTTGCAAATCAGAGAAGTATTTAATAATTAATTCTAAATTTTTACGTGCAAAAGATTTGCCTACATTTTTTTTTACGTTTTTTTACCTAGAATGACAGAAGGCTTAGGGCTCTGTCGTTAGGACTGTACCTGACAAAGTGGAAGAGGATGTATCAAGCAATCCAACACAGCCAGCAGCTTGTCAGGAGATAACAAGAAGTCTTATATTGTAACTATTATCTTTCATATTGCTTTGAAGGTCTGTCAGCTATGTCAACACCAGTTAATCACAGCCATTTTAACATGGTGAAGATTGTACAGGCTCGTGCTATTGTAGGGGAACACCCCAGGCAAAGAAGTTGTATCTGCCCGAGGGTTATTTATTGCTTCATATAGTTGGCCACTTCTGATGTGTTTGCTCTTATGATGGTCACGTATATGGGATCAAAATATGACAGTGATTTGTTGTATAATGGGGAGAGTGGTGACAGCAGGATAGTGAAGCAAAGCAGTCCATGTAGTCCATCAAGCAGAACCCTGATAAAAGTCTCACCTTCCCCAGCTACTTTCACTGTCACAGACTCTATCCAACCTGCATTCCACAGCAAAGTTTCTTCTGCAGATTGCAGATCTAGACCTCTTTTGCTTTATGGAGTGAAAGCCTGTCATCCATCTTCATATGTGTGTTATATTTGGCTAGATGTGGTAATGAGCATAGCAGTCCATAAAGATGGGTGGGGCCCATGAATCTACACAGTGCGTTATTGTTAACTTATAAAGAAATATGTCTAGATGTATGGAACATTTTTTCTTCATCTTCTCAGCCACAACCCCATTAATTTAATCTATGAATGTAATATTGGTACATTAATATTGTAAATAAATTCTTTCTTGCATTAGAGAAATATGAAAGAAGAAGTGAAGACTGACAACAGGGTAGGAAGCATCTGAGATCATTTGGCTAGTGTAGTGGAAAAATACTGAGAGTTCTTAGGTAGTAAAGTATTTATCTTTTTTTTTTTTTTTTTTCTGGGAAGGTTGACATATACTTCTGGAGTCTATTTGTCAATGGAGTACAATGGTTCAAAGTGAAAGGCAGACTAAGCTTCTTTATGCGGTAAAACCTGACAATTGGATTTACTATTTACTGTTATATCTTAGCTTCAAGTTTTTGTTGAGTTGTTCAGCAAAGAAATAGCTAACTTAAATTGGTACAAGTGCATTTCTTCATCAACTTATTGAAATGAAAATCACTGTAACGTTTTTTTCTGTCAATACTTCAGTCATGTTCGATTTACATTTCCATTGAGGTCCATTGAGTAATCGCAAGGACTGGAAGCTTTTTCCTTAAAAAGTAAGCATATTTTTTTCATCATAACAACATAAATTTAAAAATAAAAAATAAAAAAAGCAATTTTGAGACACTTTTACAAAATATCATATAGGACTTCTAAATTTCAAAAAGCCCAAGGGGGAAAATAATAAAACAAAACAAAGAATACATTGGCATGTTTACTTTTTCTATCATGTACTTCACAAGAAGTATTTCAAAATAGTGGTAAAGTCACATCTTACAAAGGTAAAAAGAAAAAGAGAAAGAAAGTGTAACCTGACGCCTACAGTGTATTTTGAAGTTACATGCATAAAGCTTCCTGTACACAGAATATACATTACATAATTACAGTAATCAGTTACCTTAAAAATGTAGTCATTAAGTTACTCAAGGGAACATGACAATAACACTTTATTTTATGCACTTATAAAAAAACAGCACTGTAATTATGAAGTAGAAGAAATTGCGTTGGAAGATACAGTCTAGAAAACTGCAGGACTGAAATTAATTCTGAACTATTCCAGAAAAGAGTTACAAAATTCTACTCTGTCTTCATATCCACCATAAAAAAAAAAAAAAAGAATTTTAAAGAAAAACAAATCTAATCTCTATCTACCCATTTAATTTTTCTCTGAGCAAGGCCAAAAATGGGAATAACTACTTGACAGAGAAGTTGCCTTGAGGATTCCCACCAGCAAAGAAGACATCACGCAATCTGTGCACCCTGGTAGCTTTTAAGTTTATGACTCAGGTAAATCAGGTAGCCTGTCTCTCAGTATTTTGTTACTGAGCTATACCTAATGTTCTCTGTTCCTAGGTATGGCTTACATATAGATATTTTTTTTCTTTTTTTTTTCTTTTTTTTTTTTTTCTTGTTTGTTTGTTTGTTTGTTTTTTGTCTCCTAGTAGGTCAAGCGTTTCCTGAGGGAATGTACTGGTACTACAGTCTTCAGGGGCTCTCCAGAGGATCATGAGTCTGCTCATGGATGCTGATGACATACCTGCAAGCACCATGATGCAAAAGACCAGTTTATGGATAACAGCAACCAGGACTTGACCATTCCTGATGCTGGCCCCAGACAGCGTGAGGAAGTTGACCACTGGAGATAATCATAGTCTCACCTCCCAGTATGCAGCTCCCTGAATTCTCTTATTCCCCCTTTTGCCTTTTCCTAACCTTGCAGTTACTTGCAACATGTTTTTGCAGAAAGCTGAGGGTGGTGGCAGTATGAGCACCTTATGTAAGTGAGCCATGGCTGCAGGACATGTATACTGCAGATAAGACATGCTGGAAGGTTTTTAAGGAGTACAGCAAAAAATTGTGGTTTAGGTTTTGTGCCCAATGTACACATCTGTGGTGACAGTGTAAAATGAGACAGGAATGGCATGGCTCATAACGGATCACTGTGTAAATATGAATAGGATCCTGCAGTATGAGGACCTTATCTGAGGAAATCCTTGAGAATAACCTCAGGAAGATGTAGACGTGACCTCATGGATTATCCTCACAGCAGTGGAAAGACAAAAAGACTACAAGGATGTTGAGGTTGTTTTCTCTCAATTCTAACATGTCAAAAATCCTAAATTTATAACAGTGATATACAAATATTCAGACTTGGAAGCAAATGGAGTCTAAAGTCCTGAAGGATGCTGTATGTCCAGAACTTCATGCCGTGGTCACAAAAGTTTCTGTTCTCAAATAGTATTTTATATAATGAAGAATTCTCAGCTTCATCTATTTCTATTAGGAAAAAAATATGATGAAAATAAAGGTGATTATTCCAAATATTTAGAAATTAACTAATACTGGGATTTTAAGTTTCCTTGATTTCTCAATTGTCAGGATATGTCAATATATTCTTAGCAACAAAACTAGAGATCAAAATTTTAAAGACACCTACATAAGCACATGTCATTAGATATATGAAGTCAGACATACAGATTCACTTTGGTGTGATGTGACCAGCAGCAACCTGGATGAAATGTAAACTGCAATAAAGGAAAGGAGGTACTCTGTGAAGGAAAGACAAAGAGCTTGCAGATCTCAGGTAGGGTTGCCACATTGATGCTCTTTTGTAGACTTCTTTTTGATCTACAGAGTGAACAGTCACCATCACAACAGGTTTAGTTGGCAGAGGAGACACAAGAGACCCTGCAATATGTCAGAGTTCCTTAACTTCATCCTCTGGGAGAGCATTTGGGTGAATTTATAAAAGTGGCTGAGCCACAGAGTGAAGCAGCAATTCTTAAAAATAATCATAGGACAATATTAGCATGACACAAATAGTAAATTCTGGAGAGAAGTGTCTGAATTTATGCAGCAAAACTCATTGTA
This sequence comes from Anseranas semipalmata, assembly GCA_013399115.1. Lineage (NCBI taxonomy): Eukaryota > Metazoa > Chordata > Aves > Anseriformes > Anseranatidae > Anseranas > Anseranas semipalmata. The sequence continues at coordinate 78,454 of VXAA01001606.1, forward strand.
CTTAGAGAAGACAAGTTCAGTTCACTGGGTAACAGCTTTTCTCTTTTGATTCATGCATTCTTATTAACAACTGTGATAAATACACTTCCTACAATTCTTACAATCATTTTAATTGTTGAAGTAGTTAGAAAGATTATTAAAGCACAGCAGACAGTTTCTGGCTCTTGTAAAACACTGCCCATTCTGCTCATTCAGAAAGGCATGAAGCACTAATTAACTGGTATCTGGTTAATCTTTCAGCCTTTTACTGTGTGCAAGAAGCGTATGAATATGATACTGGAAGATTTATTTCTTGTATTGTTCAGGAAGATGTAAATCTTGGAAATGTCGCTGATGAACCATCCAACTACAACCACTGTTTCCAGTTTTTAGTGAGAAGTAATTGTCTATGGCTGGTTTGAGGATAGGAAAAATTAGAACAGAATCGTAGAATCATTTATGTTGGAAAAGACCTCCAAGATCATCAAGTCCAACCATTAACCTAACACTGCCAAGTCTACCATAAATCATGTCCCTAAGCACCACATCTGAACAACTTTTGAATACCTCCAGGGATGGTGACTCAACCAGTTCCCTGGGCAGATTGTTTCAATACAACACTTTCAGTGAAGAAATTTTTCCTAATATCCAACCTAAACCTCCTCTGGCACAACTTAAACCATGTTTAAAGGGCTTGGCTTTTTTGCATAAAGTTCTTGCTGCTGTCTTTTGAAATAAGATATTTGATTTTGGTGTGACATGACAGGTGCTCAAACTGCTGCCACCCTTCCGTATCCTTACTCATCTCTCTGCATGCTAACAGACATGCTTTTTGCTTTTTCATGCCCTCATCTATACGAATCTAAATCTTGATCAAATTTCAAAATGTAAAGCTTTCTAATGTGATATTCTAATGTGATAGCTCCAGCACATTTGGGAAAAACAAACAAGCAAACAAACCAAACCAAACCAAAACAAACAAACAAAAACTTAGAGATGAACATCTACAAAGTCCATGCAGTTGATCTCCCTTCTAACATGAGAACCAGGGTTCCCATCTCATGGAGATATGGACATGTACAGGTTGGTCCATGATTCAGAGTGAAATCAAGGTGGGGTTAGGGTACTTATCTGAACACGAATGTGGGGAAGCAGTCCCAAGGCTGTCTGTTAATTTAGATATAACCTTAAAAGTCTATTCTTGCAACAGCAGAGCTGGCCATATTTTCTTTTATAATAGGGTTTGGATGTCTAGCACAGGTATAGATGTTTGTATCTGAAGTGTAGGTCTGGTAAGTTTAGTGAGATAAATCTCATCTTTCATGGTCATTTTCTCCAGCAGCTGGACCAGCAGATAAATATAGAAGTATAAACCTGATATTTTCAAAAAACAACTATTGTACAATGGCTTTTATGTGACCATTTTTTTGTGGGGTACTCCTGTGAAAACTACTACTAAAATGTGTTGGACTGTCCAGTTAGTTTTTGTCTACTGTGTGAGACTGGAGACATCAAGCATACAGCAAGAAAAAATGAGTGTGCATGAGGTCCACTAGATGTCGTCATTTTGTTTGATGTTCCTCAAGTAATTCTTAAACGTTTTTCAAACTCAGACTGTTACAGTGAAAACAGAACTTGGGCCAGGGTTTGGATCGATTAAGATCATGCTTCAGAAGGACAGATCTCATCTATTCACATGGTTAATGTACTAATGTGAATCATAAATCTAGCTTTTCTTATTATTTCTCAGTCATTATGATTGGAAGTCATGATCTGGAATCATTAACTTCTCTTTTTGCAGTCTTCACAGTCTGCTCTGCTTCTGACATGCTAGAAGTGCTCCAGATCACCAACATAACTGTACTACTGGAATCCTGCTGTCTCCCCCTTGTCTTCTGTCTAAAAGCAAAAGAATATCCAACTGTAATCCTAGAATTTCATTTTAGAACTGTACCTGGAGAGAAAAATCTTGGAAGAATTTCAACTTGTTCCCTACCTCCTAGTGACATTACAATGTCGCATTTAACATGTGCCAACCATTTGCTGATTGTCAGTGTTTTATTATACCACAACTAAATTAAGAGATTTGCAAAACAGTCCAAAAAAGTCAAGAATGTATACTACCATGATAGTAAACATTCCATTTCCTAATAGAGAAAGAGATGAGAATAACTTATTATTGTTGGCTCATATTTTGTGATGAAAAAATAAAGGAAAACAAGATTTATTTCAGTTTGGAGGAAGGACGCCACTTCTCAAAGAATCATAATAAATTTAATTCCAGTGGAGTAAGTGGCTACTAGATCCTTATAACATTTGTTCACCCTTAAATCATGAGCTTTTTAACAAATAAGCTTTTTACAGCCTGTAATGAATTGCACACAACATTTATAACGCAGGCATAAGACAATGAATTACTTACTACTAAGATCCCTATAGCAAAATAATTTGAAGAATAAGAATAAGAATAAGAATAAGAATAAAGCACAGGAGAATACTTCTTGTGTAGGATGAAGAAATAAGCCAACAAAACTTGCAATAAAAATTGTATAGGTAAGCCATCAACATCTGGGTTTAGACACTTGCCCAGAAACTCAGCATTCCTGGCTCCATTACTGTAAACCTGGTTGTTTGTGCCCATGACACTGTGTAAAATGGTTCATCAAGTGTTCCTCATGTATTTGACAAGATACAGAAGGCTTGTGAACCTTAATAAAATATCCTGCATCTGGTAAACAACAATAAATCATGCTGCCATTTAACACATTGCTGACTTTATATTTCACAAAGAAATAATGCTGCAAAATATCTCAAAAATACATGTGAAAGGGTGATAATCTCTTTTACCATTAATTTGCAAGCTGTCATGCTGCTGTCATTATTGAACTGGAGATAACATACTATTAATTTCAGTACAATACAATTTGTTTTTCAAAAAGATGTTGTCAAAATGGAAGACAGATCAGACACAGGTAATGGAAAGAGTCCTTTGAAACACTTGCAAAAGGCCAAAAGATCAAAGAATGTAACACAGGTGAAATAAAGGGGTAACTATAATTTTAAGGAAGTAAGAATGCATGTACACCCCAGAAAGAAGAAGCAGGAGATGGAACAAACTACTGACTATAATCAGGTTCTCTTTGCCTTGAAGGAATAGAATTTATTATAAGTATTCATCAACTCAAGACAGTATTTGTAAAGATATGTCAAGACAGTAAATATAAGTACATATTTGTAAATATATAGTAAATATTGTAAATATGAGCTTGTGCTTTATACTGTATAAAGCATGAAAGGAAATGTTTTCACTTCCTGAGTAATGCTGGATGCCACCTGCACCACTCAAGTCTCTTTCCCTCCTTTTTCTCATTTCCCTCTAATTCATGTCTTCACCTTCAATACACCAGCAACTGATTTAATTCTCTCCAAAATGCATTTTTCTAGAAGGTCTTACCAAAACCTTGCCCTGTATCAGTGTAAGACACCAGAAGACCACTCACGTTTCCCCTACCTAAATTCAATTCACAAAGGAACTAGCAGCTAGCTTATGCTTGTAAGCGTTATCCAGATGTTTTCCTACATCCCTGATAAAGGGATACTCAAAGCTTTTTGTACTAGGGATTAATATTGTGCTAGCTGGGTCAACAATAAAGCCTTTTGTTTTCATCTCCATATCATCTTTGCAAACTATCACTGTCTGCAACCATAGTTACACCTATATCTGATGTCTGTCACTATGACTGGAAGAGCTCCTGTGGGCTGAGTTTGTTTCATTGTGTATTGCACAGTATCCACCAGAAAGCTTAACTGATGATGAACATCACTTCGGGGAAAGTTTTTCAATAAAATCATATTATTCTTATACTGATTTTGGCTGGGATAGAGATAATTTTCTTCACAGTAATTTGTATGGTGTTATGTTTTGGATTTGTGATGAAAATAGTGCTGATAACACACTGATGTTCTAGTTGTTGCAGAGCAGTGCTTGCACAGAGCCAAGGACTTTTCAGCTTCTCATGCTGTCCTGCCAGTGAGGAGGCTGGGGGTGCAAAAGGAGCTGCGAGGGGACAGAACCAGGACAGCTGGCCTAAATTGGCCAAAGGGATATTCCATACCATATGGCGTCATGCCAAACAATTAATATAAGGTGGTTGTCTGGGGTGGGGAGGATCACTGCTTGGGGACAGGCTGAGCATCGGTCAGCGGGTGGTGAGTAATTACATTGTGCATCACTTGTTTTGTATATTCTATTATTATTATCATCATTGTTATTATTATTTCCCTTCATTTTCTGTCCTGTTAAACTGTCTTTATCTCAACCCATGAGCTTTTACTTTTTTTTTCCCCCTCCCAATTCTCTCCCCCATCCCACTGGGGTTGAGTGAATGGTTGTGTGGTGCTTAGCTGCCTGACGGGTTAAACCACAACACAAGGGAAGAAAGGGTGAAGAGAAAAGTAGTCATGTTAGAAAGTTGAAAGAAAAATCAAAACTTAAAGAAGTTGAATTGTGCTCAATATTCCCCTTTTAGGCTATCAGAAATAAAGTTAAATGTCTCGATCACAGGATACAATGAAAAGAAAGTGCATACACAGCAACAAGTAAGCTCCAAACTGCTTGTCAGAGATGTAGAAAACCAGGTCATTGGTTCTGGAAAGAACACATGGCTCAAGAAACAGATTTTCAGTCTGTTCAGGGACTTGCAGAGCTGAGGGTGCTGGTGGTCTCACAAGCATGGACATTCATTGACAAGACCAGAAGTCACTTTGCCACCACTCTTACTGCTTTTCACAAACATTTTGAGAGACCTCTTCTCCATATCCTAGTGTCACTAGACTTCAAAATAACCATTGACCAGTATCTACTTTCCAGGATTCTACTTCTGATGTTTTTTGGCAGACCTCCAGTAGCTGTCAGGTGTCTGCCAAGTTCTGAGACATGGCTGGCAGCCCTCTTCTGATGTCTAGAAAGCCCCACAGACAATGGCACTAGATTACTATGTTTAGCCAGTGAAAGAAAACCCAATGTCCAGAAGTAAGTCACTTTCATTTTGTTATTTGAACCCCAGATGGACTGAGAAACCAAGAATTAGAAGAGCTAACAGAAAAAATAAATAAATAAATAAATAAATCCACTCATATAAACTATATTAATTAATCTGAGAAACAAAGCTTAACCACAACCTATTTTTTGTTTGTTTTGTTTGTTCATTTGTTTGTTTGTTTTCTTTTTCATAATAGTGTATTTAAGAAGTTTAAAACACATACTAATATTTAAGAAAGTTGTCAGTTTCTAAATGTATCTGGAATATAAATTTACCTCATGACAACACTCTCTAGTATTTAGGTGAAGCAATTTCATTTAAACTGTTTAATATATCATTTTCCATTTAAAAATGATCTTTGCAATCCTGTTAGGAATTCCCTGTTCTCTTTGTAAGCAACAGTTGAAATTCATCAAATAGAAATCTCTGAGTTTCCCAATGCAACAAATCCATCAGAAGGAAAAAATCAGTAAAAACAACTGTATGTGGTGATACCATTAGGGATTTTGTCATCAGGGACAGCGCACAGGCAACTTTAAATATATATATATTTTTAATTATCAAATTTTAAGTGCTTACTTTTGCCAGCTGTACACCTTTCATATAAATATGCCTTTTAGTGCATGTAGGTATTGTGGCCATAATACCATTTTCAGGTCCCCACTATTTCAGCACTATTAGCAAATGGCCTTGCAGTGATCTGATGCTGGATCTGCTTGTGTTTGTATAACCAGTGTGCCATTTTGACAGTCAACTGCAATGCAAATTCCTTTGTCAATACTCCACACCACCTGTGATGCAAATTTAGATTAATCCTGATTTTCACTGCTTACTTAGTTTTTGAGTAATGTAAGCGACATGTCACAGCAAATCCTACTCACCTTGAAAGTCAGCAGTATTTCTGGCACTGCCTCTAGGAGAGAGAAAATGTTATCTGTTCAGAAAGATTCACACTGGAGTCTCTCCTTATACTTCTTCAGAGCCCGTATAAATAAAGCAAAAGTCTGTTTTTGATAACCTTTTCCCGATGCACACTATTTAAGTAACACCTTCTGTACAGCTCTGAAGTCAGGTCACTTGACTTTTTAAGTCCAGGTTCCCAGCCGTGAAGAAAATTAATGAAAAGTCTACAATTCAATCTCTTATTTATTTTGCAGTAACTAGATGTCACATGGATGTGAGCATAGCTTGGGGTAGTACAGTACAATGAAATCCATTACCAACGTGCCTGGGTACAGGTATTATTTCTCAATATCTTATCAGCTTTTAACTTAGAATTAATTAAGTATTACTTGGTGCGATTACTACAGCAAGGGGTGAATGATGCCTGAAATAAAAACCGACAAATCCTTGAGAAAGTGCTCAGCACAATGACACATGCCTGCTTTCTCTATGCAAAGAGTTGGGATGATATTCTCAAGTGGGAAGCACCAAAACAAATGACAGTCACTTCACAGGATTGACTTCAGGCACATTCAAAATCATGAAAAAAAAAAAATGTGCATTTTTTCCTATGTTTTAAGTTAAAATGAAATAAACAGAAGGCTAATTTATCCTGTTATGAATTATTTTCTACAGAGGAATGTTTCCTGGGACAGTTGAAGGCAGGCTTCCATAAAATGAAATATCTGCTGAACTCTTCAGTGTGGTAAAAACTTTAATTCTGAAGGATATGACCTGCAGGTACACAAAAATCTCCTACGTGGAAAAGGTGAATAGGGTTGACAATTTATTGTCTTTTCTAGTACAGTAAACAGGTTACATCAAATGAAAGAGGAGTTAAAAGCAAACAAAAGCTGGTATTCCACATAACACATAGGGAACTTGCAGGACTCCTTGTCAGAAGATACTACCAGTCTGCATGGATTCGAAGGATGAATTTACAAGTCCGTAGGAAAGAAATCAATTGGGTATTACTTACACACTTAAGAACATTTCTGGTTTATATAGTCCCTGGGCTGTAAACGTTTAATGCCTGGGAGAGTATCAGAGGAAAACAGCGTATCAGGAGAGACTATCAGGAGAAAACCTAGACATCTGTTCTCTGCTTGTCACAAGGTCCATCTGCACAGATGGACCTTTGGTCCCATCTAGTGTGAATGAGTTAATGTTGCTGACTTATGCTACATTATGATGTCTTCTCACTGTTCAGTATATTGCATGAGCAACAATATTCTTTCACGATTTTGACCATGTCCAACCACAAAATACAGTCCCCATGCCACAACTATAATTAATTGTACTAGTGAAGTATCTGGATCCCAGAAAAGAATTGAATCCCATTGTGCCAAAGGCTGCAAATACATGCACAGCGATAGTAACATTTTTTTTCCCAAGTAGTGTAGGAGAAAATTAGTTCCAACCACAATTATATTTGGATCCAGAAAGGACTCCCAAAAGTAATAATTTTGTCTGTTTAAAAGGATTCACAGTGGTGTTTCTGCTCATAATTCTTCATTTCCACTAACAAAGCAGAAGCCCAAATTCTGGTTTACTTGTATCACTTTTATATGACTAATGCAGTAAAATACAGTGGAATTATTCTTGTTTTACTGTGTAGTAAACAAGAGAATAAGGCTTATTATTTCAGAAATGGCAATCAGTTATTCAATTCGCTCCCACTTAGAAATAACTGTTGTAATTGTTTTTATTGCAGAACACTTCCTTCTTGTTTTGGATCCTAACTGTTATTTGCAATGATGTTCAAATATTTTGTATTTAGCTTCACTATGCAGATCTGACTAAATCCAAGAATGTGATATTTGGCCTTCCCTGGGAAAAGCAGAACACTTAAGAATCTCTCCAGAATCTTTGTTGCAAATTTACATTTACCCAACCTCAATTTTTCAAAATTATGATTTGAGATGAGTCATGCTACATTGTGAAGTCTTCTCACTGTTCAGTATATCGTATGAGCAAGGAAGGAGGAACACCCAAAAAATGGTATCAGTTTGTGCCAAATGGGCTGCACTGCTCCCACCAGCTGCTGTTGGTTTGCCTGTGCCAGATCTGGTGCCCAACGGTCTCCATCATGAGTTTACTTATTTCTTTCTCTGAACTGAAAAACAACTAGTACACTAGCAGAAGTAAATGGTATTCTGCAAACTTAGCAAATTAAATCATCTCAGTGAAAGTAGGAAGATGAGCACTGGAGGCAGCACCCATGTGGAGCAGGTGGGAGCAGAGTTAGGGGGTCTAAGACAAGAGAGGGCAAAATGGGGCTGTTCTGGACATTCTTGGCAAAATATTAGATGGATAAATCTGTGCCACACAAATACTCAAAAACACTGTGGCATGTTGCAACACAATCTTCATGGTATTTCATAAATAATTTCATGCACTAATTAACTATTTTCTTCTTAGGATCCCATGAGGCCCAGAGAAGAAAACTTCTCTGTGGTGTAGATTCAGCCAGTGTGTTCTGGATGAAGTCACCAGGTCATTTTGGCTATTTTGCCTTATGGCCAGGGATCCATTCAGGTATACTAAGCAGCTTAGGCTAACATATTCACATTCTGGATGAATTAAAAATAACTTATTCTTGTAAAGAAGCTTTTAAACTCTAAGTCTAACCCTCAGCAGTCACATATCCCAGATTCATCTTCCAACTATTCTACAATCAAAGTTGGTCAAATAAAGGGTCCAAATTTAAAAGCTTATATATACAGGTTTTAAACCAGTGTTATTTCACCATTTCAATAGTTGAATATTGGTTACTGGATAACAATACACATCAGACATTATGGAAACACTGCTTCTCCCCTTCTTTCTGTCATTCTTAAACAGACATGGAGTGATTTAAGGGGTAACTTTGCTCTGTGTATTGTGCTGAGATTTCAATCTACTCAAAATGTATGGACTGAGAGCTTCTAAAGTTGTTTTGTGAGAGACTAACTGCATTTCTGATATTAGCTATAGATGTCATAAATCACAGAATCACAGAATCACAGAATATCCCAAGTTGGAAGGGACCCATAAGGATCATCGAGTCCAACTCCTGGCACTGCACAGGTCTACCCAAAATTTTAGACCATGTGACTAAGTGCACAGTCCAAACGCCTCTTAAATTCAAACAGGCTTGGTGCAGTGACTACTTCACTGGGGAGCCTGTTCCAGTGTGCAACCACCCTCTCAGTGAAGAACCTCTTCCTAATGTCCATCCTAAACCTCCCCTGCCTCAGCTTGACACCATTGCCGCGGGTTCTATCACTGGTGATTAAGGAGAATAGGTCGGCGCCTGGCCCTCCACTCCCCCTCGCAAGGAAGTTGTAGACTGTGATGAGGTCTCCCCTCAGCCTCCTCTTCTCCAGGCTGAACAGGCCAAGTGACCTCAGACGCTCCTCATACGTCTTCCCCTCTAGGCCCTTCACCATCTTCGTCGCCCTTCTCTGGACACTCTCCAGCAGTTTTACATCCTTTTTGTACTGTGGTGCCCAGAACTGCACACAGTACTCAAGGTGAGGCCACACCAGCGCAGAGTAGAGCGGGACAATCTCTTCCCTCGACCGGCTAGCAATGCCGTGCTTGATGCGCCCCAGGATACGGTTGGCCCTCCTGCCAACCAAAAGGTCTGTTTGAAACTCAGATAACCAATCCATTATATACATTTTTTCCCCTTTCTGTACCTTGATAATGAATGTGATTCTATTGCTTCTCCTTCATTCAGGAAGAGTTCATGTCTGACTATATCGTAGTTGGCATCACTGATCAAATACCAGCAGCCACATTCCCCTCTTCAACTCCCACTCCCCTCTCTCTGGCTGAGCGTTTTCAATTTGATGACTAAGGGCAGTAAAACTCATTTTCTCATTCTGCTGTGCTTCACCAGGCTGCTTTGTTATTTTAAAGTCTCTCCTCCATATGGTGGCATGCTCTTGTCCCCATATTTCACTGTCTTCCAGGGGAGCATCCATCCAGTTATCCGATACCACGTTGCCCCCTAGTGACAAATACTTAACTTCTCTCATGCTTCACTCCACTCCATCCAGCTCCTGCAAGTGCTAACTTCTTTTCCTGCAGCATTCCCTGTTGTTTTGTGCTGGTTTATTTTATTATTTTATTTTATTTTAGTTTAGTTTAGTTTAGTTTAGTTTAGTTTAGTTTAGTTTTTTAGATCATGCCTTTTTCTATGCTAGAAAAAAGTTCCTTAATCCTGTCCCTGTAGGATATTAGTTGAGCCAGGCTCATTTTGGCTCTAGTCTGCAAGAAGGCCCCAAGTTTCTGCATTGCTCTCAACCATGGCTATTTATATATGACAGGCTAAATTCACCCAGGCAGGATTTCTGCCATAGAGCTGTTATCGTAGAAGTCAGCAGTGACTTTCTCTCCATCAGCATAACTGCAGGTGGTCGATGAAACCTGGTACGTAAAAAACTCATTGCAAAATGAAAGGCACAGCGGGGGCTTGGGGGAAAGTTGCTAATCTAATCCCATCATCTAACCACCCCATTCTTGCACTCTTAATATCAATAGTGCAGTCATTATTGGCAAGGCTAAGACAAGTACTTGGAAATATGATTTAAATTCCTGAGAGTTTTTGTAGAGGAGATCTCACCCTACAAACGTGGTAGGTGTCTTATGCTGCAAAGGTCAAGCAACTCTTGAGTATTCTGAGCAGAAGGGAGGGAATAGTGTGGATGAGCAATTTTATTTAGGTAAGCAACAGGATTTTTAGTCCTAGATGTACTTATAGTGCTGAGCCTGCAAAGGAAGAGGCAGTAGAAAATTCCTCACCTCTTCCCTTGTGACTACAGAAAGACTGTGTCCCATGTGCTCCTCATGCTCCTCACTATACATGATTCTCCTTGTCATTTTAGATTGCAAGAACTCTCCAACTGCATATGTAAGAAATCAAGCAGGGAAAGCAGGAAACCAGCATGGCCCAGCAAGGACCTGCTGGTCAAACTGAGCTGCAAGAAGGAAATGTACAGGCAGTGGAAGCAGGGACATGTGGCCTGGGAAGAGTACAGGGATGCTGTCTGGATGTGCAGGGATGGGATCAGGAAAGCCAAGGCACACATGGAACTAAACTTGCAACGGATGCAAAGAATAACAAGAAGAGATTCTGTAGCTACATTGGCCAGAAAAGAAAGGCCAAGGAGAATGTACCTCCTCTTGTAATCGAGTGGGATCGAGTGCACCGTCAGCAAGTTTGCAGATGACACTAAGCTGAGCGGTGCACTTGATACAACAGAAGGAAAGGATGTCATCCAAAGGGACCTGGACAAGCTTGAGAAGTGGGCCCATGTGAACCTAATGAGGTTCAACAAGTCCAAGTGCAAGGTGCTGCACCTGGATCCGGGCAATCCCAGACAAGAGTACAGGCTGGGCGGGGAACTCATTGAGAGCAGCCCTGCAGAGAAGGACTTGGGGGTTCTGGTGGATGAAAATCTCAACATGAGCCAGCAGTGGGCGCCTGCAGCCCAGAAGGCCAACTGCATCCTGGGCTGCATCAACAGAGGCGTGGCCAGCAGGTCAAGGGAGATGATTGTCCCCCTCTGCTCCGCTCTCGTAAGGCCCCACTTGGAGTACTGCATCCAGGTCTGGGGCCCCCAGCAGGAGAGGTGGACTTGTTAGAGCGGGTCCAGAGGAGGGCCATGAAGATGACCAGAGGGCTGGAGCACCTCTACTATGAAGAAAGACTGAGAGAGATGGGGATGTTCAGGCTGGAGATGAGAAGGCTCCAGGGAGACCCCACTGAAACCTTTCAATACTTATAAAAAAGATGGAGAGCAACTTTTCACTCAGGCGGATAATGATAGGACAAGGGGGAATGGTTTTAAACTAAGACAGGGGAGATTTAGATTAGATGTTTGGAGGAAATTCTTCACTCAGAGGGTGGTGAGGCATTGGAACAGGTTGCCCAGAGAAGTTGTGGAAGCCCCATCCCTGGAGGTGTTCAAGACCATGTTGGATGAGGCCCTGGGCAACCTGATGTAGTGGGTGGCATCCCTGCCCATGGCGGGGGGGTTGGAACTACATGATCTTTTACGTTCCTTCCAACCCAAGCCATTCTATGATGATTCTATGATGATTCTCACCCAGTCTCTGCAGAGAAGGAGGCTCCAGCAGACTAATATGGTACACAAAAAATATTTTGTGTTTTAAAAGGTATGTATAAACTAGGAGACACTGGAGGCAGGAGTAGGAGCATGTGTCACCTGCAACTCCTGACATACTTACTGGAATTCATTAGACTTCTGGCTTTAATTGAGTTCATCCAGACCTTTTCCTCATGCATATGTCCATATAATTGGCTTTTATAAAGAAAGCAAAGATATCTCCTGTGTTAATGGGACATGTTATGGCAGTGGCTGATCACTATTTTTTCCACATGAAGAAATAATTCCAATTTTACACTAAGGTGGGCATCTGAGTTGCTTCTTTCACTCAAGGATCCAATTCAGCATAATTTTGAACATTAGGATAATTATCTTTGCTTTGGCTTTGTTTAATTTAGTTTCCAGATATACTGACTCCTAGTGAAACCTCCAGAAGCCATGTCATCAGTACATGCAATCTGCCTGGACTACACACTCACTCCGAAAAATAGTTATATGGGCTCTGAGCAGATTCCAGGTCTGCCAAAGTTGATGGGAAAATCCAGATGACATAAAAGCTCATTGACTGAAGATGTTTTTATTATGATAAGTGATTAGTAAACACCCTCAAAACAGAGTCAATGCTATCAAAGCAGTTATTCAATTCTCTTTGATTAATACTGCTCCTACAAATATAACAGCATTAGATATTTATTCCAAACTGTGCCATTCAGTTAACAAGATAGTATCTGTTTTTCCTTGGCTTGGACTCGCGGTTTTCCTTCTGTTCTGCAATCTCATTTTAGACTCACTGCAATTTGAAAGTGTTTCATAGGTTATGAGGCTAGTGGTGAGCATTACCAGAAATTGTTGTATACATTAACAAGCCACTTCCATACTGGTGAAATATCAGAACAATGGACAGCACATGAATTTTCAAATACTGAACAAGGTGGTGAGTGAGGTATCCTCAGGATTTTCAGGAATATGCCCTAGAGCACATGACCCAACAAGCAATCATCTGTACCAAGACAATCTTTACTATAGATACTATTTTTTACCCCACAAAAGAATTAAAAATCAGATTTCTTAGTGCTTGATTGTTTTGCTCTTGGCTTATTCTGAGGGAAAATAACAGATGTACAGTCCAGCTAAGACTTTCCAGGACTCTGGAAGACTTGTTTAAATGTACTAATAATCTGAAGACACCATCTGATATAAATGGACAGTATCCATTTCTGTCACCAGAGAATAAGGAACAGCTGCCCTGCACACGTGGTCTTGAAATCCATTTACTGTGTGTTTGTTAAGCAGAGTTTGCCTACAATATAGCATGATTTTATACACAGCCTCTGCTCCTCACTACTTTTCTTCATTACAACACTAATGTCGCCTTCTCCCAGTAATCTGGCCAGCCTTCTGGTTTCAGAAATCTAATATGCTACTCTATTGTTTCTAAGATAAAAGGTACTAATGGCAGCACTGATGAAGATACACAACTGAAAACGACATAAGTGGTTGCCAATTTCTAAATCTACTTAGGTGCATACTATTATTCTCTGTGCCATGAGATTTACTGCTGCTCCAGAAGGAGCTGCCATGTAGGGTTGCCTAAGATGCTATCAGAGAATGGCATTTTGCATTCATCAGACCATAGTTCTTGGAAGAAAACTGGATAGTGACAACGGCAAAGAAACAAAGCAAACAAAACAAAGCAAACAAACAAACAAAAAAATCCCAGACCTCTTCCTGGAAGGGAGACTAACATTTTCACAAACACGGGAATTAGTATGGAAGTTTTGCAGAACTGGGGCTTAAGCTGATTTGTTTTCCCAAACAGATTCATCCCTCCTTAATCAGCAACCCCAGCTGTCCCTGCTGGGAAAGTCTGCATCTCTTTTTCTGCTTGTCCCTGGCTGTGCTGAACTGGCATTTCCAAAAGTAATTACCTCACCAAAGTGCTGTTGAACACACAGAAATACTACAAATTGCTAATTCGGTGCCAGCTATGCTGATTCACCAAGCTGAAAGTGCAGGTTCAGCTCAGCAAAACTCACAGGGTGACACAGAAAGGCAGAACTTCAGCAGAGGGACAGGTTGGATCGCAGCTGGATGGGAAGGGATGGCTGGCTGCTTATGAAATACATGTCCAAGACACTGACTAAAGCTACACATTTAAGAAGTGCTATATAAAGAGAGTAAGGTTTGCATGTGCATGTGTGTGCATGTGTATGTGTGCACAAGACAGTGATAGCTAGGGGTACACAGGGTCATGCAACATAGCACTAAGCAGCTGAACAATGAATGCTTTTATTTACTGCAAATTATCTTTAGTGATGATACCCTAATATTTCAGTTTCCTGAAACAATAAGCTGATTTGCTGTCAGCAGCTTTGATTAAATTTTATACCTACAGTTCCAAAGCTGTGATAGAGTAAGAAAGTAGTTTACAATGCTACAATCAAATTACAGTACAACCAAGGGGTCTGTAATCACAAAATTGAAATATTATCTCTTTTCGATGATACCTTACCATTGCCAGAAGTCATCTGTACCCTTTGCTGTAAACTCAGTTATCTGGAGATGGCCCATTGCAACTGATAAACATACAAGACCACTCACAGTGACTTCACAGCTATTCTTCTGTTATTTTTTCCTGTATGTTAAAAAAAAATAATAATCCATAGATGAAGCACTATTGATGTCTACTCTTTGCCTAACATTATGCACAAAGCTAAGATACATTATCTTTCATCTTGAAGGATCTCAAAGTGCAGTATTGTCTGTTATTGAAATTGCTTATTCTCCACTGAAATCCAGCTGTCACCGAGAAAAAAAAAATAGCATTAGTTAATTCATTGTTACTCTGTGAGCTACATGGAGCTATTCTAATTTTGCCTTTTATCAGTGCTGTCTATACATTATTATTTTATTAAGTTTGAACTTGGTAAGCACCAATTCCTTAAACAAAATCTCCTTTTATTCATTAAGAGTGAGTCATTCTACAGTTCCTATTACCACCATCTTTCCAGCTCTTAAATGTGGTTAATAATTTCAAAGTGTGGTTTCACAATCCATCTGAAGTGATGAAAGGGCAGTAGAATAGTAAAAGCTATCTCTGTCATTCACCATTAACAGCATTTGTATAGTTTTACCTCAGTTATCTTTGTGTTAGATCCAGTTCTAGAAACAGTGCATTCATTTTGTTCGGTGAATGAATACACATATCGGTTAAGTTGAATATCTCCATGATACTGCTCGGGGGTCTTCTTGGAGCAGTCCTGCAGTGGAAGTGGGCTGGGAGAGCCATCCCAGCTATATAATCGGTGATAGGATGGCACACAGCCAGCTTATCCACTCCTTTGCATCTGCATGGTGGGATTTAAGCATCAGTAAAGTGGGCATAAAACACTGCAAAATCATTTTGTCTGTGAAATGACTAAATAAGCTGCAAGAATATGGTCTATTCCATATCCCAACTAATTGTAGTTAATACATATAAAGGCAATTTTGCTTTCATCTACATCCACAGAATATCATTACTCTCAATGGGAAATGGCCAGTATTGCCTGTGAGGTTTATACAGCCACAGTAGGGAGATATGTTGAACCAAATTACATCTCAGAAATATGATGGTATCGTCTATACTTATTTCTATTGTTTAAGCGTGATCTGTACAGTTATTATCACCTCACAGAGACTCATGCACCACATTGTGAAATTTGCATGAAAACAACAGCTGTCAAACAACAGTAATTGCAAGAAAGTACCGGGATGAAAAGAGGAAGCTATGAATTCTCCTTGGCAAAATTAACAAATTCATCAGAATTAGCTTCTGCATGACCAAATGGGATAGAATCATATCTATGAGCATGTGGGTCCTCTAAGTACTATAAAAGTTAACATTAATTAAAATGCTTATTTTCCATCTGTACTTTGGAATCCATTTCTATACAGTCTGCTTTATGTGTGCACTCCTGCAGAAACTTTGCAATCCATGCATTTCCATTAAGGGTCTCCTTTTCAGTAATGGGAAGTAGCACACAAAGAACAGCCACAGCTGGGAGCACGGGAGATCATCACTGTGGGTGCATGTTGCCATTTGCATGCCTCCAAGTCAATTATCTGAAGAATCAGCTTACTTATCTCAGGGAACACTGAACTTTTGGCAGTGGCCATTGGAGTTGTTATGCACATATGATCAGTCGTGGTGGAAGCCATCCTTGGTGCCCCAGAAGGGCAGGAACAGGGACAGAGCAAAGAAAGTATGTACACAGAGACCCTTGCAGCCATTCCCTGTTGCTCTGCACTTGTGGTAGTAACTTGAATGAAAGCACAGATGTGGCCAGGTAAGCCTGGATTTCTTTCATCACACCTTGAAAACAAAACTATTTGTTGTGATTTGCATGGCTTAGAATATTTACATGTTTATAATGTCTAAGTTTTATAGTGGGTCAGGATTTAAACACAGCATTAAAATAAAGCACTACAGCGACTAGAATGTTGGAGGATGAAGGTGGCAGCGAGTGGATATCTATCAGAAGTGCATATCTAATAGCAACTACAAAAATTTGGACTACCTCTGCTAATCCTTTTATACTAACTTTTGCATTTGCCATTGTTCGTTGATCTTATAAATGTTTATAAATGTTTATAAATACCTGCAGTGTGGGGGACACAGGGATATGGCCAACCTCTTTTCAATGGTCTGTGGGGACAAGACAAGGACAAAATGGAGCATAGGAAGTTCTGCACCAATATGCGAAAGAACTTCTTCACGGTGAGGGTCACGGAGCACTGGAACGGGCTGCCCAGGGAGGTTGTGGAGTCTCCTTCTCTGGAGATATTCAAGACCCATCTGGACGCCTACCTGTGCAACCTGCTCTAGGGAACCTGTTGTGGCAGGGGGGTTGAACCGATGATCTCTGGAGGTCCCTTCCAACCCCTATGATTCTGTGATTCTGTGATTCTGTTTCATGATGTCCACTGAATATCCTTTTCTCCTGTTCATTTCCTCATTATAGTTCTTGTTTATTTTATCATATGTATTACATTTATTATCTTGTAATACTGCAGAATCATAGCAATTTTCAAATAGTTCAATAGTCAAGAACACCCTGGGGACCAGCACCTACAGTTCCTACTTAAGCCTAAATTCAGGCTGACATCTTTTCTGTCTGGAGAAATTGAAGTCCTCCAAGGAAAGACAAAGGATCTTTACGTCTTCCTGGTATGACCATGGGAAAGATGGGATAAGTGGAGGTGGTAGTAAGTGCTAGGCTCCTTCATCTGGCAGAGAAGCACATCTGGAGGCTACTCTTGAGCAGAAGGTACCTATCTAGACTTGCAGCAGTTGTTCTCCAGAGCTGGCTACAGGTATTGCTTGCAGCATTGCAGATACGACTTCAAGGCAATTCTGGTTAAACTGTACAGAGTACTTTAGATACAGCAGTGAAGTTGCATCCTGTACAAGCATTGCACAAAAACAGTCACCTCACTGACCCTACATTCAGAGAAATGAGAGACAAGACTACGTTTGATATTATCTCCATCAGCTAAGTCATGGTAGTTGAGTCTGTGCATACTGCTAGACTTCTGTTTTGTGGGGTAAAACACATCATGTCGAGTTTCTGTCACTGATAGAACAGCATCACAAGATGCTCAGAAAGCCCATGACCTTCTGGAACTGAAGCTTCTTGACACATTAACGATATCACATAATGCTGGTCTGATAGGTTTCACATAAACAGTGTCATGGAGCAGTTTGCATCAAACAGGGGACTTTCACAAAGCACATTCAGTCAGTGCATGTTTTGAATTGAAATTAAAGTAATAAAGAAAAAAAATCAAAAACTTGTGTGTTAATTCTTAGTCCCCTTTAGAAGTCTTCCTCTGATCCCTACAAAAAGCAGCATTTGTCTCTATGCCTGAAGTTTAATACAGTAGATTTGCTTAAAACCCATCCCAATTTAAATCCTCTTACTTCACAATATTTTAATCCTTGTTTTATATAGTCCTGATTTCTCTATGTTTTAATTGCTCCTCTTCTGTGCAATAAAAAATGTGATAGTTAAGTTCCCATGTCTACCTCTGCTAATTCAGCAGCCAGCCTGTAATTTCAGTGAGCCCTATGCACCTGTCCCCTAGGGCTGAAATTAAGTTCTCTTGCACTTAGCACCAAGGGGAAAAACCACTCTCTTCATGCCCAGACCAACCTGGTACAATCAATCCCTAGGAAAGTCATTTTATCTTTATTGTTGTTTACTTCAGACAGCAAACACTTGAACCAAAGCTATGATTCTTGATGCCAAAGGCTGACAGCTCTAGCAAGCACCAAGATGCTCGGTATCTGTGCTAGCTATGAATGATACATGTGCAAAGAGTAAGGTTGTACTGTGAGCAACGTTAAAGTGCGTTTTGATCATCTGATCAAAGAGTGCTGTAAATCAACGTGCACTTTAATGTAGTGAATATAAAGTTTTGTTCCTTCACGAATGGAAGTGACTTGCTGTATGTAGGGCAAAGCTGTTTATAACACACACCACACACCGCACCATTTGAATTGTCATTTTGCACTCTGTGCTGGGATGTTTTAAAACATTAGAAAAAAAAAATACACTTGAAAATAAATTTTAAAATATTATTCCAAGTAGGAGGGAACTATCTGTTTTAAATGCTTAGGTAGGAATGGGAAGTAGGTATTTCTACAACAAAATTATTAAGCTTTAGCTTTAATAGAATACAGTTTCTCATTGACTTTGACCACTGTAATTAAGGGATGTTTAGAATCATTTGCACCATGTGGCTTCCACAGCTCAGGTGAGGTCCATTTAATCACCCCAAGACTTCTAAGAAAATTGTATCTCACTCTGCTGATCATCTAGGTCAAGATAGCTTGCTGTTTCCTGTGGTAGACCTCCAAGATGTGTTGCAGGAATTGGATACTACAAATGCCTTCTTCCCCCTGTTGACTACAGGAGAAGGTTATAGAAACCAGCATAGACAGAGCTGCCAAATTTGGTCAAAGTGGACTCCCACAGAGTGCATGAGCTTGGCTGCTAACATAATCAGGTTTTATGGGTATCAAAAGGTGACAGGTGTGACTCTCCTGCAGTTGCTATTGCACTGCATTGGGGTGACCCAGGACTCGCTACCAGAGCCTTGGGTTTTTTTTGTTTTTTTGTTTTTTGTTTTTTTTCAGAGCAGTGTTTTTGACAATTCACCCATGCACATGCAGAGAACCTTAATATTGCAGAGGAACCATACATCCAAGTTTCTCATGTCAGTTATAATGACCAACAAGTTAAAACCTTGACGTGATACCTACTGCTCAAATGCTCTCTGCCTGTCTCATTCGACTTCAATCCTGTGACACAAAACAAAATGCAATCATGATCCATGAAAGAAAACCATGTTTAGGATCCTCGTACAGGCTATCACTTTGCTCTGTAGTATGACAGCTGTGTATGCAGCACAAGGTGCAAGGCTCTAATTCACAGTGTTATGACTAAGGTCTGTCTCAGCCCATGCATGAATTATCTAGAGCATTTCAGCTGCCTTACTACCATTCCACCAGTGTTAATGTCTATGGAAGCAATTGTTTGGAAAAGCAGAGCAGAAAAAAACATTTTTGCTCTTAATACAGCAAAAAGTAATGCTAAAAGGTGAATGACACAAGCTATAAGCAGAATAGGGTCCATCAAGTAGGAGGAACAGAAAACTGATTTGGAGAGTAAAAATGAAACAAAATCTGTGAATCCCTAGACTGAACACAACTTTTCTTTTTGTTTTTTTGTTTTTTTTTTTGTTTGTTTTACTTGTAGCAGAGTTTACTTTGATATTAAACTGTCTTCAGATCATATATGTGTGAACAAAATGAAAAAGAAAAAAGCCACCAGAAAAATAAACACATCTTCATATCTATTCTTGGAATGAACTTTTCAAATCTCTGTATGCTATTTCCACTTCTAAATATCTAGAAGAGCTTGGGTCATTTTAGAAATCTCAGTAAATAAACAAATGAAAACAAAGGAGAGGAAGACAGATAAAAGTGAATATCGTACATAGTACTTTTTGTCTCTATAGCCTAATTTTGCAACTCTAATTTTGATGGTCTCATTAAAACTTAGAATTTATATTTTTTTACTAGTTGGCTAGTGATTTGAGGTGTTCAGAAAGGACTAAGAGCAAAGCAGCCTTTACTGAGATGCAGTCATGTCACAGGAGAAGGGTCCATTCTGTTATGTGAATCCAGCATGTACATTTGTATCAGCAGACTCTAAATCCCACCAGCTTTCAATGTAAATCCATTAATGTGACAGACTAAGGAAATGGAATCAGTTTTACTTTAAGGGTGCAAAAGCAAGTTCTGAATAATATACCTAAGCGTGGAACAAAAATGTGTGCTAACTTAGAAACCAGTTGTTTAAATACTGGCTCTACCTTTAAACATCTGCTAATGTACACATAACTGGAGTTTCTCAGAGACCAAAGCCATCTAAATTATTTGGAAGGTCCAGTCTCCTTATCTAATGCACAAATAAACCAAATCTCAATGGCCTATTACTGACTGCATACTTTGGCTGGATCAGCTCCAGACTTTGCTGATCTAATTATTATGGCCAGAATAAAGTGTGAACACCAGCCCTTACAATACTTCATAAAAGATCTATTCCAGCAGTCAGTGACTCTTTTGAACTGGCTTTCACTATGGTTGGGTCACATCTTAACTTATTGTGTAGGACAAATACAGGCAGGAAAACAAACAAAAGACAGGATAAGCAATTATTTACATTTCTAGGGCTTGCAAACACTTTTGGGAGTTTGTCATTTTTCAATGAAAATGGTTTCATTCAAAGTACTCTTGACCATTGGATGTGGCAAGAGCTGTGGAATTTAAATAATAAATGAAACATAAGGATGAAATTCATGTTTGCCCTGTAGTTATAATTGTGGTGTAGTTGTGTATCAGAGTTGTGCTTATGTGTAAATTCGGTTAGTCATCCACACTGATGGCACAATGAGAGATTTTAACAAGGCAGTAACTTGGACGAGGTAATGGACTGATCTCCTAGCCACTGCCTTCACAAAGCACGCAACTGGCTCTTAGAGGAGCCATTGGCAATTTTGGGCAGTCACAATCAATGCCCCTGGCAGCTCCTGTCCATGCCTCAACCAATTTATTTTTACCAATGTGTTGACTCACATTGCCATCCCAGAGACTCTCCAGGGAGCTCCTACTCCAGAACTGACTAGCCTGTACATAGATAAATACTCAGTAGGAACTGTTCCTAAAGATGCAGAAATCTTCATGCAGGACAGTCTCTTTAGATCATTAGGAGCTGTTTTGTAAATAATTTAAGATTATCAACAGCAATGGATCAGGCACATGATGGAGCAGTCATGCAGGACACGGGTGGCTTGATATAGGAAATCAGCAGAGCAATGTTTTGGGGAGTCTTGCTCAATCCTGCTGGAGGCACCATTGCAAAGACGCTTGCAACACAGTCTCCTGCCACTATCCAGACAGTGGCTGACCATCCTGTTCAAGAGATTTGATTCCTCATGTAAGCATTATCCTCTGCACAAACCACAATACTTAAGTTTTTTTTTTTTTTTTTAGCAACATTCTCTTTATGAGTGTCTGCGCAACAACTAAATAGGGATGCTTTTGTATTGAGGTGCATGCCCTCAATATGTTTCATATGCAGGCAGATCAGCCTATGTTCAGTCATGTGGGAAGTTACATTTTGTTTGCCCAGTAGTGTTTCTTTTATAGAAATCCATACAGAAGCTCAGGTGAAGTGCAAAAATCTCTCTCAGTCAACCTTGCAGTGAAATCAAAGGGAGAGGCACAGAAGAGCTTGTGAACAACCTTAATTCCCTCTGTTTTCAAATGCATGGCAGTTATTTATTTATTTATTTATTTATTACTCGCTAATGGCCTTAAGTATCTTATTACAGTTTTCTAAAGAATTAACTCCAAAATTGCTGTAGAGTACTAGTATAAAAACATATTTATCTATCATCGTATTGTTTCAAGGGTTGGCACAATAAGACACATTAGCAGAGTCCAAGTGGGAGAATTTGCATGAGTAATAGCCTTAACAGACAGCGTTATTAAGCCTCCAGAAATGCAAGTGGAAGAGCAGAATAGAGGGTTAGCATTGTAACCCAGGACTATGCTGCTTAAGTGCACAGACCCCAGTCTGTTTAAAAAAAAAAAAAAAAAAAAAGAAAANNNNAAAAAAAAAGGAAAAGAAGTGTTTAAAATGAGACTTTTGCCTTTTCTTTTCTTTTCTTTTTTTTTTTTTATTAACTAATTTCTTTAGCATTTTGACTCATGAGCAAAATTTCAATGAGTTTTAACAGAAGTTGTGTTAGGCCTATAATGACTATATAATGTAGACTTAATGCAAAGTATACAAAGAATAAGTGACCCTGTGCAAGGCCTGTGGTGAATAAAAGCCTCTAATCCTTGCAAGATTGGTCCAAAGCATTTTTCTGCATTCAATATAAATTGTTTTTCACCTGATTTTAGCTAATTGGATGGGGACTCATTAACAAATCTTTTCTGTGTAGCTCATTTTCTGTTCAGTATCGTGCATTTTATAGAATCATATAAATCATGTCAAGGTTTTCCTATAAGGGAAATGGATGTCAGCAATACAACATACATCTACAGAACTTTGTTCTCAGAAGATGTACAAATTAAATGCCATAAATGTTAAATAATTAACAACAAGGGAAAACAGTGGCCTTCTTTTTTTCTCAACCTTCTTTCAGATGCTGATAAGAGGTAGGCAATGAATTCAAAGAACAAAAGACCCATTTAGGATATGTCCTGGCATCCACTGTCTTGAGATTAAAACTGGGACAAATCAATTAGAAGTACACAATAGGACAATTAGATAATGGCCAAGTTACCAAATTTTCTATAAATACAGAAAATTAACCAATATTGGGACTATGAAGAACTCAAGAAAACAGGTACAGACTCGTAGCATTTTATACACAGAACAGCAGCTCCCTATTTAGTAAATAAAATTGCCTTTCCTAGTCTCTTGGAAGAAAATTGCACAAAACACCTTCCATTTCATTCATGTCAGAAATACAAAACGTGTCAGTCACGCAGGCTTAACAGTGACTTCCTCAGCCTTTCTGCATGGTGGAGATGCTTTGATTATGGCTCTAACTATGCCAAAAAGAAAGCAGTGAACCCTCCTTTGCTGGGAAGTAGGAAAAAAAAAAAAATCTATGGCATGATCTATCCTGGGCTGGCTGGTTGGGAGAGTTTCTTTCATGTGATAATTCTTCCCCAGTTTCTGTCAACCAAAATGTCAATACCAAGAGGATTTGTCCCTCTAAGTCACAGTATCATTTGATGTTACTCCTGGGATAAAGCAGCTTAACCTCACCCTTTTCTCTGGACTGCGACTAAAGGCATGGGGTAGCCCCTGGTAAATATGGCACAATATTTGTGATTTAGGAGTTTGAAAGCACTTACACACCACAAAATGTAACTCAGCTCCAGAATCAGTGACAGTTCAGCTATACCAATGGGATACTGCAGTTAAGGTATTAAATATGACTCAAAGAACAGAGTTTGTTGGAGCACACAGCACTACGTAAACATGGTTATTCCATGTCTGGTCCAAAGGTTAGCTGTCTAGCAACACACAGGCTAATATTTGTGTGTCTTTTTGCTTCTCTCTGGTCCCTGATAAAACACACCATGCAGACTTCAGAACTGTATATTTTAATTTGATGACTAGACATGTTTAAACTACATCATATAAAAAGTTAACATGGGAAACCTCTAGGAAAATACACATTAATATGATGGAACTGATGCTATATTACTTCTGAACTCCAACTACCTGAAACATACTTGAAAACAATTAATATGTTCATGCATTTATATATGCAGAATCACAACATTATATATAAGTACAATACAATATATACAGGTAATACACACACACATATCCTCTATTCATGGTTTTAGTGTGTTTATATGACATGTACTTAGGGAGGTTTTTTGGTAAAAAAAAAAAAAAAGAGAGAGAAGTATGCAGTCAATTTAAAAATTTCCTAGCTTTTAATATATTCAGCTTCACATCATTTAAGTTGGAACTGGCTAGTCCCCTTTACATATATATGTGTTTAGTTACGTATTTCAAGCAGGAAAAGAAGCTTGCAGTGGACATGCAGATACATAAATAGCAATTTGCACTATAACCTGCACATAGAAACTGGTGCAGAGGGTTTCCCATATTTCACAGTCCAGACCATTGCAGGCGATGGGAAGTGTCAGCTGCGTGGAAGAGGTGCAGGTAGATATTTTCTGCATCCATATCTGTTTGATCCACTAGCTATTTCCTCGTGAGACTGAAGTTATGGACATAGCTGTGTCTGTTTTCCCTCTATAGCCCCTGGGTATGAATTCACGAAGCGTTCTCCATTGCACAGATTGGCTGCTCAGATTGTTCTCTGAGGACAGGATTTAGACTCAGTTGAACTTTTCATGCAGTGTGCAATTTATAAAAAAGAATTGGCTTTCAAAATAAATTATGGCTGTATGTCAGAAAAATAGATATACGGTTAGCTCCTATCTGGCTTGCCTATATTTTGATATTGCCTCTCTGGGTATTTCTCTTGGATTAATTGGCCCTGTGACTGCAAAATGCTGGGATAGATATTACAAGTGAGAGGTATATTATATCCAGTAAGAGACAGGAAATCTCATTATGATGGAGACAGAAAACACGTATAAGGATGACCAAGAAAGCACTGCATGCAAAAGAAATACTCACAGCTCTTACCTAATATAGGAAGTTTGACCTTCCCCCTTAGAAATTGTATTTTTCTTCTCAGAAGCAACAATGAAAAATCTTTAAAAATCTATCTTTTCTTAACAATGCATATATAAACATATAGGGTATGTTTATACTGTTAAGTTGATTAAGACAGGGACTCAACTATAAGATTTACAGAATAAACTAGACATATCCATAGTGCATAACATTTGTCCCTGGATGTCCTCTGACCTTTTTTGTAGCATAGAAATAGTCTGAGTGCTGCTGCAGCCCATATGCTTATAATGTGAAACTGAGACCATGCATTGTGTGCTAGGAGGAGGAAGCTGGACTAGAAGACCAACCTGAATCATCCTATGAGTTCATGCTGCTAGAAGGTGTAGCAAGATCACCTTGAGGTCTTTGAAAGTGTAAAAGAAGACTCCATTGGATGAAGGGAGTCAAATTTACTGCTGGCTTTTTTTTTTTTTTTTTTTTGTCTGGATTACTTTTGGAAATAGTTCTTGGTGCATCTTATTCCATGAATAATGTCTTAACATTATTGTTTTGTACAGGCTAGTGGGCATCCCTGTGCTGGAGAGAGAACTGGCAAATAAGTAGTGGGGCTGATCAGGGGTCCAAGGCTTGCACTAGCATCTTGACTCTGCTCTTAGTGTGGTAAGTGCATGCATGGAGATTATTTCCTTATTTAGCTAAACAAACAAACAAACAAACAAAAACAACACAGAAATATAAATAGTCCTTTGTATGATTTTCTTGGTAAAATGTACACTTTATAGAATCACAAAAGACAAGATGATTTAATAGTTCTTCTGTAGTATAATACTATGAAACTATTAAATGGAAAATGTAACATACAGAAAGTTGAAAGTAGTAAAATTATGTTAACATATTACTTTGTTCTCATATGATATGGAATACACTATACTGCCAGTTCTTTGATGACCACAAAGTTTAGGTCTTCAAAGAAAAACAAGTCATTGTTGCCATCATTTTTCATCTTCTTCCTATTTTCATTTATCCACTCTTAAATCCTTTTTGGATTGTTTGTTTAGTTTAAATTACTGTAATATTTTTTTTTCAACCAATGTTTGTCAAAAGATGGCACCTTTCTGTAAAAGTAAGATGAGGCATAAGAGAAGACGTTGTTGAAAAATGTTATAAACAATACAAGGATAACAGAAATGTTCAACAAATATTTTTGCCCATTATCTATAACCAAGTAGGAAGGCAAAGCCATCTATTTGAAAGATAAGAAAGAAGGTTTCTCAGTTCTGAGAATAAGTAATGATGTGCTTAATTCATGATTCCACCAATAAAGAAATGGAGGTTTAAAAAAAAAAAATCTTATTGCTATAGAGCATTATGAACACCTCTTTTCTAGAGGAGAAGTTTTGTTGTATCAGTCTATTAAATTGTTGAGAAAATGAACTGTTTTAATGTTCTGTACTTCAGTTTATCTGCAGCTTTCAGATACCATCACATGACATTTATATTTAAAAAATAAAAAAATAAAAAATAAAAAAATAAAAAAGAATCCAAACTGTAGTATATTTAAGGGAATTACTACATCACAGAATAGATCAACGTTGTTTATCCAACCATTATATTGATCCCCACATCCGCTTGTCAAGTACAACTTTGACAGAATAGACTTTCTGTAAGGTGTACCAAGACTGTCCTTCTAAACAGTTAGATTTTAGACTGTTTGATCCAACAACCCATCAACAGAAAAGATATATAATCTTTCATGGTAACATATGCAGGAGTTGTGAACCTTTGTAAACCAATTGAGAAAAGGGCAGATGATTGTTTCAAAGGGTTAACAGATATACTGCTAATACAGTAAAATGTGGCACAATTTAGATAAGTAAATATGAACTTGAAAGAAAAGAAGCTGTGGAGTTGTGGGAGAAATGTATTCATAGAAGTCCTAAGACATAATGTACAAGCTTGTAGAAAGCTTAAGCTAAAAAACTTCACTCTTGAAATTAAGCACAATTTATTATCAATATGAAAAACAGATGCTACAGGTAGATATTGGTCTTATCTTCAGTCAGCATCCTTATATTGCTATATTTTTGGACAATACATGGTTTAACTCACCTGGAAAAATGGTACAAAACACAACAGCTTTTTATATAAAGCCTGATCCTTATAAGTGTATGAAAGACATTGTGTTATTCAGAAACATGTTCCCACCAGTTCCTGCTCTAGAGTATCCATGATAATTGAAAGGTACCATTCCGAGGAAAAGGATCTGGGGGTATTGGTCGACGCATGCCTGAACATGAGCCAGCAGTGTGCCTAGGTGGCCAAGAAGACCAACAGCATCCTGGCTTGTATCAGGAATGGTGTAACCAGCAGGACCAGGGAGGTGATCATCTTCCTGTACTCAGCTCTGGTGAGGCCACACCTCGAGTATTGTGTTCAGTTTTGGGCCCCTCACTACAAGAAGGACATCGGGGCCCTGTAGTATGTCCAGAGAAGGACAACAAAGCTGGTGAAGGGTCTGGAACACAGGTCTTATGAGGAGAGGCTGAGGGAACTGGGATTGTTTAGTCTGGAGAAGAGGAGGCTCAGGGAAGACCTTATTGCTCTTTACAGCTACCTGAAAAGAAGTTGTGGTGAGCTGGGAGTTGGTCTCTTCTCCCAAGCAACAAGTGATAGGACGAGAGGTAATGGCCTCAAGTTGCACCAGGGGAGGTTTGGGCTGGAAATTAGGAGAAATTTCTTCTCAAAAGGAGTGGTTAGGCATTGGAATGGGTTGCCCAGGGAGGTGGTGGAGTCACCATCCCTTGGGGGTGTTTAAGGAAAGGTTGGATGTGGTACTTACGGACGTGGTTTAGTGGGTAGTATTGGTGGTAAGGGGACAGTTGGACTAGGTGATCTGGGAGGTCTTTTCCAACCTTTATGATTCTATGATTCTATGATTTTTTGCGCCCTCTGACTAAGAAATACTTTTCTGAAGAAACTGTATTTAGAATGACAGAATAATAGAGTAATTAAGGTTGGAGAGGGCATCTGGAGGTCATTTAATCCAACTCCTGATCGGGATCAATGAGATCAAGTTGCTCAGATCTTTGTCTAGTCAAGCTCTGAATATCTCAAGGATGGAGATCCCACAGCCTCTTTCAGCCACTGTTCAAATGTTTGATCATTGTCGTGATAAATATATATATATATTTATACAATTAGATACACCTTTCTTTAACACATATCACTAGAATTGTAATCTGTACTTGAGATGAAATCTCCTTAGAGTCTTGTATAATTATTCTTCTGCAACCTGTATTAAAAATGACTTGTACATTCCAGGAACACATTTGACTTTTTCACAGTTCGATCGTATTGAAATTTAATAGACTTTCAGTGATGAACTCCTATGACCAAGGTCCTTCTTCTCTTGTTCTTTCTAACTAATGAACTCCTAGATGATAGCAGACAGGTTTGAAACTAGTCTTCCAAGTTTATTTTATACTATCCCCTTTCACTTTAAGAATTTCATCCCATTCCTATTACTTCTGCTCTCAAGGTCATTTAGTTCTTTCTCTATGATGTAGCAATACATTTCTGTGCTCCAAATGCTTCCCAATTTTTGCTTCTATGCCAAGATCATAAATAAAAACATTAAACACGACTGTTCCCAGAATTGATTTTTGAGAAATTTCAGTAACAACCTCCTTCTAGGCTAATACTTCCTTTTCAGTAGAGCTTGCTGTCAACTCACCATTTCTACAGTTTCTTTATTAAACACTATCACTTTGATCTTAAATAATAGTTCCACATGTGCTTCTATGCCAAATTCTTTTCTGTATTTAGCAGTATATTTCTTTTGCATATTAATCAATTTTCAGCACAAGTTATCAAATCAGTGTGACATGATCTACCCCCAATAAGCTCATATTGCATTGCCTCTCATTTTTTCTATGCAATGTCAGTCATTTTTCCTTCAAAATGTTTGAATTTGTGAATCACTGTCTTTGTAATTTCTCAAGTTATTTTTACATTCTGGAGATGGAAAAGCTGTAATAAAACAGAAGTCCATGCAGTCAATATGAAGATATTTGATATATCAGAAGTAAAAATAATGATTCAATACTGGTTTCTAGCCTAAACCCTGCGAAAGTGTGAAAGAAAAGCCAAGAAAGAATTTAGAAAGATGCTGAAGAAGACATGGTTAAGCCTTCTTATGCAAAACAAAACAGAAAAAAAAAAAA